>JAWPHD010002943.1:0-234478 GCA_037043455.1 Cyrtodaria siliqua
ATGCGCAAACTACTTCTTAAAATGGTTCTAGCTAACTGTAAAAATAAAAAGAATAAAAAAAAAACACAAATAAAAAAAACAACTTAGAAACTATCCACTCCTACCAACTATTTGTTGACACATGATCTTCACCATAGTTTATTTCACAACTTTGTTTCATTTCAAAACATTTTCTATTTTGTATTTGAGCAAGTTAGTATACGTTTATTTTCTTGCGGATTATCTTTTGTATGCGTAAATGATGAGCTCGGAGAAACAAGGTAAATGAGAAACATTGTATCTACAATAATGTACTTATATGTTAGCTCGCTAGTGCTTTTCTATATCACAGACTTAAGAAAATTCGTAATCAGTTTTGTGTCTCTCTACAATTATATATATAAATGACGTTTTACCATATCATTACTTGCTTTAAGGCCCGTTATACGTCATTCGGTCCGCTGGACAAAACATATAAGGGTCAGCATGCATTCTATTTAGGTTATGTAAATACATTATCCTTTCAAGTTTGATATTTAATGCATATATGAGGGACACAGTGGAAATATATCCTATCCAGAATAATATTTCGCATAATTTTAAAGCAGTTTAACATAAACGTATATTCAAAAACGTTAACTGTTACTCGTATAACAATTGATGTGTTTAATATCGATCGAGACCATGTCTAATACTCCTATATGAAAAGTTAAGAAATGAGCATCAGTTGTAACGCATCATGTATTGAACAGTGTATTGCGCGGTGAGACATTTTAGGTTTACCACCACTATTACATGTAAACCTCCGAGGTGTATCGAATGTAGTTCCTATAATAAAAAGTAATCTCTTCTTTTTTGATGGAAATGGGCATTATAAGTAGGCGAAAACTGCCCATTTCTATTCGGTTTTGTGGTTGTATGTATAAGAAGCGTATTAATAGGTTTTACTGGATCACTGATGAACATTTTCGAAATGTCTACTCTATGCTTACACTTTGTGGGCAATGAAAATAGTCATTCAATGAAAACAGCTTTACCGTTGACATGTTTAGTAAACAAACAAGAACTTTCTTACATGTCTTGTGAGCCCACCTTTTCTGGTGATTTTAGAAGTGGAAAATTAGTTTTCTATATGAACATTACAATGCTGCATTATCCATACTTGAGTTGAATTTGCAGCAAATCATTAATATGTGACGGTTTAACATTGGTGTCTATGGGGAAAATAATTAGTGGTTTCATACCTTAAAGAGATAGGTGTAGTAATTAGGACTCGCTCAGATTCGTACCTAGGGACACTTTTCCGATAACAATTGGTAAAATAAGCTCAGAAATAAGTTTTCCATAGTTGTTTACATAGGTTTTGAGCGTTTTTAGCCGAATTTTGTCTATAAAAGCCGTAATTTGGGGTTTAATTTTTGTTCGTGTTTAAAATGACGTGTTTGTGAAGTGTTTGCAATTGAACTATGTTTTTTTTTGGTGAAAAATGAAGATTAGTGTAAAATGTAAAATAGTATTCCGTATCATTCAAACTCGACTCGGTAGCGTTCAGCTAGTATCAATTTTGATTTTAACGGTATTTTTGGCATTACTGATCTCGTATTCGCTACTATAAGCATGTACGGTACCACCAATTTGGAAACATTTGCTTTAAAAATCAATTATGGCATGAACATCGACATAAATTGGCATATTCGTCGTCCTAATTGTACCTAAAATGCATATGTTATTAATGTCCATTGACTGCTCTAAACATTTGATCTATTTAATATTGTGTTTTGACAAGAAATGCCATTTGGTATGATAATACAGATAGTGTAAAAGTTAAAAAATATAACACTTTTGTCGATTTCAGACTATTGTCCATTGTATTTCACAAGGCCATATCTCGGCAAATAATCATTCGATTTACATGAAGTAGGTGTTTTTAAGCTTGTTATGAAAATGACAACACAAACTCCTCATTTAAGAAACATCTGAACATGTTTTCTTCTCTTATATGTTAAACACCACTAATTACATGTAAACGTCCGAGGTGTATCGAATGTAGTTCCTATAATAAAAAGTAATCCCTCCTTTTTTGGTGGAAATGGGCATTATAAGTAGGGGGAAACTGACCATTTCTATTCGATTTTGTGGTTGTATGAATAATAAGCGTATTAATAGGTTTTACTGGATCACTGATGAACATTTTCGAAATTTCGAAATTTCGACTCTATGCTTACACTTTGTGAGCAATGAAAACAGTCAGTCAATGACCACAGCTGTATCGTTGTCCTGTTTAGTTAACAAACAAGAACTTTCTTACATGTCTTTTGACCCCACCTTTTCTGGTGATTTATCAAGTGGAAAATTGGTTTTCTGTATGAACATTACACTGCTGCATTATCCATACTTGTGTTAAATTTGCAACAAATCATTAATATGTGACACTTTAACATTGGTGTCTATGGGGAAACTAATTAGTGGTTTCATACCTTTTACACAAGGCATACAGGCTTGAACCACGCCATGCATAACAAGGTGTTTTGACTGCGGCTAATCTTTTCCATTTGAATAGACAAACAGGAAGAGTTTCAGTTCAGTGACGTAGTAGCTTGTTTAAAAGAAAAAACGATGTCATTTGCGATGGTATTGTAGCATGGAAATTCCCTTTACAGTTGCACAGGTGTAAATCGTTTATTGAAAATAACACCTATCAGAATAAGTAAATTACCAGTTATCGGAAATTAGAGTATGACAAACCCTTGAAATAGACATGCTACGTAATAGATAGAGTATGGTGTTATCGAGCTGGTTGATTTAAACATCCAAATGGGCGTAGCCAATCGAGGCGTTTAAATCAACCAACGAGATGAGACCATACTCTATTTGTTTCGTAGCATGTCCATTTCAGCTGTCTGTCATACTCTAACTTTCAATAAATGCCATTTATTCTGACAGATTAGCAAATACAAAAGGAATTTCAGTGATCATGTGACTACGCCCATGAAGAAGTTTAAATCAACCAACTCGATGAGACCATACTCTATCTATTACTTGTACCACGTTTAGGAATACAAAGGCAAACAAAATAATTAGTTTGTTTACAACTGAAAGACAAAGCGTAAAACCCAATTCAGTTCTATTAAATAATACAAAAGACCTTTTGTTGCATGAGTATACATTTCAGCATAACATATTAACATATAGTCAATGGCAGATATGATATGTTATTGTTTAACCGTTCTTTGATATTATCTTGATTTAAAGGCATTTTCGGTAGTTTTCCATGCGCAGCTTCTTTGGGCGACTTCTCTTCTAAAACTATTGGATGGATTTTCCTACAAATTTACAGGAATGTTGCTTTTGATGATTAGTTGTATTTCTTTCTTTTTTTTAATATTTATTTAGAATTTTTAATTTTTAATTTTTTAATTTTATTGTCTTTATTTAAATACAGGTCTATTATTATAAAAATAAAATAGGAAAATTATAGCATTTTGTAAAAATTCCAACAAAATTAAAAAAATTAAGCATAATGGTACGGTTCCAAAAACCAATATTAAATCTCAATATGCATGGTGACCTATACATTTAATTGCATATATTGTCTAAATATATGTTCAAATAAGTGCCTAGGAAGTTTGAACAAATTCTGTTATTAGGAACATAACAAAAAAAGGAAAATATACCATTTCTATATAATTTCATACAAAACTTGGCCTTTTAGCATAGGGGTAGGGTTTCAAATTTATTTTCTAAACAAGCATGTGGACCTATCATTTTTATTGCACATTTTATTTTTATATATGTTAAACTATGTGCTTAGAAATTTTAAACAAATTCTATTATTGGGAACATACAAAAAAAGAAAATGGGCTAATTTGTGCATAAATTGTGGTAATGGTCTCAACAGTTTTACATAAAGATGAGCTTTAAATGTTATTGTAATTAAATGTTCTTTACTTAAATACAATTTTAGCAGAATTGTGACCAATGAATAAATGATTAGACTTCAAAAATGTCTTAATTAGCTATTTTATGGACTTGTTCAGACAGATTGACATGACGGTGGCATTACAAATTATTTTTTAAAATTTTAACAATCATGGTGACCTACCATTATTTTTGCCTTAAGTTTTCTGTCTATATATATAACAGACTTACTGTACAAAAAGTTTAAAGAAAATTTGTTTTGCAGAAAAAACTATAGAAAATGTCTTTAAAAGATTTACGTTTACTAATTGTTTTTTGTTACCCCATTTATGTTTATCATATTAACACATTTAGGTACCGAATTTCGCCTGAAAGAATGTTTGCATTCAAAGAAAAGCTAAAAAGGCAGTGATCTGATAAAATCGTTGGTTCGCCAATCTCAAATTATGTAAAAAATATTTGGTTTGCATAACAAATAATCTACAACCATAATTCCTCTAGTTGTAACACATGTATTTCTTGCATACCGGACACGGATATCCGTCATTTTACCGGGGCTAGATATTTCCATCTCACCCTAGGGTCGAGATAAAATTCACGCGCGCCATCATCCCGTATGCAGGAAAACATGCAAAACGCTAGTAGCTGGAGGCGTTAACGCACATCATGTCTCTGATATGCAAGAAAAAGAATCTATCATGGGTATTCGGTTTAGATAGAGAAATATAACCCTTGGTATAAGTGTTTTAATTGGAACCTCGGCAGAGCCTCGGTTCCGATAAAATCACTTATACCTCGGGTCGAAATAACACCTTATTTGTTAGGTATATTCAAGCTAATAAAAGGGTGCGCATGCGCGAAGAAATGCAATTCCAATGTTCAGTTAGAGCACGGAAAAGTTTTGTTTTGTTAACGGCATTCTTCAGTACGATAATACTAGAGTAATACCCTTAAAATTCGAAAATACAAGACAATTCTATCTTTATCAGCTCCTTCTGACTGCGGTTTTATTGCACGGCGTTAATTGTATACCTATTTTAGCGGCACTCCTCTTTAATCCCCTCTTACGTTCTTAAACTATGAAAGAGTATTTGATACTATAGAATTTAGTCTTGTTTTAGACTTCCTGAAAGAAATCCGTCTATATAAATCATTATAATAATCAGACTTTATAAATCATTATAATATGTTCTTATATATATTTACTTGTTTATACACCCGTTGACGGGCATTTGTTGATTTACATTTATACATAGTTTATATTGCTACCATATCATCCCTTATTTGTATATAGCTTTATCTGTATAGATTTATATTAATTTTTATTTACTACTTCATTTCTTCATCTTTCATCATTTTTTGAGCACAATATGACCTGTTTTTGTGTCGACGTGCCGTAAAACACCATTCATTCATTCATTCATTCATTCATTCATTCATTCATTCATTCGTTCATTAACGTGTTTATTAGTAGCTTTCTGGGCTTTTATTTTAATTCATATATTTGTGTTTTACTTAAATTGCTTATTAAAGCTGCCTAGTTTGTTAAGAGGATAAATCCTTATTTAAACTTTCCCGTTTAATTGGGATGGCAATAGGGTAACAGCCATAGAACCTGATTTACACTCCCCCCCCCTCCCCCCTCCACCCCCGACCCCACACAGCGGCCTTTATGCCACTGACCATACCAAGGCGTAACCCCTTTGCCAACCCTTTATGTTTGTTATATCGCATACTTTGCAGGTGTTTTTTTTGGCTCTTTTTATAGCCGAAATTCGGTCATATTCCCAATGCCAAAACATATATTTTTTTCCCAATTAAGAGGAAACAATTCCCAATTTAATTTTTTTTAATTTTATTTTTTTAAGTGTGCCAATCCAATGATTGGGGTTCAAAAGCTTAAATAAATGCTTCTGTTTATATTGGTGTACAGGAAACAGTATTAAACATATAAATTATGAAAGGAATGCTTTACTTTATATTTTTCCGAATTTGATTAAAAATCGCGCTAAAATTCCCAATTTTATGAAAAATCGCGCTAAAATTCCCAACTAAGGGTTATGTTCCCAAAAAATAGAAAAAAAAACACTGCTTTGCTCTCCATGTGTGCGTAAAGTATACTAGTATGCCATCTGTATCTGATCTGTTCACACGTTGTCAGGCGATGTGCAAGGTAGCGAAAACTAGTGATTGTTGATGCCAGATGGCTTGTTTTCGAATACAAACTTGTTTTCATACCCATCATCGAGTAAGACCTAAAAACAAATGTCGTGGACACACGTGGAGATTTTTGGCAAATAGGAAATGCGTTGCCTTGAAGAATCGGATAAACCTGGTTTATACCTCTAGAATTACTGCTTGTATCTCATGGAAGGCGATTTTTGGACCTCACTCGCTGCACAACGGACCGATTGAAGTTTCTTCTCCGAAATCACGGTTGTCCGAAATCACGGTTGTCCGAAACCACGGTTGTCCGAAATCACGGACGTCGAACCTCGATTATCCGATGGATCCAAGTAAAATGCTAGCTTTTTAGGGATGTTCTCTATTTTCAAAGTATCCAACTTGGTTCATGGAATATATGTTTGCCAATTATGTTATATGCTTTAGTGCAAAGTTCCATTAACGATGGCTTGTTTCTGATTATTACATGCCAATATAACAAGCGGTAGTGTGTAAAAGGTTAGAAAAAAAGCATCTGTAGTGACAAGGACTGTATAGTATGGAGATCCTCGAACACGGAACTATATATTGTTTTTACGGGCAGTTGTTGGAAAAAGGAGATACAAAAGTCGAACACGATTTGCAGTATTCACAGAACTCAGCCATCCAAAGCACGATAATATGCTTCCTTTTTTGAAAATCGAAATACTTCCCCTTAGAAAAACAGATAAACCTAGTACATACTTCCAAAATCACTGCTTTTATATTCAGGAAATATTTGCACCTAATCCGTGCCACAACGGACTGATTTCACGTTTTTGTCCGATTCATCATATACAAACTATATTGAAATGTTGGCAACAATTATTGGCAATGTAATGTGCGCGACAGGTGGGCTTTAGTTAAGTTGCACCTTGTAGTTTGTAAATCTACCATTCAGATTTGAATAACAAACAAACCATTAAATTAATAAAATTATCAACCGTTGCAATACTAGTCGATTTCCGAGCTGAAAGTATGGATACTTTCCAAATGATAAACTCAATTCAAATATGAATATAAAATTCCTTTGCAATTTGCTTTGTTTGACATCTCGTCTATAGTCGCTGTGGGAATATGAAACACGACCTTACAGTCATGTGGCTGATTGGTTGGTTGAATGGTGTTTTACGTCATTTTCAGCACATTTTAAGCTATTAAGGTACTGATGACCGTCGATATTTTAGTGGTGGAGGCGGATCACCCACGTTTTCATGGGTAGAATCAGTTTTGTAAACCTACCGCCATTGGCAAGAATCGACACTTTCTCACTTAGAAGTCGAGCTCACAGTGGGATTCTACAATCATGTGCAAACGGGACGTGTTACAACCAACTAAAGGCTTCCATTGCGATAGTATAAAATAATAGAGAGATAGTGGTATAGTATATGTATTACTATACTATATTTGTTTTACTATATACAGATACTATAACACTATCTTTTCTTCTCTCTATCGTTCTATATTATCATAATGAAAGTATGTGGTAACCCCATTTCATTTTCATGTTTGTTCACAGACGGGGAGCGTTATGGTCGAGTGCACATTCATTTATATATGCAGCTACCTTGATAATGGTTACCTGTACGTTATAGTTTCTAAAACAGTATAGAAGCAACACACAAACAAAACAAAAGTGTTTACTTGGTGAGTTTTATATCCAAAGGTTTAATACTAGTTCAGAGAGAGAGAGAGAGAGAGAGAGAGAGAGAGAGAGAGAGAGAGAGAGAGAGAGAGAGAGAGAGAGAGAGAGAGAGAGGCAGGCACACATAGTTGTATCTATTATAGGACCATAAGAGCTATGATGCTCACAGATATTTTTAACTAGCTATGAGAATCATAGCTTCTATGGCTCTAAACTCTGAACCTACCATGGTAGGAACAGAAGCTATAATTATCACGGCTATATTTTAACATGAATACATATTAGAGGTATTTGTTTTCAATGAAGGTATCGACCCGTGGTAATATAGCTATGATCAACGGTGCTTATGTCTTGGCGATAAAAAGCGTATTACGTCATGATTACCTACTTACTTAATTATTTTTATTATTATTCATTTTAAAAGATAAATGACGAAATGTTCACACGTCTACCCTTCAAGTAGTAACGGTCACGAAACAGACATAATCTCGGCCAGCTAGACCGTATCATGCATATGTCTTACTTGCAGATATCGGTCTGGGCTGACTATGTCAATTAAAGCGCCCACTAGCGATTAGCACGATTTATTCGCGCGTTTTTTCACGCGCATATAGGCGACGTTTGCGTGACGTCATGTTGTAAATAAACGTACAACCTCAATTGTTGATGCATCAGTTAAACTTTTTGACGTCACATGCTGCTTCTCATAAGTTAAAAATATAGAGATTATTTAACTGCTGGGATCGATTATAGAGAAATCCTTCACGAGTGGTAGACGTGTGGTTCTTTTCACGAACGAGCGCACGCGAGTGAGTGAAAAAACAAAGCACGTCTACCATCAAGTGAAGAATTACACAATAATCGATCCCAGCAGTTAAATAATCTATTTATTACATTCTAAATTACGTTATTCGCTTTATTGAACGTTATCGGCGGATGACGTCGACCTCAGCAACACTTTGTTGACGTAACGACTCAACGTCGCAACGTTAGTTATTATTGTGATCTGAGTTAGTTATTAATATTTAGTGATTATGAATATTCTTGTACTGAGAAATCCCGATCTTTCACGCTTAGAAATGTAATAAAAAACATTATCTTTAAAATTAACTTAAAAATATGTTTTTTGAAAGTCTCGTTGAATCTCTAAAAATCTCGCCAAAATCGCCCAAAACGTTAGGGCGATTTCAAACGTCCTATTTTCCCCCAGGCTTTGGTTCTGGATCCGTGTAGCATAGCGTAACGAAGAAATCCGAAGCGGGTCGGGTGACCGAGGCTAGAAACAGACACTACTTGAGCCAAACCTCAAACGTTACCGTCCTCTCGGGATTTAAGTAGACGTCATCATAGGGTCCACAATCTGTATATGTGTATACTTAGAGGTGTCCTGTCATCGCACAACCACAGAGGAAAGCATAGTGGGGAAATTGTAAATGGGTCAACCACTAAACATGCAGTGCGTTGAAAAAATTAAATCTTATTCATAGTAAAAATATAGTATGGTTGCCGGATATGTATGTATTTGGGGCGGCTCAAAATAAACTTAGATAAGGCGTTTAGGAGCCGTTAAACAACAACAATAAGAATATTGCTTAAGTTTTAAAAAAGCTGACCGTGTATACAATCCTTAACATAAAGGTAAAATAATATTCAGTTTCATATCTACCGGAATGTAATGTAAAACGAAAATCAAAACTGGTATCTTTCAGTCAACATTGGAATGTGACCGATAAGGTGATAAAACATATATTTGCTGCTATTCACGGCGGATTAAAGATTTAGAGTGTGTATGACGAGGGCGTAAATGCCTAGCTCCGACCTTTTCAGTTACACATGTTTTCTCTTTACTTACTGTCTTGACATGTTTTTTAAATTACTCCAAGGCAAGATATTAGATCTATCATTTCGTTATACAAACATTAAAGCGAAGTCAGTGAATATTTATGGCTGGGCATTTCAAGTATTGGCGTATACTTTACGGCTGGGCATTAGTCAAGTACTTACGTATATATATATAGAGGATCTTAAACGAGTTCCCATTTCATATAAGATTTATGAAACGAGTTATGAATTATTTTAATTATAACGAGGCTTTTGGCGAGTTAAAATTAAAAATAATTCATAACGAGTTTCATAAACCTTATATTGAATTGAAACGAGTTTAAGATCTTTTTTATCACATAACATTGCAATCAAACTATACTGAACAAAAAAAGAAACTTCCGCATTTTAAGCTGTGATTTGCATAGAGTTGACTTTGTTACACTGTGTACACCAATCTAGATGCTATTTCATCATTATATACCTATCACTCAATCATTCTGATCAATATTAATAATCATCAAAAACCAGAGTTAGTGTGTTGCTGTTAAAACATGTTTTATTCAAATTGCAAAATCACTATATTTGTATTATAAAGGGAGGTAATCTGAAAATATTCATTCTTGAAAGCTGTATGGCGCAAAAACGAGTGAACAGGTCAGCTTACTTTCTACGTTTTTTTGGTGCTGAGGTTATCTTCTGTTTATTTCAATAAAACAAAACTGTGTTAAATCAAAGTTTAAACCACAAGACCCGGTAGTCCTGTTTAAACCAAAACAAGGGGAATAACTTTGTGTACAAGTTTGATTCAAGGAAAATTGTTTTCATGACAGTGCTGGCCTTTTAACAAAGGTATTAACATATAAAACCAAACAAAATATATTTTCTTTGTGTCTACATGTATGGGTAGAGTTGCGGAAGTTTCTTTTTTTGTTGAGTATAGTAAACATTAATTCAAATGGACATAGAATCGCCACGACGTCAGAGACACTTTAGCGCCAAAACGTCATAAAATATGTGACGTCGTAACAAAATAGCAGTTTACGCAAACTTTTTAACAAACCAACAACAATGTTTTGTATAACGTGCATTATTTTTATAAGCTATCACAAATAATAAGTTTATGACTCAGATCTGGGTGAATTTGTAATAAATAAAATAGTTTCAGTTAATAAACTTGCGTAGTGTTACACACAGGAACTGGTCACTTTTAATTTTTGCCTTCTATTATTATAATTGTCTATAAAGGACTTTAATGGGAAATTTTGGAAAATGCTGGTGTTCTTTTTCAGAGGTCAAGCAGACGTTCGAAACAATCTCAGTTACATGCACACTATATACTAACATGTGCAGAAATAAATTTCCTATCCAACAATACCTTTCTTCCTACGATCCCTTGTAAATTCGCTGAGATATCCGAGTTCAAAGTCACCAAAGTGCAATTTCAGGCTGCTCGTCGTTTGTTTATGTCCCCTATGTAAACAAATGAAATTTACCGAAAATCAGGTGTCCGTTAATTCCGTTAATTTCGGCGCAGTATTCCAGCTTCAAATCACAACCAATTCACTAAAGTAAAGCATCGATATGTAAATAAATCCATATTTTATCAGTTTGCATAGTCCGTATCACGAGAAAGTCACACAACAACGAGTATTTCGCCACTTGTTATCGGCACTAGCAGACTTTACAAATGAAACCGCCATTTTCAAATGAATTACGGGGCCGAATGACGTCATAATGCGAACCTAACAGCTATGGTAAAAAAAAATACTTTTTAAAATTATTCTTGAATATATTATTAAATACGCTTGTGCTTATCCATAACACTATTATTGATTATAATAGTGTTATGGATAAGCACAAACGTATTTTCTAATATATTCAAGAATAATATTAAAAAGTAAAAATACTTACCATAGCTGTTAGGTTCGCATTATGACGTCATTCGGCCCCGTAATTCATTTGAAAATGGCGGTTTCATTTGTAAAGTCTGCTAGTGCCGATAACAAGTGGCGAAATACTCGTTGTTGTGTGACTTTCTCGTGATACGGACTATGCAAACTGATAAAATATGGATTTATTTACGTATCGATGCTTTACTTTAGTGAATTGGTTGTGATTTGAAGTTGGAATACTGCGCCGAAATTAACGGAATTAACGGACACCTGATTTTCGGTAAATTTCATTTGTTTACATAGGGGACATAAACAAACGACGAGCAGCCTGAAATTGCACTTTGGTGACTTTGAACTCGGATATCTCAGCGAATTTACAAGGGATCGTAGGAAGAAAGGTATTGTTGGATAGGAAATTTATTTCTGCACATGTTAGTATATAGTGTGCATGTAACTGAGATTGTTTCGAACGTCTGCTTGACCTCTGAAAAAGAACACCAGCATTTTCCAAAATTTCCCATTAAAGTCCTTTATAGATAATTATAATAATAGAAGGCAAAAATTAAAAGTGACCAGTTCCTGTGGTGTTACAGGTTTAACTCAACCAATCAAAATCCATAAACTTCATATGGACCGAAGCACCATACATTATTTGTTATATTATACCGAATCTGACCAACAAATTAAATCAATACGTTTTATGATTTATTTTGACGTCGTTTTTTTCACACGTTCGTTAATATAGCTATCGGACCGGGCGCCCGGTCAATATTTAGAGGTTAATATACGGGCGTGGTGTGCCTTTTGTCGATAATGGCACACCTAGTGGCGTAATGGCCCGAGGGCTTTTTGGGCCATTACGGCACTAGGTGTGCCATTATCGACAAAAGGCACACCACGCCCGTATATTTGCCTTTTTATTACATATCTTACTATAAATGGAGAAGAAGAATAAGAACAACCGGTGCATTTTTATGACAAAATGCGGTCGACATGTTTACAAAACGGTGTACATTAAACATAAGATGCAAACAATTATTTGGCAAATAAATACATTACATTAAATTAATAAATTACGTTAAATTAGTTTTCTTCCTTGTCTTTCACTTTAATGATATATTTCAAAGCTTCAAACGTTTACTGGGCGTGAAAATTTCAGTTGAGATGTCTACGTCGGCTCATCAGTCATGAAGCGCGCCAATATGACGTCTTTGTATTGCTTGATGACGTCGACATGTTCGCGTGCGGACAGTCTGTTGCTACTGTGCCGATTTTCCATAATCCATAATGGCACAGTGTGCCGATTATGGATTTAGAAACAGAACGGGTAATCATTGTTTTTTCTACTAAAATGTGTTACTATTTATAATAAGGTATGTAATAAGCAACTTTATGGACCGGATGACGTCACATTAAACAAAGAGTGGAATATGCAAATGAGGTATGGTGTTCGACACTGTTAACAAGGGACGTTATGTGATAAAATACTTTATATTGATGGCTGGGCTTTTCAAGCTGCATGTACACTGTATATAAACTCTGCATGTAAGCGCTGCATATAATTTCTGCTTGTAAGCAGCTGGTAAGCTCTGCATGTAAGCTCTGCATATAATTTCTGCATGTAATTTATGTATGTAAGCTGCTGTTAAGCTCATGCTAGTTGCATGTTTAAATGCATGTACGATGCCTGTAAGCTGTATATAATATTGATTTAAACTGTTTACATTACAGGTTAGTTACATTCAAGAATACAATTTTATAGATTATTTTTTGTATTTACAGGAAATGTACCCCCGCCGGACTACAACCAGACTGGGTATCCTGCACAACCCGCGGGTGCGTATCCTCAACCGCCAGCAGGCGGCTATCCCCCACAACAGGGTGGCGGCTATCCCCCACAACAGGGTGGCGGCTATCCCCCACAACAGGGTGGCGGCTATCCCCCACAACAGGGTGGCGGCTATCCTCCACAACAGGGTGGCGGCTATCCTCCACAACAGGGAGGTCCATATGCACAATACGGCCAAACTAATCAGTCAGTGGTAAGTACCTTGACACCAGGAAAACCACATAGTTGTTTTATGATTATTTATTTTTCTTTGTGTAAGTCGCAACTACTGGAATTACATTATTAGTTATTGGGTTTGTTACTGACCCCCTACAGAAATATGTGGGGTCAGTAAGATGTATAGGGGGCGAGGCAATAGCATCGAGCACCTTTTTTAAGTAAAAAACCGATATTTAACCATTTTAATGGAGCGTCAACGTCATTAAGACGTTCGCGCAGTTTGACGTCATGACGCTGACGTCACGACCGTTACAGTTTAAAAACATTATTAATTTACTTAATTTAATTTACTTTCATGTTTGTTACTAACGCCTTAAAGAACTATTTGCAAATGATTTAAACTTTGAATCGGAATTGTAGTCAATATTGTTTAGTGACCCTCTATGAAATCTACTGACCCTCTATAGAATAATAGAGGGTCACCATGTGACCGCTCTAATCCAATGAAATTCTTAGGATTTTGTGCGAGGTGCAATAAAATTTGATCTTGGAGTAATACTAACGTACTAGGTTCACGGTCCCGGTTATAATAGTCATATGTATATATTATGTTAAAGAGAAGACATGACAGTAAAGGGGATAGGGGTGATATGAAGACATAGTATACACGCCTTCTTTGTACTGCATATAGCGAATTTTATTTTATTTAGTCGTAAGTAACATGTTTAAATTGCATGTAAAGCTGCAATCTCTACCTAGGGTTGACGTTCCTTTCATTCACATCGTGACCCTAATAGAGAGTGGTATAAAGAGTGCACACATGATAGATACTTCGTGACTTCAATACATATCTCACTTTGCAAAGAATTTTATAATACTTCTCAATGACGCAAATCACGTAAATAAGCTTATTGACCGAGACTGGGCCGATTTTCAAAAGAAATGATACGGGGGTTTACGTCCCGTTAACCCATTATATTAGGTTATATGGGGACAGCAATCTGAGAGGGAGATGAGATGAAGGATGACGTTTGTCGTCATCAGAAATGCCTCCACCAGGGAGCCACCCCAACGCAACAATTAACAGCGGGATAATGGGGGCAAATATCAATAAAATTTCGCTTGTTAATGGTAATGACTTTTTCAGGAAGAAGCACTATGGTTATAACTTATATGATTCTAATGAACATGCAACATACATCGCAGGTTCAAATATAGTGACTAACTGCGAATAACTGATAGAAAATTAAAGGAAGAACAAATCTTACTCATATCTCCTTTAATTTAGGGGTTGGGGTTGGCAGGGTGGTGGTTGTGGGGGTGGAGTGGGGTGGGGGTGGTGGAGGTTGAGAAGTTCTGACAATGGTTTATTTAGGAACCATTTAAAACCGTGACATCATACAGACTTATCAAACAAGGTAAAGGATACGAGGCAGCCTGGAGGCATTTATCAGGCTTTGACATTTAGTACGTTGAATGCCAGATTTACTTTGCAGTTAGTGAAGATTTAAGCATTAAAATCAGTGCTTCGAATTATTAATCCAATATCATTTTTATTTTAAATCAGCTTACATATTATTAACTAAAATGTTGGGTTTTGGCATTTTCCACTTTATTCTGCCACAGGTTTGAATGTAATACTGGTGCGATATAATCATCAGTAACATGCAAACTTGAATGTAATATTGGTGCGATATAATCATCAGTAACATGCAAACTTGAATGTAATATTGGTGAGATATAATCATCAGTAACTTGCAAACTTGAATGTAATATTGGCGCGATATAATCATCAGTAACATGCAAACTTGAATGTAATATTGGCGCGATATAATCATCAGTAACATGCAAACTTGAATGTAATATTGGTGCGATATAATCATCAGTAACATGCAAACTTGAATGTAATATTGGTGCGATATAATCATCAGTAACATGCAAACTTGAATCAATATTGGTGCCATGTCATCATCAGTAACATGCAAACTTGAATGTAATATTGGTGCGATATAATCATCAGTAACATGCAAACTTGAATGTAATATTGGTGCGATATAATCAACAGTAACATGCAAACTTGAATGTAGTATTGGTGCGATATAATCATCAGTAATATGCAAACTTGAATGTAATATTGGTGCGATATAATCATCAGTAACATGCAAACTTGAATCAATATTGGTGCGATATAATCATCAGTAACATGCAAACTTGAATGTAATATTGGTGCGATATAATCATCAGTAACATGCAAACTTGAATGTAATATTGGTGCGATATAATCATCAGTAACATGCAAACTTGAATGTAATATTGGTGCGATGTAATCATCAGTAACATGCAAACTTGAATCAATATTGGTGCGATATAATCATCAGTAACATGCAAACTTGAATGTAATATTGGTGCGATATAATCATCAGTAACATGCAAACTTGAATGTAATATTGGTGCGATATAATCATCAATAACATGCAAACTTGAATCAATATGGGTGCGATGTAATCATCAGTAACATGCAAACTTGAATATAATATTGGTGCGATATAATCATCAGTAACATGCAAACTTGAATGTAATATTGGTGCGATATAATCATCAGTAACATGCAAACTTGAATGTAATATTGGTACGATGTAATCATCAGTAACATGCAAACTTGAATGTAATATTGGTGCGATATAATCATCAGTAACATGCAAACTTGAATGTAATATTGGTGCGATGTAATCATCAGTAACATGCAAACTTGAATGTAATATTGGTGCGATGTAATCATCTGTAACATGCAAACTTGAATGTAATATTGGTGCGATGTAATCATCAGTAACATGCAAACTTGAATCAATATTGGTGCGATGTAATCATCAGTAACATGCAAACTTGAATGTAATAATGGTGCGATATAATCATCAGTAACATGCAAACTTGAATGTAATATTGGTGCGATAAAATCATCAGTAACATTCAAACTTGAATGTAATATTGGTGCGATATAATCATCAGTAACATGCAAACTTGAATGTAATATTGGTGCGACATAATCATCAGTAACATGCAAACTTGAATGTAATATTGGTGCGATGTAATCATCAGTAACATGCAAACTTGAATCAATATTGGTGCGATGTAATCATCAGTAACATGCAAACTTGAATCAATATTGGTGCGATATAATCATCAGTAACATGCAAACTTGAATGTAATATTGGTGCGATATAATCATCAGTAACATGCAAACTTGAATGTAATATTGGTGCGATATAATCATCAGTAACATGCAAACTTGAATGTAATATTGGTGCGATGTAATCATCAGTAACATGCAAACTTGAATCAATATTGGTGCGATGTAATCATCAGTAACATGCAAACTTGAATCAATATTGGTGCGATGTAATCATCAGTAACATGCAAACTTGAATCAATATTGGTGCGATGTAATCATCAGTAACATGCAAACTTGAATCAATATTGGTGCGATATAATCATCAGTAACATGCAAACTTGAATGTAATATTGGTGCGATGTAATCATCAGTAACATGCAATTTGAATGTAATATTGGTGCGATGTAATCATCAGTAACATGCAAACTTGAATCAATATTGGTGCGATGTAATCATCAGTAACATGCAAACTTGAATCAATATTGGTGCGATGTAATCATCAGTAACATGCAAACTTGAATCAATATTGGTGCGATGTAATCATCAGTAACATGCAAACTTGAATCAATATTGGTGCGATATAATCATCAGGAACATGCAAACTTGAATCAATATTGGTGCGATGTAATCATCAGTAATATGCAAACTTGAATCAATATTGGTGCGATGTAATCATCAGTAACATGCAAACACTTGTCTTTCAACCATTCTCATTATTAATATTAATGATTGTAAAAATGCAAGTTATATAGAATATATAGTTTTCAAATATCAAGATTGCCATGAGGCCCTCTATCGTAGAAAGAAATGTGATTGTTATCAAAGCGTTTATTAAATATTTGATGCATATCTACTCAACTATTAATAATAACCCACTGATAACTGCATTAACAAGGGAAGTAATGACAAACAACAAAACAATCCTGTATTACATATTTATGTTTTCCCATTTGCAGATCGTTACACAACCAATGGGAGCACAGTATGTAGTGGGAGCAGCCAGACCTCCAGATTATACCATCCCTTCTGTCATCGCCTGCCTTTGCTTCTTCTGGCCGACCGGATTGTTTGCTATATACTACTCTATGCGGGTAAGATGCGATACATGCAATACATTGATCAAGTACATATAGTTAATGTAACCCTTAACCCGCTACATATATATAATGGACGGTTCTTTCTTTGAATTAAGACCATTCTATTTATGTGACAAAGCAGTGTTTTGGGGGAATGACTGATCAGCAGCCGGACATTGTCAACCCTGTTACTCGCAGGCTGATTTGGATTTACAATATACACAAATGCTATTATAGTCGTGCTTAGCGGGTTAAGGGTTAAACACAGAACAACGAAATTCTCAGTGCTAGATATATTACCTCTCATGAACAGACTCAATGAGACCGAGTCTGCTACTTTTCTCCCATTTCTGCTCATTTACCTCATGTGAGATTATAAGAATCCATCATGAGTATCCATGTGAGATAGGTAAATCTCACCCGAGGGTCAGAATTGTATTATTGGCGACGTCAATTCAAACAATGTCAATGATATGCAAGAAAAAGAATCCATCATGAGTTTATCCATGTGAGATAGGTAAATCTTACCCTCGGGATCAGAATTACAACCAGGAACTCGGCAGAGCCTCGTCCCTGGTTACAATTCTGACCCTCGGGTGAGATTTCCTATCTCACATGGATACTCCATTCGCAACATCTCGTACACTGCTTCGCAGCATGACTCGAAGGTAATACGCAGGTTTCCATATTGGTTACGTCCTACTAGCGTGACGCGCGTCAGATTCCCGCCAAAACGAATTTGCATTCAAAATGTAAGTTATCTTCAACATTTTGCAATGTCATTTAGCCGATTGCTTCATCTATAGTTTATTTACGTGAAAGCAGTGATAAAACCTTCATCTGTATTGTAAATAACAAACATGCAACGCAAATCATACATCAACACGTGTGGCAAGCGTTCATATTGTTTATGTAGCAACAGCTTAGCAACAGTGCACTATTTTCTGTGCCGTTGCCTTCCGGCTAACAGAATGTCAAGATTTTGAACATAGCGAAGCGCCATGATGCACACGAGGCGAGATTCCGAAGAATGACGGGATTGGCCGAGCGTTCACGATTGATGGATACTCATGATGGATTCTTATAATCTTACATGCCATGTGACTTACGACGTCATGACGTTACGTCGACGTCGCCTTATTCTAGCGTTAAATCAGCAAAGTCATTGATTTTATGCCGGTAATAAACACATAATGGGAGAAAAATAATCCATCATGAGTGATCCATGTGAGATAGGGAATATCTCACCCCCGGGATTAGAATTGCAACCAGGCACTCGGCAGAGCCTCTTCCCTGGTTGCAATTCTAACCCCTCGGGTGAGATTTCTCTATCTCACATGGATACTCATGATGGATTCTTATAGTCTCACTTGTTTGTGTTTGTTGCAGTCACAGTGCTGTGTGGCGCCTTTAAACAGTTTTATTTCTTACTAGTCCTTCGGGATCATGATGTCTAATATTTATAGCTTTAAAGAGGACTGAATACCGCTTAAACTGGTGCTAGGGGTCGAGAAAGGTGCTGCACCTTATATGACATCTCATAAACAGACTAAAAAAGACAGACGTCTTTTCATCCGTAAAATATAGCTATATTTTATGGTAACTGAATCCAAATTGATATATTAAAAAAAACGTATTAATAGGCAAGTGTAGGATAAATAGGACGATAAATGGATATCGTCATATGCAAATACCCATTTTATATTCTCTATATATAGGCCGCTATTCATGAAGCAGTTGTACAAATCAGTAATTTACATTTTAAAGTAGAGGATTTTGTATAGTTATCTAGAGACAAACTAAACGTTGCTCCTTTTTTACTCGTGTCTAGTGTCCATCTCTACTGACATATACAACGTCAGTCAAATCTGTATTAAAAGACCACTACAGGAAAGAGCAAAATTGGTCTCGTAACACAAGAAGTCTCTTAATAAATGTACATTGTAATTAGAAACAACACAATCGGAAACTCAGGTTTCTTAAAGCTGGCTGTCTCTCAGTAGAGGAGATCTGACTACAGCTATATCAGCAGTGTTACCTTTATATCGTTTTTTGACTATTAAAGAAGCTATCCCGCCAACAACACCCACATTTTACAACACGTGTACACTGTTCCTAAACCTACTGATGACGAGGTATATATATAACTGACATATTTTAAGATTCCAAACTCTATAGACACAATATAAACGGTTTTAACCGGTAAGGCCAAACTCCAAAACTAGAGCGTTAGTTTAAACTTATTTATTTCACATCGATTGTAACGAAAGCTCTATGAACTTATTTGAATCACTCTCGATGTCTTCCTGGGTAGAACCAGTACTAAGTAATGCAGATAAAGTGTCTTGCTCAGGGACACAACGCATATGGCAATGACGGGAATCGAACCCACGACTTTTGGACCATGGGTCTAACGCTCTACCACTAGACCACAGCGCTCCACAACTGGAGCGTTGAATTAAGAGTTACCAACTCATAATTCATTTTATGCATATTCAGTCACAGGTATTTTAAGAACCCGTGGGAAAATCATATGCTTTTCGTTGGCACATAAACATTATTATATGACCTGAATACCTGGATAGAGTTTTGATAAACGGTTTAGTAATGTAATTTTGCCGTTATTTGGGGTGTTCGTTTCTTTACCGCAACTATATATAACTTCTCCTGCGTGAGCATCGTATCTGCCACTGTGCATAGTTCTAGTGACTTTCCTTTGTTCCTGCTTATGATATATATAGTTTAATAACCAGTGTTTTTGAGATACGGGAAATATCTCCCGAGGTAGAGAAATGGCGCCGATATAAGATCTCGTGCTCTTCCGCACTCGTTCTTATATCAAGGCCATTTCTCTACCGAGGGAGATATTTTCAGTATCTCAAAAAACACTGGTTATTAAACTATATATTACATAATTTAAAATGATATTTTATTAATATTTCTAATGATTCACGCCTTTTTACACAAGTTTGCACGAGAACGCCAAGACGACGTTACGTCATACAAACAAACAAAACTATTAATATGTATGTGCCTTATCTGACGACGACGTCTATACACAATCGGAACGTCATTTGGCGTTCCCGCCACTGACGGAAAAGGCCGAGCAATGTTCCGTACTGGGAAATATCTCCAGTAGAGCAAACGAGTAGATATAACTGTTCTGTTCCCAGTATTTCCTATACAAATCACAGACACATATATAATATATAATTATATTACAAAATGCATATTTTGCTCCTTTCAGTCGACTACATTGGCGAGAGATGGCGATATGGCTGGAGCGCAGCACATGTCAGCCAGCGCCAGGAACTGTATGATAGCCAGTTTCATAATCGGCGCATTGTGGATTGTCGCCGTTATCGTTTCGCGTATTGTTATTGCATCGACGGCAACGACGTATAGTTATAACTACTAAACCAACATGCAGGGGCGTAGCGTGGCATACTCCCTTACTCCCGGGAGTAACTTGGAAAATAAAACTATAAATCATACAAGCACTATTTTGGTCCAAGACGAAAACAATATATCGGGGAGGCCCCCGAACTCCGCTTGTGGCAGAGGGACACCAACTCACAAATCCTCCCCCACTTGATGCTTTGCATTTCGTATTAGGAGTATGTTGAAAACAGGTCACGCTAGGCCCCTATTTGAGATTCATTGGAGATAAGCCCTCATATCACGAGGAAATCACTTTATATATATATGTTTAAAGGCTGCCATCCTCATCATCTCATCATTCTTCTGACTACGAACGCTAAGATTGAATGATATCCGAGAATGAAAGGAGATATGGACATTCTTGTGAATGAAAGAAGATATGGACATGCTTGTGAATGAAAGGAGATATGGACATTCTTGTGAATGAAAGAAGATATGGACATTCTTGTGAATGAAAGGAGATATGGACATTCTTGTGAATGAAAGGAGATATGGACATTCTTGTGAATGAAAGAAGATATGGACATTCTTGTGAATGAAAGAAGATATGGACATTCTTGTGAATGAAAGAAGATATGGACATTCTTGTGAATGAAAGAAGATATGGACATTCTTGTGAATGAAAGAAAATATGGACATTCTTGTGAATGAAAGGAGATATGGACATTCTTGTGAATGAAAGAAGATATGAACATTCTTGTGAATGAAAGAAGATATGGACATTCTTGTGAATGAAAGAAGTGAAAGAAGATATGGACATTCTTGTGAATAAAGAAGATATGGACATTCTTGTGAATAAAGAAGATATGGACATTCTTGTGAATAAAGAAGATATGGACACCCTTTCCCTTCCTCATTTATATATACGCACCAGCTTTGTAGAAACTGAGCAAGAAAATCTCGGAAATCAAAAACAAATAGTATGATACTGCGTTGATATAAAGGTGTTTTTTTTATTAAAATGTCTTATAATCATTGTTAGTCAAGTTATAAAATTGTATGATTTTGAAATTAACATAATTTATTGTATTTCTGTTATGCATTTCAATAAAATACATACAACGAGAAGCAATTGGATTGGAATTAATAATGCAAATTATGTTCTTACAATTAATGTTTTTTTTCATATCAAAATGTCAAAATGTGCTGGATATATAGTCATTAGTAACTTAAAGGAATTGTATTAATACAGCATAGTCAAATCGGTAGCAGCCAGGGGCTGAAACTTATTCATTAACGAGTCCCCATACCAATCTAACCATTGTCAATTTGCATCTTTTACATATTTAATATGTCCAAAATGAAAGGAAATGGCTCATCAACAGAATATAATTATAATTAATTGATATTTAAATTATATTAAATTGAACTGGAATTGAATGTTGTTTAATGGCTCAGCAAAATAATAAAGGTTATTTCGAGCAGCCCCAGGGAAAGAAGATGGATACGTAGAAATACCGGGAACCTGCCCTTCGTACTAACGAATAGATAAGTTCCTTAATGTGATCGGAGGATATAATTCGAAACACAAGATTTCCCGAATTGCGTCCAGATCCGATGCCAAAGAACACATCGACGAATATTTAATGAAGGCGGTGAGGCTTTAACCCGGGTCCTCTGGATTTCAAGTCCACCGAGCCACAGAGTCATTACGTGGTCCGAGTATTAACTTTCATATCCCATCCAACCCCTTCTCCAAGAAGCGAAAACGGGGTTGGCTGGGGTATGAAATAAAACCTTAATTTCGGCTTAAAAAGTTTGCATATTGTAAAATTAAAACATTTAATAGGTAATTTTTAAAATGTTATCGCATTTTTTCTGAAAAGAATGTTTTTAAACGTGTTTTATCATGTTATTGATGAATATACGTTATAAAATCCTGCTTATATAAGCTTTCCCATCGCTTAATGGAATTACGACGGTACCACGTAATCCATAAGAGTCGCTACCAATATACACTGTACCGCTCATTCGCAACTTCTCGTAGACTGCTTCGGGATCCCGAAGAATGACGGGATTGGCCGAGCGTTCACGATTGTGTACCGCCAAATTAACGCCTAGAGAAAATAATTAACACAATACTGTAAGTTCTTTAAGATAAATTACATTCAGAAGTCGATCATTTTTCGTAGCTTTTGAATAGAATACGATAGTATTCCTGTTAATATTATTAATTCCATTGGCTTTTGGAATATGGATACAGGCCCATTGATCCGCTCTGCAAACTATACATGCGAGCCGTCCCATACAAATGAGGCCCACTGATCCGCTCTGCCAACTATACATGCGAGCCGTCTCATACAAATGAGGCCCACTGATCCGTTCGGCCAACTACTATACATGCGAGCCGTCCCATACAAATGAGGTCCACTGATCCGCACTGCCAACTATACATGCGAGCCGTCCCATACAAATGAGGCGCACTGATCCGCTCTGCCAACTATACATGCGAGCTGTCTCATACAAACGAGGTCCACTGATCCGCTCTGCCAACTATACATGCGAGCCGCCCCATACAAATGTGGCCCACTGATCCGCTCATCAAATATACATGCGAGCCGTCTCATACAAATGAGGCCCACTGATCCGCTCTGCCAACTATATATGCGAGCCGTCTCATACACATGAGGCCAATTGATCCGCTCTGCAAACTATACATGCGAGCCGTCCCATACAAATGAGGCCCACTGATCCGCTCTGCCAACTATACATGCGAGCCGTCTCATACAAATGAGGCCCACTGATCCGTTCTGCCAACTACTATACATGCGAGACTCCCCATACAAATGAGGCCACCTGATCCGCTCTGCCAACTATACATGCGAGCCGTCCCATACAAATGAGGCCCACTGATCTGCTCTGCCAACTATACATGCGAGCCGTCTCATACAAAAGAGGTCCACTGATCCGCTCTGCCAACTATACATGCGAGCCGCTCCATACAAATAAGGCCCACTGATCCGCTCTGCCAACTATACATGCAAGCCGTCCTATACAAATGAGGCCCACTGATCCGCTCTGCCAACTATACATGCGAGCCGTCTCATACAAATGAGGCCCACTGATCCGCTCTGCCAACTTTACATGCGAGACGTCTCATACAAATGAGGCCCACTGATCCGCTCTGCCAACTATACATGCGAGCCGTCCCATACAAATGAGGCCCACTGATCCGCTCTGCCAACTATACATGCGAGCCGTCTCATACAAATGAGGCCCACTGATCCGCTCTGCCAACTATAAATGCGAGCCGTCTCATACAAATGAGGCCACTGATACTCTCTGCCAACTATACATGCGAGCCGTCTCATACAAATAAGGCCCACTTCTCCGCTCAGCCAACTATACATGCGAGCCGTCCCATACAAATGAGGCCCACTTCTACGCTCTGCCAACTATACATGCGAGCCGTCTCATACAAATGAGGCACACTGATCCGCTCTGCCAGCTATACATGCGAGCCGTCCCATACAAATGAGGCCCACTGATCCGCTCTGCCAACTATACATGCGAGCCGTCTCATACAAATGAGGCCCACTGATCCGCTCTGCCAACTATACATGCGAGCCGTCCCATACAAATGAGGCCCACTGATCCGCTTTGCCAACTATACATGCGAGCCGTCTGATACAAATGAGGCCCACTGATCCACTATGCCAACTAAACATGCGAGCCGCCCCATACAAATTAGGCCCATTGACCTGTTCTGCCAACTATACATGCGAGCCGTCCCATACAAATGAGGCCCACTGATCCGCTCTGCCAACTATACATGCGAGCCGTCTCATTCAAATGAGGCCCACTGATCCGCTCTGCCAACTATAAATGCGAGCCGCCCCATACAAATGAGGCCCACTGATCCGCTCTGCCAACTATACATGCGAGCCGTCTCATACAAATGAGGCCCACTGATCCGCACAGCCAACTATACATGCGAGCCGCCCCATACAAATGAGGCTCTCTTCTCCGCTCTGCCAACTACACATGCGAGCCGTCTCATACAAATGAGGCCCAATGATACTCTCTGCCAACTATACATGCGAGCCGTCTCATACAAATGAGGCACACTTCTCCGCTCTGCCAACTATACATGCGAGCCGTCCCATACATATGAGTCCCACTTCTCCGCTCTGCCAACTATACATGCGAGACGTCTCATACAAATGAGGCCCACTGATCCGCTCTGCAAACTATACATGCGAGCCGTCTCATACAAAAGAGGCCCACTGATCCGCTCTGCCAACTATACATACGAGCCGTCTCATACAAATGAGGCCCACTGAACCACTCTGCCAACTATACATGCGAGCCGTCCCATACAAATGAGGCCCACCTCTCAGCTATGCCAACTATACATGCGAGCCGTCTCTGCCAACTATACATGCGAGCCGCCCCATACAAATGAAGCCCACTGATCCGCTCTGCGAACTATACATGCAAGCCGTCCCATACAAATGAGGCCCACCTCTCAGCTATGCCAACTATACATGCGAGCCGTCTCATACAAATGATGCCAACTGATCCGCTCTGCCAACAATACATGCGAGCATTCTCATACAAATGAGGTCCACTTCTCCGCTCTGCCAACTATACATGCGAGGCGCCCCATACAAATGAGGCCCACTGATCCGCTCTGACAATTATACATGCGAGCCGTCTCATACAAATGTGGCCCACTGATCCGCTCTGCCAACTATACATGCGAGCCGTCTCATACAAATGAGGCACACTGATCCGTTCTGCCAACTATACATGCGAGCCGTCTCATACAAATGAGGCCCACTGATCCGCTCTGCCAACTATACATGCGATCCGTCTCATACAAATGAGGCCCACTTCTCCGCTCTGCCAACTATACATGTGTGCCGTCCCATACAAATGAGGCCCACTGATCCGCTCTGCCAACTATACATGCGAGTCGTCTCATACAAATGAGGCCCACTTCTCCGCTCTGCCAACTATATATGCGAGCCATCTCATACAAATGAGGCCCACTTCTCCGCTCTGCCAACTATGTATGCGAGCCGTCTCATACAAATGAGGCCCACTGATCCGCTCTGCCAACTATACATGCGAGCCGTCTCATACAAATGAGACCCACTGATCCGCCCAGCTAACTATACATGCGAGCCGTCCCATACAAATGAGGCCCTCTTCTCCGCTCTGCCAACTACATATGCGAGCCGTCTCATACAAATGAGGCCCAATGATACTCTCTGCCAACTATACATGCGAGCCGTCTCATACAAATAAGGCCCATTTCTCCGCTCTGCCAACTATACATGCGAGCCGTCCCATACATATGAGTCCCACTTCTCCGCTCTGCCAACTATACATGCGAGACGTCTCATACAAATGAGGCCCACTGATACACTCTGCAAACTATACATGCGAGCCGTCCCATACAAAAGAGGCCCACTGATCCGCTCTGCCAACTATACATGCGAGCCGTCCCATAACAATGAGGCCCACTGATCCGCTCTGCCAATTATACATGCAAGCCGTCCCATACAAATGAAGCGCACTTCTCCGCTATGCCAACTATACATGCGAGCCGTCTCATACAAATGAGGCCCACTGATCCGCTCTGCCACCTATACATGCGAGCCGTCCCATACAAATGAGGTACACTGATCCGCTCTGCCAACTATACATGCGAGCCGTCTCATACAAATGAGGCCCACTGATCCGCTCTGCCAACTATACATGCGAGCCGTCCAATACAAATGAGGCCCACCGATCCGCTCTGCCAACTATACATGCGAGCCGTCTCATAAAAAATGAGGCCCACTGATCCGCTCTGCCAACTATACATGCGAGCCGTCCCATACAAATGAAACCCACTTATCCGCTCTGCCAACTATACATACGAGCCGTCTCATACAAATGAGGCCCACTGATCCACTCTGCCAACTATACATGCGAGCCGTCTCATATAAATGAGGCCCACTGATCCGCTCTGCCAACTATATATGCGAGTCGTCTCATACAAATGATGCCCACTGATCCGCTCTGCCAACTATACATGCGAGCCGCCCCATACAAATGAGGCCCACTGATCCGCTCTGCCAACTATACATGCAAGCCGTCCCATACAAATGACGCCCACCTCTCAGCTATGCCAACTATACATGCGTGTCGTCTCATACAAATGATGCCCACTGATCCGCTCTGCCAACTATACATACGAGCCTTCTCATACAAATGAGGTCCACTTCTCCTATCTGCCAACTATACATGCGAGGCGCCCCATACAAATGAGGCCCACTGATCCGCTCTGCAAACTATACATGCGAGCCGTCTCATACAAATGTGGCCCACTGATCCGCTCTGCCAACTATACATGCGAGCCGTCTCATACAAATGAGGCCCACTGATACGTTCTGCCAACTATACATGCGAGCCGTCTCATACAAATGAGGCCCACTGATCCGCTCTGCCAACTATACATGCGAGCCGTCTCATACAAATGAGGCCCACTGATCCGCTCTGCCAACTATACATGCGAGCCGTCTCATACAAATGAGGCCCACTTCTCTTCTCTGCCAACTATACATGCGTGCCGTCCCATACAAATGAGGCCCACTGATCCGCTCTGCCAACTATACATGCGAGTCGTCTCATACAAATGAGGCCAACTTCTCCGCTCTGCCGACTATATATGGGAGCCGTCTCATACAAATGAGGCCCACTTCTCCGCTCTGCCAACTATGTATGCGAGCCGTCTCATACAAATGAGGCCCACTGATCCGCTCTACCAACTATACATGCGAGCCGTCTCATACAAATGAGGCCCACTTCTCCGCTCTGCCATCCATACATGCGAGCCGCCCCATACAAATGAGACCCACTGATCCGCTCTGCCAACTATACATGCGAGCCGTCCCATACAAATGAGGCCCACTGATCCGCTCTGCCAACTATACATGCGAGCCGTCTCATTAAAATGAGGCCCTCTTCTCCGCTCTGCCAACTATACATGCGAGCCGTCTCATACAAATGAGGCCCACTGATACTCTCTGCCAACTATACATGCGAGCCGTCTCATACAAATGAGGCCCACTTCTCCGATCTGCCAACTATACATGCGAGCCGTCCCATACAAATGAGTCCCACTTCTCCGCTCTGCCAACTATACATGCGAGACGTCTCATACAAATGAGGCCCACTGATCCGCTCTGTAAACTATACATGCGAGCCGTCTCATACAAAAGAGGCCCACTGATCCGCTCTGCCAACTATACATACGAGCAGTCCCATAAAAATGAGGCCCACTGATTCGCTCTGCCAACTATACATGCAAGCCGTCCCATACAAATGAGGTCCACTTCTACGCTATGCCAACTATACATGCGTGCCGTCTCATACAAATGAGGCCCACTGATCCGCTCTGCCAACTATACATGCGAGCCGTCTCATACAAATGAGGCCCACTTCTCCGCTCTGCCAACTATACATGCGAGCCGTCCCATACAAATGAGTCCCACTTCTCCGCTCTGCCAACTATACATGCAAGACGTCTCATACAAATGAGGCCCACTGATCCGCTCTGCAAACTATAAATGCGAGCCGTCTCATACAAAAGAGGCCCACTGATCCGCTCTGCCAACTATACATGCGAGCCGTCCCATACAAATGAGGCCCACTGATCCGCTCTGCCAACTATACATGCAAGCCGTCCCATATAAATGAGGCCCACTTCTCCGCTATGCCAACTATACATGCGAGCCGTCTCATACAAATGAGGCCCACTGATCCGCTCTGCCAACTATACATGCGAGCCGTCCCATACAAATGAGGCCCACTGGTCCGCTCTGCCAACTATACATGCAAGCCGTCCCATACAAATGAGGCCCACCTCTCAGCTCTGCCAACTATACATGCGAGCCGTCTCATACAAATGAGGCCCACTGATCCGCTCTGCCAACTATACATGCGAACCGACCCATACAAATGAGGCCCACTGATCCGCTCTGCCAACTATACATGCGAGCCGTCTCATACAAATGAGGCCCACTGATCCGCTCTGCCAACAATACATGCGAACCGTCTCATACAAATGAGGCCCACTTATCCGCTCTGCCAACTATACATGCGAGCCGTCCCATACAAATGAGGCCGACTGATCCGCTCTGCCAACTATACATGCGAGCCGTCTGATACAAATGATGCCCACTGATCCGCTCTGTCAACTATACACGCGAGCCGCTCCATACAAATGAGGCCCACTGATCCGCTATGCCAACTATACATGCGAGCCGTCCCATACAACTGAGGCCCACTGATCCGCTCTGCCAACTATACATGCTAGCCGTCTCATTCAAATGAGGCCCACTGATCTACTCTGCCAACTATACATGCGAGCCGCCCCATACAAATGAGGCCCACTGATCCGCTCTGCCAAATATACATGAGAACCGTCAAATACAAATGAGGCCCACTGATCCGCTCTGCCAACTATACATGCGAGCCGTCTCATACAAATGAGGCCCACTGATCCGCTCTGCCAACAATACATGCGAGCCGTCCCATACAAATGAGGCCCACTGATCCGCTCTGCCAACTATACATGCGAGCCGTCTCATAAAAATGAGGCCCACTAATCCGCTCTGCCAACTATACATGCGAGCCGTCCAATACAAATGAAGCCCACTTATCCCCTCTGCCAACTATACATACGAGCCGTCTCATACAAATGAGGCCCACTGATCCACTCTGCCAACTATACATGCGAGCCGTCTCAAATAAATGAGGCCCACTGATCCGCTCTGCCAACTATATATGCGAGTCGTCTCATACAAATGAGGCCCACTGATCCGCTCTGCCAACTATACATGCGAGTCGCCTCATACAAATAAGGCCCACTGATCCGCTTTGCCAACTATACATGCGAGCCGTCTCATACAAATGATGCCCACTTCTCCGCTCAGCCAACTATACATGCGAGCCGTCTCATAAAAATGAGGCCCACTGATACTCTCTGCCAACTATACATGCGAGCCGACTCATACAAATGAGGCCCACTTCTCCACTCTGCCAACTATACATGCGAGCCGTCCCATACAAATGAGTCCCACTTCTCCGCTCTGCCAACTATACATGCGAGACGTCTCATACAAATGAGGCTCACTGATCCGCTCTGTAAACTATACATGCGAGCCGTCCCATAAAAATGAGGCCCACTGATCCGCTCTGCCAACTATACATGCAAGCCGTCCCATACAAATGAGGCCCACTTCTCCGCTATGCCAACTATACATGCGAGCCGTCCCATACAAATGAGGCCCACTGATCCGCTCTGCGAACTATACATGCGAGCCGTCCCATACAAATGAGGCCCACTTCTCCGCTCTGCCAACTATACATGCGAGCCGTCTCATACAAATGAGGCCCACTAATCCTCTCTGCCAACTATACATGAGAGCCGTCCCATACCGATGAGGCCCAGTATTCCGCTCTGCAAACTATACATGCGAGCCGTCTCATACAAATGAAGCCCACTAATCCGCTCTGCCAACAATACCTTCGAACCTTCTCATACAAATGAGGCCCACTTATCCGCTCTGCCAACTATACATGCGAGCCGTCCCATACAAATGTGGCCCACTGATCCGCTCTGCCAACTATACATGCGAGCCGTCTGATACAAATGATGCCCACTGATCCGCTCTGCCAACTATACATGCGAGCCGCCCCATACAAATGAGGCCCACTGATCCGCTCTGCCAACTATACATGCGAGCCGTCCCATACAAATGAGGCCCACTGATCCGCTCTGCCAACTATACATGCGAGCCGCCCCATACAAATGAGGCCCACTGATCCGCTCTGCCAACTATACATGCGAGCGGTCTCATACAAATGAGGCCCACTTCTCCGCTCTACCAACTATACATGCGAGCCGTCCCATACAAATGAGTCCCACTTCTCCGCACTGCCAACTATACATGCAAGACGTCTCATACAAATGAGGCCCACTGATCCGCTCTGCAAACTATACATGCAAGCCGTCTCATACGAAAGAGGTCCACTGTTCCGCTCTGCCAACTATACATGCGAGCCGTCCCATACAAATGAGGCCCACTGATCCGCTCTGCCAACTACAGATGCAAGCCGTCCCATACAAATGAGGCCCACTTCTCCGCTATGCCAACTATACATGCGAGCCGTCTCATACAAATGAGGCCCACTGATCCGCTCTGCCAACTATACATGTGAGCCGTCCAATACAAATGAGGCCCACTGATCCGCTCTGCCAACTATACATGCGAGCCGTCCCATACAAATGAGGCCCACTGATCCGCTCTGCCAACTATACATGCTAGCCGTCTCATTCAAATGAGGCCCACTGATCCGCTCTGCCAACTATACATGCGAGCCGTCTCATACAAATGAGGCCCACTTCTCCGCTCTGCCAACTATACATGCGAGCCGTCCCATACAAATGAGGCCCACTGATCCGCTCTGCCAACTATACATGCGAGTCGTCTCATGCAAATGAGGCCCACTTCTCCGCTCTGCCAACTATGTATGAGAGCCGTCTCATACAAATGAGGCCCACTGATCCGCTCTGCCAACTATACATGCGAGCCGTCTCATACAAATGAGGCCCACTTCTCCGCTCTGCCATCTATACATACGAGCCGTCTCATACAAATGAGGCCCACTTTTCCGCTCTGCCAACTATACATGCGAGCCGTCTCATACAAATGAGGCCTACTTCTCCGCTCTGCCAACTATACATGCGAGCCGTCTCATACAAATGAGGCCCACTTCTCCGCTCTGCCAACTATACATGCGAGCCGTCTCATACAAATGAGGCCCACTGATCCGCTCTGCCAACTATACATTCGAGCCGTCTCATATAAATGAGGCCCACTTCCCCGCTCTGCCAACTATACATGGGAGCCGTCCCATACAAACGAGGCCCTCTTCTCCGCTCTGCCAACTATACATGAGTAGTATAGATACTGGGAGTATAAGCGCAGTTCCCCTCTCGCGACAAATAATCAGCCATTATTAGTTGTCTCCTGTTGCCCTTAACACAAACATTTGCAAACGTCAAATGACGATGCCATGCTTGCTGCCAGACCTCACACAACTACACAAACTGCTTGATTACCCTTCGCTTAGGAAGAACGTTACCAGTACCCACAGTATCTATTAATTTTTTTTGGTAAATAACGTAAACATTTGCAACTCATTAAGCAAAGTCTTCATCACCGCTCTGCATATCATTATTTACCATGGAGTATTTTACTTATATGCTAATGTATCTTGCCCATTATCTAGTATGTACCGTTTATTATCATAAGCTGATAAACTTTTTTATTGATTGCATAGCTGCTTATGTTATTCTTTTGTGATCTATTAACTTTCATCTCATAGTGAGCTTCTGTTGCCTTAAACAAAATATTTTTGTAATCATCATGTGCTATCTGCTTTTTAACAACACACTTTTTAACACCCTTACATTTCTTTGTACTTACCTCATTGTCTAACATATACGAATATAGTTTACTTCGTAGTCCGACAAATTCAACAATAGGCATACCACACGTTTCATCTTTCATCTTGCCAATAACCTTTTTATTACCATTAAAATGAAACTTACTTTTCGGATCATAATCACAATTATCAAACAGTTCTTTATCCTTGTAAAAGTCCGCATACACATCTTTTGTTTTTATTTCATAGCACAAGGAATCGGTATCAGTAAATAATAATTTAGCTTTTTTATCATATTTATTTTTAATGTAGTTGTAATGGAAATCATACATCAAATATTTTGACAAGTCTAAAATACACATACCGACATAACAAGGACGATTTAAAACTAATCGTTCTTTTATTTTGTTTATAGCAAATAATTTTTTATTAAACATTTTACAAGAAATAAATGAAGGTCTTGCTGCATATTTTAAAAGGACCCTACTCGTCGGGAGTTAATTTAACATTAATTCTTTTTCTCAAATTTTCCATAGTTTTACCAAAAACTGAATTGTTCATCAGTTTGAAGAAATCCTTTTCAAAAGCATTTTTAGCGGCTGTTCTCTTAGCAGTATTAACGTCTATGTATGTCATTAACCACTATGATTCGTCGAACTGTAGTATTCGCTGTATTTTTATCACCTTTATCCGAGCTTTTTATACAATTCTAAGTTTCTAAAATGCACGACATACTTTTCTTTATTTTTCAACGTCGTAACAAATTTATTAACATTTCAAGATCCTAAATTAAACTTTTGTTTTAAATTTGTACAATAGTCTGACAACCACTCATCTTTTATATTTAAACTTTCTGGAGCGAGAGGATAATCATTATGCAAGTGGTGCAGTTTCTCAGGATACTTGATATCACACTCGACAATGTAATTAGATTTTCCTTTTTCAATTTGTTAACCCACTTGAAGTTGCCAGTAGGTAACGGTTGGCACATAGCCCACCCATACACGTTATTAGCATCAAGATATATTATGTACTTGCTTTCTTTTTTCTTGTCGTAGTTTTTCATATATTTATTGTTAGCCTGCAAATATCTATTTGCAATATAACTCGTACCGCCTCTTAATCCTTTTTCCACAAACAAATATTGATCAATATCAGTGATTAAGTCAAGTTGGATACCAGTCATCTTAAGGCATGCATCCCAAGCTAAACCAGGACTACTAAAGTAATGACAAAGTTCTAATTTGTAATACTCAATGCACATTTTTCTAAAGTTTTCAAAAACATCTGTCAGCAAAGCACATCTGTCTTAAGATACAAATCATGATATTCTCCCATATTTTTAATCTTAAATGTTTTCCATATTATTTTAGCGTGTTCATAATCTGCATCTGAAATATGCTCATCATTTAATTGAGAATAAAAGCTATCTTTGCCAGGTAACTCAGTATCCTTGAAGCGTTTAAAAATGTTCATGTTATCATAAGGATAAACACCTTTTCTTTTTTATTAATTCTAATTTGTCGCCAGAGTATTCCTGAGAGGTATACTGAAACGACGGAACGTTTTTTACTAGATTATCTAATGATTGAGACATAAACTGGAAACTGTCAATAAACACCAAACGTTGTCCTAACATAAAAGCCATGTACTTTTCCATGTTATTTGGTATAACATTTATTTTATTTTCAAACTTTCCGATGTGCTGCATTATAAAGTGAGAATCATAACCTCTCAAATTATGAAACACGACAGGTATTTTTTTAGTCAGTTTGAAATTAATATTACATTTATTGTGAGCGCTTCCCCTATACTTTCCAGTTATGTGACAATGATCCCTGACCTTTCTAATGAAGTTTTTATATGCCACTGTATGACCTGCGTTACCTTTTCCGAGAGTTGTTACCAAACCATGACCGCAAATATGGCATGATTTAGATTTTTGGAATCTAGCTTATTCTTCTCTTGACATCACCAAATCTTTCTTAAAATGCGTATTCATAGTTTTCTTGCACCTCTCCTCTTCTTCTATCATTTTTTCTAAAAACGTGTAAACAGCATTTGGTCCTCTATATGTTACAACTGGTTTTGAATATTGATTATCATAACAACAAACAACCTTGTATCCGTAACTACAGTCAGTATGCTTTTGATATGCTTCTGTATGTGATTTTTTAGGATTGTTTGATGCTGAAGAAATACTTTCGGTTACTGCTTCAAAATCAGCATATATAACAAAGGGAACCATTAGTTGCCTTTTATAGTTTTTAAAATAAACTTTTTCATCTTTGCCTGGCATCTCTACTGCTTGCTTGCCATTATATGAAAGACAAACAAGCTTATGTTTTTCTAAAACTCTTTCATATGTAAAGCATTGGAGGCATGTTTTACAAAACCATTTTTTTCCATTGTGTGCTGTTTGGTTATACATCAAACTGTTAAAGCTTTTTATCCACACATAATGATGTTTTTCTTCTTCAGTGATTAAAAGCATATCACAATTTGCTTTTGCTTTGTTTTTTGATATGTGAAAAGGGTATACTTGATTATTTTCATATCCAAATATGTTAAAACAAATGTTGTTTTGTTTTTCTATTTTTGGGATTTGTTGAATTGTAACAGGAAATGTTATTCCCTTATAATCAAGATCATCAATATGATTTTTATACTTTGTTATTCTTTGAAGATCTATTTTAACAGGAAATTTATAAGCTAAATGGCACCATCTGAAGCATTCGTTATCTTTTTCATTTTTTATATTTATTAAACCTTTTTTGTGATGTTGCAGTTCTTTTGGTAATGCTAAATACGAGCTACCTCGCAAAGGCTTGTACTTTAATCGATTTATGTAGTGTGCATCAACTATTGAAACTTTCCAATTACTTCCGTCAGAAATCTATAAATCGATGCTTTCCAGTATTTGCAAAAATGCTTTAGTCAGCGCATCAACAATTTGAGTTTTGTTTATGACTAATTCTGCTTTGGAAGCAAAATAAGCTATTTTATAAATGGTTGCTTTTTCGCCTTCTGCATCATGTGTTGGTTTATCCATAGTAAGTTTTAAAACAACATTCATTTTAAGACCGTTTGTTTGCTCCAATTTCTTTTCAAGAACATCTATAACAACTAATAATGTGCCTATAAGTTGTGCAAGTGGATCTTTGTCATCTATAATATCAACTTGAAAAACTTTCATATATTGCTTTGGTGATTTTTCTTTTTCCACAACTTTACTATGTTCTTCTGATGATGATTTTTTTAATTTCCACAAAATCTTGTTTTGTTTTCAAAACTCCGCTATATTCTTTTGGTAGTAATTTTACATCTTTTATAAGTACTTTAGCTTTTTTCTCAATGTCTTTTTTTTCATTTTCGCTATATTCTTCAGATGGTTTTACAGCTTCTCTAACCAATCTCTCAACAAATACGTCAAATTCTTCAGTTTCTCCTCTAATCATTATATAATATTACATGAGATTTTTTTTAAGCCTATATTTAATTTAATTTAATTATTATTTTTTTAACAGGAATGATACCAAGCTCTTTGATTTCCAGGATTATTATTATCATTTTCTACCTGTGATCTGTATACGAATCGTCCAGATATCATAACTTTTCTCCAAAAAAAATTGTGTCTCATACAAGTTTCCTTATAATCATTTATATCCTCTTTATTTTATCTACTAGAGCCTTTTCAAAGGCAGCTACTTCGAATAGTATATTTCTTTTCTCATCAAAGTGTTTCCTTTCTCCTTCTGCATAACTTTCCATATAATATGGATTACATTATTTTAAATATGTAATTCTGTAGTATAATATAATGAATTGCAAATATTGTGAAAGAGTTTTAGATATTATTGATCCCCCTGAGGTGTGCATAGATTGCATCTTATTTTACATGACTAATAAAAAGAAGCTTTGTAAATATTGTACCAAGGCCAAGCTGTGTTACAAGTGTACTTACGCATGTGTGAATTGTAATGATACGTGTGAAGTTTTCGATAACGAGCGTGTAGCCTTAATTGTGGAACTCACAATGGCTACAATCTTATTACAGGTTATAATTACAGCCGAAAGAAAACTATTTACCACAGAAAGTACCATTTGGATAAATACTTGGTAGCATATGATTTATCTTCTAGGAATACACAAAGAGTTGAAGATTTGTTTTACAAAATTGTAAAGGTTTTAGATCAAACAGAAGGCCGAAAAAGATCAATCAAATTTGAATAAATTTTTCAGAAAATATTTAAAATATTAAAAATAAAAAAATAAACAAAACCGGTTAAAACAAAACCAACCAGAGAAAAGTACGATAGAATATGGAAACAAGCCAGAAGAAAATTACGGGGGAGGGGACTGAATGCCATGACCGTTTAGCTTGAACCTTTTCATATACATTTCCAGAGGTTCTGTAAAGTTGTCATTCTTTTGAATTTCTAATATTTTATTAAAGACAATCCTAATTAACTCCTCATCATTTTCTAGTCCTGTTGTTGTTTGGACATATGATAGAAGTTGTTTAAAACTCCTATGATATGTTTTTAACAAAGTCTTTTTTTCTGCTATTCTTGTTTTACTCGCTCAAACAACAACTACTGGAGGAACTGCAACAACTGCAGCCACGAAAACAGGAATTGCCGGAACCAATGCTAATACAACAGTACAACCAATTATTCCACTAACAATCTGTAATGTTGTGTTTATAATACCACACAATGTATAACTGCGTCTGTACGCAGCTACAAGTCGCGTTAAATGATCAATTAATTCTTCTTTGTTAGTGATTTGTGTCATATATAATTACAGTTAGACAATAATTTAATTAAAATATTTAGAAAATAGTTGCTCGTGTTCTTTGGGTGATATTTTCCCTATTTTTAATAATTCATCGATTATGCTAATACCTTTATTTATTATCTGTGGACTATTATTTCCTGATTCGATACTTCCGCATACTAACTCCAGATCATTAACCAAATCATTAGGACTATTGTAATATTCAACATCAACACAACCTCCTAAAATCTTTTTGAACTTTGAAGAACCTTTGTGAATTGGTAAACCAGATAATTCTGTTAGTTCCTTAAAAGCATTCTGTGACAGCTTTGAATACGTTTTTTTTATTATTGTAACGCTTTGTTATCAAGTCTATAAAATCATCATCTACTTTTAGGTCTAGCACAACTACTTCTCCTTGTTTGGTAATAAGTTTGTGATGGCCAACAAGATTAGGTAAATCAATTTGCAACATTCCATAGTAGCCATCTTTGTCGACTACTTATTCGTTTTTCTAGAGCTTGTACTCGAGTTGAGGACTTTAATATTCGTAATCTTTGTATAACTAAAAAGTTACTCAATCAGGGTTACCGTTACCATAAACTTCGTAAAACCTTTGCAAAATTTTATTATCGTAACCCTGATCTTCTTTCCAAATATAAATGTAATTTAAGGACTCTTCTGCGACAAGGACTATCACAACCTGACTTATATGGTGATGTGATTTATAAACTTCGTAAGATTCTTGGTCATGATCACTTTCATACTATTTTTGTTAAACTTGTTAAAAAGTTTATCAAAAGAGGTTATGACCCTATCATTTTGCAACGTACTGCATGCTTGGTGGTGGACCCTTTTACAGTTCGCCACTATGCTTTCCTCTTTAATTGTACGATGACCGGACAGGCTGTGGACCCTGTGATGACGCCTACCTAAAGCCCATTGGGACGGTGGCGTTTGATGTTTGTCCATGATCTTTCTTGTCGTGCCCTTAATGGTTTATTTTCTTACTGCTCTGGCTTCTGCAAAGTCATTGAGTACCTTCATTGTGGCTTTCTAGGCTATTGTTTTTTTGTATTATATTTACACGAGCATATTTGTGTTTTACTTATATTGCCTATTGATGCTGCCTTGTTGGTTAGAGATTAGATCATGGCGGGGATTTCTTTATTTACACTGTCCTGTTTTAATGGGATGACAGTAGGGTAAGTGTGAAGTTTGGTGCACCCTAGAACCGGTTTAAACCCCCAGTGGCTTACTTTGCCACTGACCGTTCCAAGGCGGTAGCCCTATTGTCAACCCTTTTGTGTTTGTGATGTCGTTTGCATTTTTTATTACTTTTGTCTTTTCGTTTGTCTGTTTGCATGTTTGTTTTTGTGTTTTGTGGTTGACTGTCGTCATTGAATGCTGCTTTCCCTGTCCGATATTTTTATCCTTTTTTGTAGGAATTTTTATTTTGTTGTAATCCCAGGCCTAAAAAGACATCACTATGCACAAGCAGTGCATCAATTATTTCTCTATAATATTTTAAAGCTTTTGACTCGTTTTCCAAAGTGTTTTTAACTTGTTTGTATCGATCTCTCGCGGTTGCATCCTTTCTTTTTGTAATTTGGTTAGTAAGAATAGCCCTATCGCGACCATTTTGTTGGATAATATCACTAACCTGTCCGAGTATGCTTCCGAGTTTTGAGGTATCTCCAGCTACACTCGACGGCAAGGGTAAGTCATGTCTATCTATTACTTCTTTATTGATTCCAGCATCTAGATCACCAGTAGTTGGTTTATAAGGTTCTTCAGCAAATAACAGTGGTAATCCCTGATACATTTGTTGTTCTTGTGCTTCCTCACCTATTGCTGCTGGAAGAGCGGCTAATTGCTGACTTATTTCCGGAAGAGAAGCTAACTACTCGGTTAGTTGTTCTGACTGACTTTTTATTTCGCTAGTTACAGGTTTAAATATTTCTGTGTATAAATCACGACTAGCTCCTTTTTCTAGTCTTTTGCGGATAACTCTATTTTCGTATTCCTTAACAAGCTCGCTCGCTTTTTGCTTTTTATCTGCTAATTCTTTTCATTTTAACAAAGACATGTAATAGTATAAGTTAGATTAAAATAAGATAAATTAAAATAAGTTAAGACAAGTATTATCCAAGCATTATTATAATGCAAATTCCAAACTATGATATGAAAACAGAAAACGGTAATTTTAAACAAATATGGAAATTTATGCCAGACTGTTGTTTTAGAATGTTAATTTGTGGTAATTCAGGATCTGGCAAGACAAACACTTAGTTCACATGTTGTTAAAACCTTTAGTTTACTATGACAAGATTTACTTGTTTGCTAAAAACTTGGAGCAGTCTAAGTATTAGGTTTTGTCACAAAAACTTGAAAAGATAGGGGAAAAAAAAATAAAATCGGTTGAAGATATATTAGAATGTTCAAATGATCAAGTTATCCCTGTGAATGACTTGGATTCTGATACTCAAAAGATAGTTATTTTTGATGATTATGTTTGTGAACGCAATCAAAACGATATTATTAATTATTTCATCCAGGGAAGACACAAAAATTGTTGTGTAATTTATATATCTCAATCTTATTGCAAGACTCCCAAAGACATTCGTTTGAACTGTTCTCATTACGTCTTCTTTGCAACTCCGGTTAATCGTGAGCTGGGTATGCTTTCCAAAGAACAAGATGTCAGCAAAGAGCAGTATAAAGAAGCAACTGACAGGCAGTACGACTTTCTGTATCTTGATCGCTATAGAAAGTTGATCAAAAGAAACTTCACTGGTGAAATTTAATGTGATATATATTATATAATGGGACTTTTTAATGATCTTGGCGAGGAAGTTACTACCGGCTGTGTTAATATTAAAATTTTTGGTATTGTGCTGTCTGAGTATGTAAAACAAAAACATTTGGTTAACTATCTTAACAAAGGCAAAAAACAGGAAAAGGTTTTGAGAAGTGATCTTGACATGAATAAAAATAAAATTATCAATGTTGGTAATCCAGGCGGACCAGATGATGCGATAATAAGGCAATATGCTCAAAGAAGAATAACAAAAATCATACGTGATTTTAGTATTGATAAAATTCCAGACATGATAAAAAAATTGACAACAGGTGTTGAAGATAAACTAAGTCTGATACAAACAAAGTTACAAGCAAACCGCGAGAAAATGATTGAAATTCAAAACGGATTGAAAGATGAAATAAAACTTTTGAGTGATGCTTTAAAAGAGCTAGAAAAGAAAGATGTATAGGAAGAGAGTGAAAACTTCAAGAAATTAAGTGAACAAATAAGAACTGGTGTTCAAAATATTAATACACGGATCGGAGAAATCAATAAACAAAGGTTGACAATAATAAACTTGAAACTGCTATTGCTGATGCTTCAAAACAAATGAGAACTGCTTTTACTACCGAAATAACTCAAATTAAAATATTACATGAGCAGACAACCACTAACGTCGACGATATCAACAAAGAGTTTGAAGATATCAAAAAGAAAATGGTTTACGGTAAGTCGCTGGAAACTGCTCTGAACAAACTGGTTGACACTGATAAACTTAATACTGCTACTGATGATGCTTCGAAGCAATTGAAAGCTGCCCAGGATGAAAGAAGCAAAGCTTTTGATGGTGAAATAGCTTCATTGAAACAGTTTTATCAAAAGTCTGATAGTCGACATAAAGCAGTTCTTGGTATAATTGATGAGCTGAAAGTAAAAGTAGATTATTTAAGCCGGATTCTACTTGTTGAATATACGATAGATGGAATAAGTATTATTCAAGATTACACTGATAATGATAATACTTTTGTATCATACCCGATGCAAAAACCACTTGAAAGAACCAAACGTGATGGTTTTCTCGAGGCGTGTTTACTTTTGTAGCCAATCCACTTGTAATAAATGTATTATAAAAGATATCTTTCAAATGAATTACAAATTCTTAAAAAAGGCCGTTATGTATTTCAAATAGATTTTACTTATACAGGAGCAGATGTAGTACAATTCCTTATTTATTCGACGTATGAGACCTTTGAGAATCTTTACCCGATAATAAAAAATGACAAACGAATATTAAAAGAAACATTTGAATTTTATCTCAAACCATTTGTTCTTAATTTCAGTTCATATATAGAGCGCAACACTACACAAGTTTTCAATTTTGAAAAATCAAGTTATAAACTATTTTACATACCGGAATAATTAGTATTAACAAAAATTATCCATCCTATATTAAATGGAACAAACAATTGTATTATCATCAGAAAAAGCGTCAATAATTAATAACTCAAATACACCGAGTAATTTTACAACTGTGTTTGACAGACCATTAATATTAGGCAGAAACAAACAGTATTGGGCTCGATAAGATTAATTCTATGACTTACTCGTGGTATAATATTAGTGAGGATTTTAATAACAAAGTGATAAGGTATAGCAATGGAACAGATTTGAAAACTATTAGTTTTGCAAATGGAAACTACAGTTATGCTGATATTGATAATTACATAAAAGAAGCATTGGCTGTAAATAATGATTTAACCGATGACTCACCCATCCCGATAAGAATTGAGTTTGATTTATCAAGTTTTAAATGTTTGGTTACCATTCATAATAAATTCGTACTTGATTTGAGAGAATCAAACTTTCCACACCTTGACTGGGTTTGACAAAGATGCAGTAAATAGAGAAACTAAATTTGGAACTGTGACACCAAACATAACAAATTCTATTGATACATTGTATATCCACTGTGATTTGATAAGTAGTTGATGGATCATACGGGGATGTCATTTATGAAATAAGCACAGCTGATCTTACGAGATCATATCTTTTCAAAGATGAACCGATGAGAGTCGGGTTCTGTGAGGTAAACAAAACGATTATTAACAGTATTAATATTTACATAACCGATTTTTCTGGCAAAATTATTAATCTTAATGGTGTCCACACATCATTTCGTTTTGTTTTGAAGGAATTAATGTAACATAAGTTATATGGCACGTTTAAAAAAAAGTTTATGACACTAGTACTGGAACATATACTCAAGTTGATCGATTAACCGGAGCTGGCATATTTGAAACAATTTTCAAAAGTCGGATCAAAAATATTCAGTGAGTCAGTGAAAACGGCAGGCAAAAAAGCATTAGAAACTGCTGGAAAACAAATCATAGAGAGTGGTTCTAAATGACTTGGAGATGAAGTAGGAAAAATGGCTGCTGATAAATTAGTTCCAGTTATTAAACCTAAACCAAAAAGTGAGATGATTTTAAAAGAACTTACAAAGGCTAATAACAAAAAGAAGTTGTAGCTGAAACTGAAGAAGATGTAGCTGAAACTGAAGAAGATGCAAACATTAACAGATTACTATCCGGTTTCGGAATTCATGCAAGAATTAATCGATTAATTAATAGAAAATAATCTAATTACTAGTATATATAGATGTTTCGAAGTAATCAATATAATACTAGATATGAACATGTACCTGTTCAGTTAGATACTCCTATAGCGCAACCAGGAAATGCTACCAGACAAATGAAAAGTGGTTATCAGTTTACACTAAATGACAGAAGTTCTTACTTTGATTGGTATAATGCATATTTTGATATCAGTTTTTGAGTAAACAAACTTGCTGATGGAGCCAATTTCGCAGCCGCCGATGAAATTGCTCTAATTGCCCCCAAAATAACGATGCAGCTTCACTGATTGATGAAATGCAAGTAAAGCAAAATGGAAAAATAGTCACAGATATGTTAATGTCAAAAGCTTGCTTGAAATTTCTGACGATTATGTAAAGAAAACCGGAACAAATGAATGCTTTTATTTAGATAATACGGCTGCTGCACAATCTCGAGATGATCAAGCTGGTTATAATTCAGGATTTGCGATTCGTCATGCTTTAATGATAACTAATCTAAAAGTTGACTCTATAATCCCATTAAATAAACATTCCTTCTTTGGAGGTTTGGAAACAAACATGCTTCCTCCTAGTCAGATTCAAATCAGCTTGCAACTGACAGATGATAATGTGTCACCAAAGCTGGTGGTAATGACGGTCGGGTAGTTATTAATAAATTAGTTTTGTGGATACCCAGAATGATATTTGACTCAGATGGTTTAAGTTATGTAATGACAAATCATATGACATCAACAAGATGGCAGTGCTCAAAGAAAATTATTTTAAGAGACAGGCCCAGGGCTTGTTGCTTCTGAAAATGGACAGGCCCCGATTTGAAATGGACAGGCCCTGATATGAAATGGACAGGCCCTGATTTAAAATGGAAAAGTCCAATATTTTTTTCTTATTGGAAAATGTGTCTTTATTCACTTTTATAGCACACATTAATTTTGTTACGTATGTATTAATCAAGCTCAGAACCTCCTCTGACTATATTTTTCTCTTTGCTACCACTTTATGCTCCCTGGTCAGCGGACTTTTTTACCATTTCGTTTAAAATATGTTAGAATAGAATATTACATAGTAATTTATAACCAATGCAAAGGAGAGTACTAGCACTTTTGCCAAACGATAATAATCAGAACCGACTTGGTGAAACTGGAGCTAAACTTGGAGCCAAACTTTTAATCAGGTTTTATGAGACTATCAGAGCCTCCTCTGGCTATATTTTTTCTTTTTGTCACCACTTTCTCCAAGTAAAGAATAAGGAGCCTAGACTAGAATTCATTTAAAAGTGGGATTCCAGGAACTCCTTACACCTTAAATAATGATAGAAATATACTTTATATCTGTATTTATACATATACAGTATATATATTTTTCTTTCCACCAACATGTATTTGTAAAGGACAGTTTTTCTTATTTGATTATGTAAAAAAAAAAAAAAAAAAAATTATCCGAAATTATGTACCATCCGAACTACTATGACACCGCACTTTTACGGCCCGAACATTTCACAAACATTCAATCGAAATACCATCAATAACGATTTTTTTTCATGCATTAGTGTGTTTTTAATGACAAAAACGGTATTTCTTATCACAAAGGAAAGAAAACACAACCCTAATAGCAGAATAATGAGTTTTATGTCAACAACTGTCGACCTCAAAGTTGTGACAAACTGCCGACACGAAGCCAGGCAAAATATTCAAACTTCTTATTGTTTCAATGTGTGTATAACACATTTTAATTACTTTATTGCAAGTGTTTTCACAGTTCACAATACACATGGGAGTATTTTGTCTTCAGGAACTTGAGCTTGAGATTCAGTTAAACTGATTTTTTGGGGGATTTTTTTTTTTTTTTTTTTTTTTTTTTTAGACAGGCCCGACGGGCTCCTCGTCTGCAAAATGAGACAGGCCCGGAATGGATTTCGAGGAGCCCCGGGCGTCGGGCTATCCTATTTCTTGAGCACTGGATGGACTTATCTTCGTCAAATGATACAAGAAAGCGGAAGTTCTTAACTAACTGAATCCGTATGTGGAATAACAGCTGGTGTTAAAAATCCCAAACATGTGTTTGTGTATTTGCAAAGGTCAGACAAGAGTTCTTCTCAAACACAAAATCCTCATATTCTGGATACGTTTAAGGTAAATGCTGCTAATACTAATACTAATTGCTATTTACAATCAGCTAGATTGGAAGTTGGAAATGGAGTTTATTATCCAGAAACCGAATACAGTTATGCTAATATCATAAGAATATTCAGAGATTTTATTAATTATTCTTACAAGCAAAATGATAAAAACACTGGAACTTTACTTAAGGTGAGTAATTTTAAAACTCTTTTCGGAATGATACATTTTGATTTGAGTTACAAGGAAAATGAAGTCAGTATTGATCCAAAACCACTAAGTTTGAGATATAAGCTAAATATACCTCCGGAGGCTCATTATAAAGTTTATGCTCTGGTTCTCTATGAAGTAGATGTAGTTACTGATACTGTCGGAAATGAATTAGTTATTGTTTAATCTAACTTATAATATATATGACTTCGTAAATTATTCAGTAAATTTATCAGATGGTCAGAAACGAAGTCTGGCAAAAGCATATGAAAACAAAAGTGAATTAACGCTCAGGTTAAAAATAACCAACTAATTGGAAACTTTCCTTTGCTACTTACAGCTACCGAGATTAACAATATTAACAAGGCTAAATCTGGTGGGCAGGGATTAGACATAAATATATCAAAATCGCAAATGAGATCTCAGTCTAAGAATGGAGGCTTTTTAGGTGCATTAGCTGGTTTGTTGACTTAAACAATATTACAATCAGTTGCAAAATTTGTTCCAAAAGTATTAGCACCACTAGCAACAGAAGCAATAAGTGGCTTAGCAAGTACTGGAATCGGCAAACTATTTGGAAATGGGATGGTAACTATTCCTAGTGACAAAAAACAAGCACTTCTTAGATCAAATAAATTAACACTTGCACAAAGAAACAAGATAATAAAGTCAAAAGGTTGTTGTCCTATTAAACTGACAAATCAGCAACAAGATGGAGGATTTCTTGGAATGCTTGCATCATTAGGAATTCCGTTGATTGGATCTCTTATTAGTGATTTAACTGGAAAAGGTTTGCAAGTAGGTAGAAAAGGAAAAGGACTAAGAGTTGATCGTGGAAAATACAAATGAGGCCCACTTCTCCGCTCTGCCAACTATACATGCGAGCCCTCTTATACAAATGAGGCCCACTGATCCGCTCTGCCAACTATACATGCGAGCCGTCCCATACAAATGAGGCCCACTGATCCGCTCTATCAAATATACATGCGAAACCTCTCAAACAAATGAGGAACACTGATCCGCTCTGCCAATTATACATGCGAGCCGTCTCATACAAATGAGGCCCACTTCTCCGCTCTGCCAACTATACATGCGAGCCGTCCCATACAAATGAGGCCCACTGATCCGCTCTGCCAACTATACATGCGAGCCGTCTCATACAAATGAGGTCCACTGATCCGCTCTGCAAATATACATGCGAGCCGTCTCATACAAATGAGGTCCACCGATCCGCTCTGCCAACTATACATGAGAGCTGTCCCATACAAATGAGGCCCACTGATCCGCTCTACCAACTATACATGCGAGCCGTCTCATACAAATGAGGCCCACTGACCCGCTCTGCTAAATATACATGCGAGCCGTCCCATACAAATGAGGCCCAATGATCCGCTCTGCCAACTATACATGCGAGCCGTCTCATACAAATGAGGCCCACTGACCCGCTCTGCCAACTATACATGCGAGCCGTCCCATACAAATGAAGCCCACCTCTCCTCTCTGCCAACTATACATGCGAGCCGTCTCATACAAATGAGGCCCACTGATCCGCTCTGCCAAATATACATGCGAGCCGTCTCATACAATTGAGGCCAACTGATCCGCGCTGCCAACTATACATGCGAGCCGTCCCATACAAATGAGGCCCACTGATCCGCTCTATCAAATATACATGCGAAACCTCTCAAACAAATGAGGCACACTGATCCGCTCTGCCAATTATACATGCGAGCCGTCTCATACAAATGAGGCCCACTTCCCCGCTCTGCCAACTATACATGCGAGCCGTCCCATACAAATGAGGCCCACTGATCCGCTCTGCCAACTATACATGCGAGCCGTCTCATACAAATGAGGTCCACTGATCCGCTCTGCAAATATACATGCGAGCCGTCTCATACAAATGAGGTCCGGCGATCCGCTCTGCCAACTATACATGAGAGCCGTCCCATACAAATGAGGCCCACTGATCCGCTCTACCAACTATACATGCGAGCCGTCTCATACAAATGAGGCCCACTGACCCGCTCTGCTAAATATACATGCGAGCCGTCCCATACAAATGAGGCCCAATGATCCGCTCTGCCAACTATACATGCGAGCCGTCTCATACAAATGAGGCCCACTGACCCGCTCTGCCAACTATACATGCGAGCCGTCCCATACAAATGAAGCCCACCTCTCCTCTCTGCCAACTATACATGCGAGCCGTCCCATACAAATGAGGCCCACTGATCCGCTCTGCCAAATATACATGCGAGCCGTCTCATACAATTGAGGCCAACTGATCCGCGCTGCCAACTATACATGCGAGCCGTCCCATACAAATGAGGCCCACTGATCCGCTCTATCAAATATACATGCGAAACCTCTCAAACAAATGAGGCACACTGATCGGCTCTGCCAATTATACATGCGAGCCGTCTCATACAAATGAGGCCCACTTCTCCGCTCTGCCAACTATACATGCGAGCCGTCCCATACAAATGAGGCCCACTGATCCGCTCTGCCAACTATACATACGAGCCGTCTCATACAAATGAGGCCCACTGATCCGCTCTGCCAACTATAGATGCGAGCCGTCCCATACAAATGAGGCCCACTGATCCGCTCTGCCAACTATACATGCGAGCCGTCCCATACAAATGAAGCCCACTGATCCGCTCTGCCAACCATACATGTGAGCCGTCCCGTACAAATGAGGCCCACTGATCCGCTCTGCCAATTATACATGCGAGCCGTCTCATACAAATGAGGCCCACTGATCCGCTCTGCCAACTGTACGTGCGAGCCGTCTCATACATATGAGGCCCACTGAACCGCTCTGCCAACTATACATGAGAGCCGTCCCATACAAATGAGGCCCACTGATCCGCTCTGCCAACTATACATGCGAGCCGTCTCATACAAATGAGGCCCACTGACCCTCTCTACTAAATATACATGCGAGCCGTCCCTTACAAATGAGGCCCAATGATCCGCTCTGCCAACTATACATGCGAGCCGTCTCATACAAATGAGGCCCACTGACCCGCTCTGCCAACTATACATGCGAGCCGTCCCATACAAATGAAGCCCACTTCTCCGCTCTGCCAACTATACATGCCAGCCGTCTCATACAAATGAGGCCCACTGATCCGCTGTGCCAACTATACATGCGAGCCGTCTCATACAAATGAGGCCAACTGATCCGCGCTGCCAACTATACATGCGAGCCGTCCCATACAAATGAGGCCCACTGATCCGCTCTGCCAACTATACATGCGAGCCGTTCCTTACAAATGAGGCTCACTGATCCGCTCTGCCAACTATACATGCGAGCTGTCTCGTACAAATGAGGCCCACTGATCCGCTCTGCCAACTATACATGCGAGCCGTCCCGTACATATGAGGCCCACTGATCCGCTCTGTCAACTTTACATGCGAGCCGTCTCATACAATTGAGGCCCACTGATCCGCTCTGCCAACTATACCTGCGAGCCGTCTCATACAAACGAGGCCCACTGATCCGCTCTGCCAACTACACATGCGATCCGTCTCATACAAATGAGGCCCACGGATCCGCTCTGCCAACTATACATGTGAGCCGTCTCATACAAATGAGGCCCACTGATCCGCTCTGCCAACTATACATGCGAGCCGTCTCATACAAATGAGGCCCACTGATCCGCTCTGCCAACAATATATGCGAGCCGTCTCATACAAATGAGGCCTACTGATCCGCTCTGCCAACTATACATGCGAGCCGTCTCATACAAATGAGGCCCACGGATCCGCTCTGCCATCTTTACATGCGAACCGTCCCATACAAATGAGGCCCACTGAACTGCTCTGCCAACTATACATGCGAGCCGTCTCATACAAATGAGACCCACTGATCCGCTCTGCCAACTATACATGCGAGCCGTCTCATACAAATGAGGCCCACTGATCCGCTCTGCCAACTACACATGCAAGCCGTCCCATACAAATGAGGCCCACTGATCCGCTCTGCCAACTATACATGCGAGCCGTCCCATACAAATGAGGCCCACTGATCCGCTCTGCCAACTATACATGCGAGCCGTCCCATACAAATGAGGCCCACTGATCCGCTCTGCCAACTATACTTGCGAGCCGTCCCATACAAATGAGGCCCACTGATCCGCTCTGCCAACTATACATGCGAGCCGTCTCATACAAATGAGGCCCACTGATCCGCTCTGCCAACTATACATGCGAGCCGTCTCATACAAATGAGGCCCACTGATCCGCTCTGTCAACTATACATGCGAGCCGTCTCATACAAATGAGGCCCACTGATCCGCTCTGCCAACTATACAGGCAAGCCATCCCATACAAATGAGGCCCACTGATACGCTCTGCCAACTATACATGCGAGCCGTCTCATACAAATGAGGCCCACTGATCCGCTCTGCCAAATATACATGCGAGCCGTCCCGTACAAATGAGGCCCACTGATCCGCTCTTCCAACTATACATGCGAGCCGTCTCATACACATGAGGCCTACTGATCCGCTCTGCCAACTATACATGCGAGCCGTCTCATACAAATGAGGCCCACTGATCCGCTCTGTCAACTATACATGCGAGCCGTCCCATACAAATGAGGCCCACTGATCCGCTCTGCCAACTATACATGCGAGCCGTCTCATACAATTGAGGCCCACTGATCCGCTCTGCTAAATATACATGCGAGCCGTCCCATACAAATGAGGCCCACTGATCCGCTCTGCCAACTAAACATGCGAGCCGTCTCATACAAATGAGGCCCACTGATCCGCTCTGCAAACTATACATGCGAGCCGTCTCATACAAATGAGGCCCACTGATCCGCTCTGCCAACTATACATGCGAACCGTCCTATACAAATGAAGCCCACTTCTCCGCTCTGCCAACTATACATGCGAGCCGTCTCATACAAATGAGGCCCACTGATCCGCTCTGCCAACTATACATGCGAGCCGTCTCATACAAATGAGGCCCACTGATACGCGCTGCCAACTATACATGCGAGCCGTCCCATACAAATGAGGCCCACTGATCCGCTCTGCCAACTATACATGCGAGCCGTCCCATACAAATGAGACTCACTGATCCGCTCTGCCAACTATACATGCGAGCCGTCTCGTACAAATGAGGCCCACTGATCCTCTCTGCCAACTATACATGCGAGCCGTCCCGTACAAATGAGGCCCACTGATCCGCTCTGTCAACTTTACATGCGAGCCGTCTCATACAAATGAGGCCCACTGCCAACTATACCTGCGAGCCGTCTCATACAAATGAGGCCCACTGATCCGCTCTGCCAACTACACATGCGAGCTGTCTCATACAAATGAGGCCCACGGATCCGCTCTGCCAACTATACATGCGAGTCGTCTCATACAAATGAGGCCCACTGATCCGCTCTGCCAACTATACATGCGAGCCGTCTCATACAAATGAGGCCCACTGATCCGCTCTGCCAACTACACATGCCAGCCGTCTCATACAAATGAGGCCCACTGATCCGCTCTGCCAACTATACATGCGAGCCGTCCTATACAAATGAAGCCCACTTCTCCGCTCTGCCAACTATACATGCGAGCCGTCTCATACAAATGAGGCCCACTTCTCCGCTCTGCCAACTATACATGCGAGCCGTCTCATACAAATGAGGCCCACTGTTCCGCTCTGCCAGTTTAGTCGGTCTTTTTTTTCGTTACGGATATATGCATTTAAATGATTGCTAAGTAGAAATTTAAAAAGTCAGTAAGTGTTGAGTGAACCATTTCAAAATAACTATTAATAAAACATCGTGTGAACTTGTTTTACATATTTTAAAACGTTTGTATGGATATCTGGGCGTATCCCATAACTGATTAAAAAAAACAATCAGAAATAATATATATCATTAACATTGTAGTGGTAAACAAAGCTAGTGAAGAGAATGAAGTAATGCATGAAATGCACAGTTAAACTGGTAATACTATTTAAAGGCCACTGTTCATACTTTTCAATCGTTCTTTAAATGGAAACGTTTATCTAGACGAAAACTAATGTGTATATAGTATATTAGTCTAATTAAAGCAGGGTCCCCATTCTCGCCCTCGATCGATACTAGTATCATCTCTCGTGTTTGGCGCTTGGAATTATGGGTGAAAAAGTAGTCCGGTCAAACATGGCGGCCCCCATCACACTGGACACGCCAGTGAAGACGATATTCAACAAAGACAATCCTTGTACGTATGGAAGAATCGTGTGAAGAATTTGTTATGATGCATGACTTTGACTTCATTTAGAATTAATATGAAATATGCAATGCCTAGATAACAGGAAATAATTTAATTAGAACGCGTTATGTTTCAGTAGTGCATGTGCACACCGAATTACTGCACCGCGGATGAAGTCCTGAAAAATCAGGGGACACCTCCCGAATTTGAAAAAATCGATATGACGTCAGTATGGCAGGGTCCCAATGATCAGTACATGAACAATGCTTATTAATAAATGCAGACAATTCTCAAGTTGTTGAGTCTGTGTGATCAAGATCGATTCAGGACGTTTCGGCACCAAACCATTTCGACACCTAGACGAATCGGCACCTAGACGTTTCGCCATCAAACCATTTCGGCATCTATTTTAATTTTTAGCCTAGACGTTTCGGCACCCATTTACATTTGAGTATTGTAATGAAATAAAGAAGTTAAGAAATTAAATATTTTCTATAAGATCACTTATAATTCATTTAAAATGCAAAGTTGATTGCCTTAACGACAACTCCGACGCGGTTTTGAGCCTGAATACAACTAAAACGTGAACATAAATAGGGCCCATATGATAATCACTTGTAAAATTTAAGTAAATATGACTTTTATATTATATTGTAGCATGGTCACGGAAATTCCCTTTGTAATAGATCAGGTGTAAATCGTTTAATTGAAATACTTGAATAGGTTCCATTTAACATGTATTATAATGTTTACCTAAGACCAAATGAAAACATATCTGTATTCACACAGTATCTTTTAATTCTTCACTTTACCTTCCTGTCATCTCTATATCGACGACTACAGGTATGTGACTTGAACAAAGCCTCCACAAACTAATTCATTATTAAAAATCGTCTACATATAACGCATGCGTTATACTTTTCTTGTTCCGAATTATGGAAAACTGCATTGTTGTAAGCGGAAAATCGAATTCCCCCGGTTATTACATACCAATTTCTTAATTTAGTTGCGTGGGAAAGGTTATGGATCGAATTATTTTAAATGTATATATATATCTTTACTTTGGAATGTATTCATGTTTGTGTATTAATTTGGATTCCGACCAGGTCATTCTACAGTTTATCTTCTATTAGACAGTTACCATCACATTTGTCAAACCATTTATGCAAATCAGTTTATGTATGTAGTCTTCGCCTAAAATTCCAAAGCATTTCACCGTGTTTGGGGAAAAAACTTTCTATTTAATCAAACAAAATGGTATAGATGGCAAACGGTCGCTATGTATATCAAATTATCCCAGATTCGAAATTAGTTCAAGCCGGCGAGCCTCAAGTATCTGTTTCGGAGCCCTTTCCTTTATACAATATATAATTAACATATCGTATATCATACTAGGTATACATCTTGGCTATATCTCAATGACATCATGTAGTGTGTTACCCACTCTAGACCTATACTTTTGTATATAATTATACCGTGTAAGCAATGAACTGTTTGTCCGAAATCATCGACCGTTTCAATTTATTTTTAAAACATACTATCATTGAATTAAACTCTATCATTTAACATTCATGAAGGTTATCGTATATCAAGCAATACGATATGATATTTAATCTTTTTATTTCTTTTCGTTAGTTTTTCAACTATTTATATATATCATGAGTAAAATTAATCGCTCTTAGTAATGCACAGTAAGTAAAGGCGTATACTGTCATACATACTTGAAGGAGAGCATATATTTATGAAGTCTTTTGGAAATCGTGAAGGTAGTGCAGATATCTACTGGGACATATACATACTATTCAGGGGTTAATCGTTTTACACACTTACATATGTTCCATCTCTGAATGAGTTTAGTTAGTCCTCATGCTCAATAATTCTTAATTCTCTTATTTATGTTCTATATTATTGTTGACGAAATCCTAGACGTGAGAGATTATAACCTTACAAATATCTTTTACACTGTCCCGTTTATTGGGATGACAATAGGGTAAGAGTGAGGTTTGGTGCACCCTAGAAACTGGTTTAAACCCACAGCGGCCTTTTTCGCCACTGACCGTTCCAAGGCGGTAGCCCTATTGTCAACTATTTTTGTGTTAGTGGTTTCTTATCTTGCTTTTTGTTCATCTTTAAAGCTGTTCTTTGTTTCTCTATGTGTGTGTGGTTGACTGTCGTCCTTGAATGATACGTTTCCTGTTCGAGTTTTATATCTACTTTTGGTAAACAGTATAAGCAAGAATTAAGTCTTTCAAATACGAGGAGAAAAAGAAACCGATGTCTCAAAAAGTCCTCAGCTTTATATCTCGTCTGAGATTAAACAGAGGCAAGATTAAACAGAGGCTGTTTAATTCAAAATAAAACATACTTGACGAAACACTAAACATATGCATTGATTTAATACAATTAGCAATACACACGTCTTCCAAAGACTAGGACAAATTAAATCCCAGTCTCAATCAAACCGAGACTGTAATATTTCGTATTTATCGTGTTCGGCCGTTCCCAAATGTTCACTTCATACTCTTTTATTTGTGTACATACACACGCAAATGTAACAACTGGTGAGTTAAACCTAGCTATTCTATGCAAGATATAACATTACATTTTGTCTTAGCTTACTGATCTTTATCTGAAGAGCATATGCTTAGGCTATGTTTCTTGCCTCCTTCGCCTCTCACCGCTGCGGGTTCGAATCCCACTCGTATCTCGACTTGTAAGTGAGGAAGTGTCGATTCTTACGGATGGCGGGAGGTGTACAGTACTGGTTTTACCCAGGAAAAGTGGGTGGTCTGCCTCCACCACAACAAAAAATCGACCGTCATATATAACCTTACAGGTGTTGAAATGACGTAAATACAATACAAACAAACACAACTATCTATTTTCATAGTTTCTCAAACATTTCAAAGGGCTGTACACAATATTCCTGCTTTGACGATTTTGCTTCCTTTGCCATTGCTTGCCACACATCATTGTCTTCGATGTTAACATTTCGGAATTCCATGCAATGCTCTAAGACCTCTGGAAGTGTTATCCAGAAATGCTCATACTTATCTTAATTGAAGCCCCCTCCGACAACATCCGTCAGCTGGTCTAGTGTGATCAGTACTGGTATAAAGTATGTCTATGACCATTTACAGTGTGTTAGGCAAGTCTTTGCTGATGAGGTGTTGCCTTTAATGGAATAGAATTGATGAATATTCCATTTTGTGTCGATAATTCTTTGCGAGTTACATTTACTTCAATACGTCTTCTGTACGTCATGTGGCACACGTACTCCAATCAGTGGTTAAAGTATCCGTGAATCGTGCCCTACTTGTTCAATTGATTAGTTTTGACTTGCTCGCAGGATAACTCCGATTCACTAGATCGCCTGGTTTGGTGGTGATGGGAGTTGGAGGAGTAGGCTCTTGGTTAGGGAATTTGTTTGCAAGAAAATAATAGTATGATTCTTAAATATTGCAAGATATAATCCAAAATAGGAATATACACGTTGATGTTTCCTTGAAATAAAATATAATCCTGTATTATCTAGCGCTTGCTTATTTCTAGTGTATGCATGTATTTCAGGAGAACTACACCGTTACCTTGGCGAATGGATTTGTGTATGTCTTTTACTATCGGTATTAACGTCGTCAATTGGCAGTTCTACCGCCACGGAAGGTAAGCATGATGGAAATGCATTGTCTTTGTAGATTAAGTTCATTTCTTACGATCGACATGGAGGGAGGTGATCTAGAAGATCTAGAAGACAATACTAATCGTATCTATTAATATGCTAATGTGACGCACCCTCTCTCTGCGTGTGTACGTGCGTGTGCGCGTGTGTATGTATGTGTGTGTGTGCGTGTGTGGTACATTTGATCGTATCAACCCCTGATACACCCAACCCCTACACACACATCCCGGGTTGCGTTAAGGGTCACGTACACATACATATACAATTATAATCACTATTTTTGTTGTGTAAAACAAACAGTAATATAATGAACAATTATCACTGTAAACATGGTAAATGTGTATAAAATGTGGATCGCTGTGGGCTAGTGGTAGAATGCCGAATCCTGGATGGAAGGTTCGATTCTCACCATGACCATATATGTTGCATCCGTGAGAAAGACACTGTATCTGCATTTGCTTAGTACTGGTTCTACCCATTTATGTTCAGAAATCTTTCGTTAAATCGATGTAAAATAAATATGTATAATTCTTACTAAATACTTAATGTTTAACAAAATATGGCTATCGGTGATGGACTACATGGGAACCTCCATGTATAACATATGTTTCCTAAACTGTAATATTTTGATTTTTTAAGATAACCCAAGGATATTGATACTGGGTGCTGGTATGTCCGGAATCACTGCGGCAAAGAAACTACACGACGCAGGTTTTAGAAACCTTCTGATTCTCGAGGGTTCCCCGCGTGTCGGGGGAAGATTAAAAGAGGAACAACTAGGAGCATACGCCGTGGAAATGGGCGCTTTATGGTTGCAGGGTAAAGGCTCTAACCCGATTTATGACATGGCTATTAAGCAAAATCTGTCTTTTGTTGGAGAAGACTCCGTAGCCATCGACAACTATTGGTCCATTAAGGATACAAAAGGGGCAGATGAAACAGACAACGCCGACGAGGCAGACACGCGCCTGCAGGGTGTAATGTAAAAAATTGATAATATGTCAAAGACAGCAATACAGTTGAACCAAGCCGATTACAACTTACGATCTGCTTATCGTACTCATAATTGGAATCCATCAACAGCTATCGAAAATGCTGTAGAAACTTTCCTTGTAGATTTTGATTATGGAGTCCCACCGACATTACTCTCTGGAAAATATCTTCAATGGAATGTGGTGTTTGAAACATTTGCTGATGAGGAGTGGCTGATCGTCAACGATCCAAGAGGTTTCTCAAGTCTGGTTGACGCGATGGTTGACACGTTTGATGCGAACACCAGTATTTCACTGAACAATAGAGTTGAGACAATTGAACAAACTGCAGATATTGTCAAGGTACACACTGCAAATGGATCTGTTTATGAGGCAGATTATGTTATTGTGACATGCAGCGTAGGCGTGCTTCAACAAAGAGAGGTGACATTTTCACCCGAGCTTCCTCGTTGGAAAATGATGGCAATCGACAAATTTGGAATGGCTTCAGTGTTACAAATATACATGCAGTTTTCATTGACTTTCTGGGACAATACGTTGTACATCATGTTTGCATCTGAAACTAGGGGCAAACATCCCGCTTGGTTGAACCTGAATTACATACATCCTGGATCGAATATACTACTATTGTCGGTATTTGATGACGAAGCAAAACGTCTCGAGAAAACGGAAGAAACTCCGTTGATAAATGAAATATTAAGTACACTGACAGCCATGTATCCAAACACGACCATTCCACGTCCAACCGGCATCAAGATATCGAGATGGTCGTCTGACCGATTGTTCAGAGGAGCATTTAGTTATTGGCCGCCTGCCTTTACAACCGACGATATGGTCGATTTGGCATCATCAGTTGGAAGAATCTACTTTGCTGGAGAACATATAGATGACGGCGCAGGTTCTGGCTTGGTTCATTCAGCGTATCTTTCAGGAGTCAAGACTGCGAGAGAGGTCATCGCGTGCTTAAATAACACAGCATCGTGTTCTTCCGCGCATGACCAGAGAATAAGTTTGTCACGTGGTTGTACTTGCACTGCGGCTCAAAACTACAGAAATACTGCAACAATCGACGACGGAAGCTGCGTGTTTAACATTACTAGCGATGGCAATGTATTCCTCGCCTCATTTACTATGATCATAACCGTAGCAAGTATCTGTTTTGGTTGATTTAATTTTATACAATAGTATGACTATTAGAAACGATAAATTAAACAGCAATTTCTGTAGTATCATGTGTAGTTTTGGAGTGAACCGTGTGATAGTTGATACTTTCACGAGTTTTGTCATATCGCATATTAACTAAATTCGATATTCCCACGTCGACACGTCTGTATTATTGTTACATACACAACCTTTAATTGAGTCAATTTCAGAAGTAATATACATGAATAAGCTGATACATGTTCATGTATCGATATACATTTTTATGTCTCGATATAACAAACGGACAACAGTTGTGTCGTTTTTTTTGGAAGGCACTGCAAATATAAGGCTATGTCGACACATTTCGTATTCGAGACGGTCGTCTTCAAATTATTTGCTGTCTTTGGAGCCGCTTCTGCGTTTGGCACAAATAAAGGATATATTACGAATATTAAAAGAGTTAATTCCAATTTCCTACAGAATAATTTAATATAATAGACCCTGCCATTACAACTGTCTTTATTCAGTAATATGCACTTTTTATAGAACCAGTGTGAGCAAGGAATATAACTCCTGACATTGTAAAACTAATCTACAGAACCAGCAAGTGTAAACATGTACTATATAATTTAAATACCATGTAATAGAATGAGTAGAAATAAACTCCGTGGAAGTGTATTAATAGTATATCGAAATTGCTTGAAAAGAAATGATAACTCTTGACACTGTACAGATTAAGAAGGAAAGATAACTCTTGACTTTGTATAGCTTGAGCAGCAAAGATAACTCTTGACATTGTATAGCTTAAGAAGGAAAGATAGCACTTGGCATTGTATAGCTTGAGAAAGAAATAATAACTCTTGACATTGTGTTTATAGTATATATACAGCTAATAAATGTTAATGTATAGAAAAAGGATTCATCACTACATTTAAAGCTTATTTAAAGCTACATACGCTATACTTACATCGCATTCCTTTTTGTAGGCGTGTCTTTATTTGTAATTTCATGTTCCCCAGCCCAATGCAAAATCGGGTATTTAAGCAATCAAATTAACTAAGGACATCATTTATTTGACAGACATCGAGTAGTGCACATCGCACATCGCACACATGTAGCATTATATTTGACAGACAAGTTTGCCTCTCACGCGACTCGAACGCATAACCTTCTAATGTACAGTCAGTCATGTCATGCTAAGCACTAAACCTTTCTGCATTGATATAGACTTCTGTTCAATTTGAATTAAACCTCTCTTCAACTGAATTACACCTCTCTTCAAATAATATATGGATGGTTTAATTAATTGAGTTTATGTTAATTTTGCGTTCCATACGCGTCTGGATAGAGAATGTTAACTGTTTAGTTACCCTTGGATTGCTGTTTTAAAGCCCGGTACTGTTTGTGCACTGACTACGCTATCACTTAGATAGGTTCTAATGAAAATGTAGACAGACCACCCACTTTTCCTGGGTAGAACAAGTACTGTACACCTCCCGTCATTCGTAAGAAACTGTAGGCTTAGTACATATTGTTTTAATCGTACTGTGATACATTGCTTAATTTTAAAACATTTAGTATTGTTTGTCATAGAGCTTTCTATAAGAATCTTTGATTTGTAGTATTTAAAGTTTTATGCTTTGATATTTCGTTTCGGTCTGACTGACGTTATGTACTCATAAGGATATATAGCTGGCACCAATCCTCTGACCGCTTTAATACATCATTAGCTCTACAGGCCGAAGGTCAGCAGAGCTTATAGCATGGCGAGTTTCCCGTCAATGAAAGCTCGTACGAGTTCGAAAACCAGCCAGATTGACCCTAGATTTTCTGAAATATGCTATAGTTTGGTCTCGTTAATACGATAGGGCATTAATTTTTTTTATCCGATCTTTTTCAAACTTAAGACGATTGTTGATATCAATAAAATCTCAGAGGAGTTCGAAAATCAGCCAGATCGGACCAGATATACCAGATTTATGACCATTGATTTAGTTAAAATGCTGTATTTTGCCTTGTTAAGACAATAGGGCCTTCATTTTTCATCTGATTTTGCCAAACTTTATCAGATTGTTACTATCAAGGAAATCTTGGAAAAGTTTGAAAACCAACCAAATAAAACCAACCAAATCGAATTAGTAACACCGGAGTTATGGTCCTTGAATTAATTCAAAGATGATGTATTTGCCTCGTGAAGACGATAGGACCTTCATCTGGTCGGATTTCAACGAAACTTTGCAGGGAATATTAGTGTACATATCGTCACTGTGTTACGGTTGAATGATTTGGCGGAGTTATGGTCCATTTAAGGTTTAAATACACAAACATTGTCTGGACTAGTTCTCCTGAACCCCTGGTCGGATTTCAACGAAACCTTTTAGGGGTGATCAGAACCAGGTCTAGTTGTGCATGTCATTGGCGTGTTCATTGATGAAGTTATGGCCCTTTATAGGTTTAAATACAAACATATTTTCTGGACTAGTTCTCCTGAATTCCTAGCCGGATTTCAATGAAACTTGGCAAGTAAAATCAGTATCAAGCCTAGTTGTGCATATCATTGCCTTGTTCTACTCGAATGATTTTTGGCGGAGTTATGGCCCTTTAACGGTTTTAATACACAAACTTTGTCCCGACTAGTTCTCCTGATCCCCTGGCCGGATTTAAACGAATCTTGGCGGGGATGATGAGTACCAAGCCTAGTTGCGCATGTCATCGCTGTGTTTGAGTTGAATCAATTTTGGCAGAGTTATGACCCTTTAAATGTTTTAATACACTGACATTGTACCGACTCCGGTCGAATGATTTTTGGCGGAGTTATGGCCCTTTAAAGGTTCAAATACACTAACTTTGTCCCGATTTCAGCGAAACATGGCAGGGATGATGAGTACCAAGCCTTGTTGCGCATGTCATCGCCACGTTCCGTTTGAATGATTTTTGACAGAGTTATGGCCCCTTATAGATGAACTTTAGCTTTAGCCAGTAGAGCGTCCACAGGCCCTCTCGGGCCTCTTGTGTTATTTTAAGGAGAGTAGACTCAGTTCTTCCAGCATCTTTGACACTCACTCTTTTACCTGGTTTTGTAGTTGCCGGGGATACATCTAGCAGCCTGATGTAGGATACGTTCCAGCATACACTTAACAAAATGTATAACTGGTCACCTAAGTTTTATGGATACAATTTGAAAATAAACAAGTCATGAATGCCATTTAATATTATATGTCGTATGAATTGAATTGAATTTGGATTTTACGGCGCATCAACACAAGAAAGCTTATATAGCGTCAAACAGGGATGAACATGCCAAGCTCATCCCCCATTTACATCAAGATAAAATATGGAGAATGGGCCTAGAACCTTCAAACCTGCAGAACTGCAGAGTTGCTGCGAATTATATTGTAGATACTCCATTTACGATGGAGCCACGTTTCCACATTTGCATATGCGGTGTCACGAAGAAAACCTTGAATGAGCATGATAAAAAAAGACAAAATGAACATGAAGGGGGACGAGGGGTTGTCCTACCCCTATGCCTCTAGCGGGATTTGCAGTGGTTGTAGTCTATCCCGGCAACCACACGGGGAATATGTTGTATGAAATAAATCGATGCACACAATTGCATTGCATGCACAAATCCTAATAGTTGGCTACAAATTTCAAAACTCTCAGACGCAAATGTTTCAAAATGGCGTTTACATCTGGTGGCCTCGATAAGCAGCAATTTCAGTTCGGCAGCCGAATAGCAATCCATATGTGACTGACACTGTTTCGCAGGCCATGGAAGAATTCTGAAATGGTTGGATTCTAGCATTTGTCGGGTGCTTCAAACAACATGCCATATGGCAATATCTTCTGCTAAGTGCATCCCCAATTTCACAACAATACCTCCATCACTACACTGTGTCAATGAGAATCCGCTGATAAGCTGATGGAGGCCACACCAGATATTTTAAACGCCATTTTGAAATTATGACTTTTGGTTTTGAGGGTGTTGAATTTTATTCATAAACATTCAGCAAATACGTGAATTGAATTGTTACATTCATTTCTTGTTTGTTTTCAAATTATATCCATAAAACCAAGGTGACCAATTATAAAATGTATTTGGTTTAAATATATTTTATTTTTCAATGGTTTACAACATTTCATAAATGCATTGTACAACCATATTAAAGGATTAGAACGAAAGCAAACTGCTTATAGAATTCTTCTCCTAGGAAAGATTGTTTGTAATAAATAAAAATGACGGTTATATTTTTAAATATTAGAGCTGGCAACTTCATCCAAAACATTACAAGTGTAGCAAGAAATACCAGACAGAACCTATTATTATATATTATAAAATATAAATTAAAATAGAATACCGCTTAAGCCGGTGTTAGTGGGCGTGAGAGGTGTTGCATCATACCTCTCATGAACAGACGCCATAACATCTCGTCTGCTACGTTTCTCTCTTGTATGTGTCTGTTGCTTACAAGAGAGCATCGTTACAGTAGTGACTGACTAATATTAACACGAGAGTTTGTTTACTGCTGTGTGGTGGCTTTAAAAAGTCGCCCCGACTACAAATCAGTTTCAGTTTTCCACCGAGGCGGAAACGACATTGGGTCGAGACCCATGTTAGAAATAATTCGGAACATAAAGACATAAAAGAAATTATTCACAATAATGCCACAACTTCGCTTTGTCTAGTCCTATAGTTTGCCTAGAAGATCTTGGCTATGCATGAGTCATAAAGTCATTACAACAAGATCTAGAATTATTGCATCTACTTTGTTTTAACATTGAAACCGCGGCGTGGCCTAAATAATAACGCGCCCACTCCCCCCTCCCCCCTCCCCCTCCTCCCCCCCCCCCCCCGCGCACACGGGAATGTCATACCAAAGGATTCATGCAAATTGTAGCTCCCTTGCTTGACGTTCAGCATTCAGGTTATATATCAGCCGGATGTGCTCGCCTGGTGCATTCGAAAGTAATTCTGTATTAAAGAGTGCTAATTTGTTTTTCCTTAAAATCTTGTTTAGTGCAGTTTCCTGTTATTTGTTGGCTGTAACTGTATTCTGCACATGTTGTTGATTTTGAAAATGCAGATCATCATGTTTTTGACAGTTATTTTTATATGAAGTGAAAGTAGACAGGCTACGCAATTGCAAGGGGTAAACATTACATTGACCTTTGACCCGGCCTTAGTATACAGCTGAAGAAATGTTTCTTAGAAGATATTGATGTTTAATAGCAAACATGTTTATTTGCATGATAAAGTCAGTTTCCCGGAATTCTAACCAGGTTTGAGTTTTTAACAGGAGGTTGTCAGCATTCTCACTTTACTATGGAAGTGCCAGTGAGACTCATTTAGGCTACAACCTATATAATGTATATATAGTTCTAGTACTGTGCGGGCCGGTGTCAGTATAACGTGACTCATTACGTGGTCCCGCCTTAATTCCATTTAGCGCTGGGAAAGCTTATATTAGCAGGATTTTATAACGGATATTTCGACAATAAAACACGTTTAAAAATGTGTTTTTACTGAATAAAATGCGTTAACAATAAACATGTTTAAGTTTATTTAAATCGAAATCAATACACAACAATAGATATTAACCATTCATACATTGCAATATCTGTGAAAAGCGTGAATAAGATTTTAATTGATGACGTAGAAAACTTTGAAAAGGTAAATAAATCCAAAGGTAAATGTATTTATCAAATTCAATTATCTTGCAACAGTTGTGCAGCTATTTACCTCATTTCCCCGTGCAGTCACGCAGTGGCAGAAGTAGTATCTACGCAAATAATACTTATTCTTACATACAACTTAGTAGCGGATTAAATTATATGTTTCTCTCCTATCCGGGACTATCAAGAAATGTTTATATGACGTTTAAGAGCTAAATTTGTTAATTGATAATACTACAAAAAGGGTGGCCATTCATCTTTAAACTCGACGTTTTAACACATACGGCATCCATTGTTTACATATCGATAATTCATTTAGTACAATTATTTGCATTATTCTATATTTTAACACGTCATGGCCATTTTCATGCCAAACCAAAATTCAAATTATTCCAGCGGATAGCTCTTATTTATATTTACTCCCCTTTTAAATGTGTTTGAATAAAAACTAATTTCTGACATGCACCTAGTCACATTACACATGTTATATACGACATGGATAAAGAACTATTAACATATAACTTTAACAAACAGAGACATGCTTATTAAGACGAGTTATATAGTACTACCAAGTTACGGCGTCAGAACTTGTACACATTATTTTTCTTCTTTTTTCCAAAAACAACATACAATCAGAAGTTATCTGTTAATGTTTTATATAAACAGTTTATTTGATTTATTTGAAACATAACTCATGATAGTTTCACAACCGACGCTATTGTTTGCTGTTATCGATATTTGTTTTAAATTTGTGCGAAGACTAATATCATAAGGACACATCGGACAAATCGAAAATCTCGGGTCAGAATTTAAGCAGTCGACATAAGTTTAGGCAATCCAAAATAGCCATCATTGACATGGACAAGTCAACAACAACCCTCCCGAACCACCAAGACGTTCCTTAAGTGGGTTCGACGTGGCTGAAGGGTATAGGTCTTTTAGATTTAAAAATATCTCAAAACTCGATACATACTGGAAACAACAAAGAAGAAATACGAAAATAACATTTATTCGTACTATAAACATCATTATGATAGTCGAAGTTTCAAGCTATAATATATGGTAACACATACCTACACTTTACATTAGCTTTAGATATATATGTAATAATCGCTGCCACAGTCGAAAGCATTCATTTTACGACCAGCGTAGACCCAAATCAACCTGTACATCGTGTGCAGGCTGATCAGGGTTAACACTGGTCTCAACCCACTGAGAATATTTTTCATAACACGTCATATATAAAATATCACCAGAAGGTTTGAACTCAAACTTTAGCAGACGACATTTGAAATTTGGCGGCAAAAGGTTAAGATTAATCAAATGTACAATCAATTCGTACTCATGGTTATACACGTCATTCACAATATATAATAGTTAAACATTTCTACCCAAACCGTCCAGCAGCTATCGAGACAATGTAATAAACAAACGTGCATGTACAATAATGGTGTGACCATATCAAGAGAAATGATAAATTCCTGTTATGGTCATCACTAGACCTGATAACATCAGATAACCAAGCATTCGTCTAGCTATTCGCCCTATTTAGGCAAAGTAGACACCATATCAGTGATTATTCATTAGCTTGGACAATAACCAACAAAAAACGGAAGACTCTATTTCCTCTTTTCCTATTGGCAGATGATCATTAGTTTCGACGAGAGAAATTTTAAACTGATCTCGCCATCGAAAAATTGCCTCCGGAAGTCTCGAAAATTTACATGTGACAGACTGTGTTAAAATAAATAGTCCATCTGACTGGTTAGCGAGTGAAAATATAATAAACTACCCATTTGGCAAATTATCTCCCAACAAATCTAAGAGAAGGCATTGAGAGTCACAGTAGTATGTGTACTAAAACTGACGTCAGTATGATGTCTCACTGATATTTTAACAGAATCGCTATACACAGTACCGATATATCAATCAATAATATATCATTTAGAGATCTACGGAAACGTATTCTGACCCCTCTAAAATTTAGCTGAAGTTAACGCCAAAAGTAAAAATCTGAGATAGTAAATTGTAACGACTCATTTATAGAACATATAATATATATGGTAGTATTGAAATGTATATATAGACGGAAATAAATAAGTATATATATGATATAGAGTTTAATTAACATTGTTCCCGTATCACGACAAAAATGTTAATTAAACTATATAATATATATTCTGTGATGAATTTCTTTCCAATCGTCTTTTGACACAGTATTCCTTCTTCTGTCACTCCTTTGGCGACAGCGCGGAGTAATATTATGACGTCAATTCGTGACGTAAGATCGTGACGTCTATCGTTTAGTTCATAACATTTGGCTAATGTGCTATCTTGCGCACCAGGCGAGATAGCTCAGTAGAGGAAGGGATATGTTATACATTTTCTCAAACTGGGAAATTTCTATAATTCATCACAAAATATATAATATTGTGTTATATTTGAAGGAAGATACACGTGAAAGTCCGAGATACATAGTACCGATATGTCAATCAATAAAATATCATTCAGAGATCTGAACCATGTACAATATGTGTTCACGCTTGAAAGAAAAGCACATGCAATCACACAAACAACTCTAAAATAAAACGTCGGCACTATCACTATGAGTAGTAAACGGAAGTGAGCACAATACGGACAACAATAACGGCGACTATCCAACATGCACCAACTATGAAACTGGCGATCATACAGTTCTTGGCATTATTTGAGGTTTGCTGTGCTCCAGCCATATCGCCATTTCTCGACAGTTTGGTCGTCTAAAATAGTAAACAAAGAATGCATTAGTTTACGACAAAGACTTATATGACTAACCCACATTGATACTGTGGGCGTCATACAAATTCAATACAATAATAAAACAACAAAAAAAACAACAATAAAAACATTACTTCTAATTCGAAAAAACAAAAACAAATCATTTAAAATTGAAAAGACTTTATGAAAAATCTAAAAGATAAATAAAGTTAAAGATGTCATGAATAAAATACATCACAGTATCTTTTGAAATTTTTTGATAAATATGTCTTTATTTTCCACAAGTATTGGAGCGCCTATATAAGTGTTACATAACACAGTATTTATCTCAACATATAACTGACATACATAAAACAAAAACTACTAATGAATATTCAACAGTATTGTATTCTCCATTATAGGCTAAACGTTTTACCTGCTTTTCTGTTTGCTCTTTTATTTATGGTAACACACTTAGCTTTCGTATATTATTTGAATATAGTGTAAATATGCAAGGAGGTATTAAATTGTTCGTACCTCACCTGGGGGCGAGGCTAGGGGATGGGAATGATTTTTAAAAGTACAACTACTCCTTCATGCTTAACTGAGGTAGTGTGAAGTTTCGTATTTATTATCTTTGTCTCAAGGCTTAATACATATGTAACGGGGTTGAAACATTGAAAGGAAATATAAAAAGATCGGACGGGGAAAGTAGCAGTAAAGGAGGACAGTAAACCACAAAACACAGAAACAAACACGCAAACAGACAAACAAGAAGGCAAAAGCAACAATAAATGCAAACGACATGACAAACACAAAAGAGTTGACAATAGGGCTACCGCCTTGGAACGGTCAGTGGCCACTGCGGGGTTTAAACCGGTTCTAGGGTGCACCAAACCTCACACTTACCCTACTGTCATCCCATTAAAACAGGACAGTGTAAATAAAGAAATCCCCGCCAGTCAAACATCAGTCCATCGCTCCTTATTCATCCCTCCATCCCTACATGAAGATTATTTTACCTTAACACCTAAAATACAATTCACTTGCTCGACAGTCGACATTTATCACGAATTAAAAAGTGCGAGAATATGCGCAATCGGCTGTGGAAGCCCAAAAGGACGGTGACGTTGATGTTTGTCTACAGTCTTGTCTTGTCGTGCCCGCAATGGTTTGTTCTCTTGTTGCGCTGGCTTCTGCCAAGTCACTGAGTGCCTTCTTTGTGGCTTTTTAGGATAGTGTGCATCGTTGTATTTTACTTATATTGCCTATTACTGCTGCCTTGTTGGTTAGAGAAAAGAGCCACTGTCCCGTTTTATTGGGATGACAGTAGGGTAAGTGTGAGGTTTGGTGCACCCTAGAACCTGGTTTAAACCCCCAGCGGCCTTTTTTGCCACTGACCGTTCCAAGGCGGTAGCCCTATTGTCAACCTTTTTGTGTTTGTGATGTCTAATTTGGCATTTTGTTCATCTTTCAAGTTATTTTTTATTTCTGCTTGTGTGTGTGGTTGACTGTCGTCCTTGAATGCTACTTTTCCTCTTCGATTTTTATTTTAATATTTTCTCTAGTTTCTCATGGAATATGTTATAGATTGTCTAAGGAATACTGTGAAATTCTGTGTTCTGTGATTGAAATAAATATATGTACTTGATCAATGTATTGAATGTATCTCATCTTACCTGCATAGAGAAGTATATAGCAAACAATCCGGTCGGCCAGAAGCAACACAAGCAGACGATGATGGACGGAATGGTATAATCTGGAGGTCTGGGTGCTGCCATTACCACGTTACCCGCCATCGGCTGTGTAACTATCTGCAAATGCAAACAATATGACATTAACGGAGCTGGGAGCGATCTAACATTAACGTGGATGTCAGTCCAACATCACTGTACTGTGATTAAGTTTGAATCTATATACAATGCGCGCATGCAATAAACTGGGTTCCATGATCCGTCCGATTAAATTAGTGTTTATGAAATATTGTGGTGTAGAAAACACGACGACTCAGCTAATATTTCTTGTTTAAAGCATTTATATGTATTCATATGATGTTTTAAGACTCTTAAATATCGTGTTTTGTGATCGAAGTACACGTTCATTGAGTTGTGTGTACACCTGATAGAAATTCAATATGAATAAAATATTTATGATATAACAACAACATTCCAGTCGAGTCTCAATGCATGGTCGTATTTCATATGAATCTAAACTTGGGTATAGTATCACGGTTTTCATATGTACGTATTTGGATTAACTCAAATTATTTCGAGATCTGGTCTAGTCCCTTTAAGCTTTTATAAATTATGTAGCGTCTTTCGTCGCTTCTTCCCCTTTTTAGTGATATTATCAACCGCCCTTGTTAGTACGTATGTACTGATACACTTATACTATGGTGTATAAGTATAAATTTAACATATATTTTAGATAATAAATATAAACGAGTCCGCTACTTTCTTGTCTTGTTTGTTCCGCAGTTTTCCCCTTTACTGTATTTATTCAGAATCACAAGATAAAACAAATGTATTGGTAAACAGTTTAGTTGGATAATGAATGTATATTAATTTTTCCTTAAATTATTTTACTATTTTTGGTTGAAATCAAAACATTAACTTCTTGCGGCTATGTGGACATCCGTTTCAACAGCCTTAAATGCATATCGATACATTATTTTAGTTGATTATGAAAACTCTTCAGTAAACCACGTATAGGATAGAGGCTAGGAAAAGTAATCTTCGCCATTAAGAAACCGAAAGGGAGGGAGCGTAGCGACCGACCGCGGTTTCTTAATGGTGAAGACTTCTCTTCATAGACTCTATCCGGCTAAGTGTTTACGATAGGTTTGATCGATAGTCTCTATATAGCTCAAACTCTAAACCATAAAGAGCGCTGGTAGTAAAATCTTCATGATGGAAAGCTTGATCTTACGCACGGGGGAAAATAAATGTCACGCGCACAACAATGACGTCAATAAGGTCAACAGTTGCATGACGTAATTGTGTGAGGAAACATAAAAAAACGTTAGTTATTGTCGCCGTCAACGAACAAAATGTCAATGGTATGCAAGATTGCCAAGAAAAATAATCAATCATTCAACCAAATTATCAACCTCGGGTTGGAATTCCCGATCGTTACCGGATACCCATAAAGATTCTTATATTCCATCACGAGATATAATTGTTTTATCGGAACCGAGGCTCTGCCGCGTTTACGATTGAAACAGTTATACCGAGGGTTTAAATTTTCCTATCGGAACCGGATACCTATGATTGATACTTTTTCTTGTATATCTTCTTCGCGTTGATTTCGCCAACTACTAACGTTTTGCAAGTTTATTTACACAATGCCGTGATGCAACTGTCATTGTTGATACCAGCGCTCGACTTTTATCTTCCCCCACGTGTAGATCAGTTTTCCATCACCCATGTAAAACGTGGATAACCCTATCATCCGATATGCAAGAATACTGGTAGAATAAGATCTATGTAACATAAGTAGTTTATTTATTAGCATTTTACGGAAATATGTTCAATGAAGCGATACAAGCTTAGTTAGTCCATGTTTGGAACCCACTAAACTGAATTAGGCTACTTAATGAAATCACTAAATAGATACGGCACATTTTGCTCCTATATAAAAAATAAGACTGCCAAACATTTGAAAATCTCTAGAAATAATATATAGCCTTAGGTTCGTATTAATAGGGTGTTGCAATTCACCAATTAAATATTTGGAAATAAGAAATCAAACAAAACACAATAGGTGACTTTAAGAGTCTCAGATTACTTACAACACTCTGATTCTGCTGGCCGTATTGTGAATATGAGGCTCCCGGTTGCTGACCAAACCCGCCGTTTTGTTGTTGGGGAAAGCCATAGCCTCTTTGCGGAGGATTGCTGTCTGTTGGCGGTTGGTAGAATGCGGGTTGTGGAGGGTACACAGCCTCGTTATAGTTAGGGGGAGGCTCATGTCCTGTAAAAGGCAAGAAAACATAGAGCTTTTTGAAATATTTAATATGAATTAACTAAACTGTTATGTAACCGGTCATTTGCCGTTATAAGTTATGTTAAAGGGACACTGTCCGTGAGTAAGCAGATATTAAGCATAGCCAAATAACCGTCTGATTTTTATTCAGTGAAATGTATGCATGAAAAATTGAGCATAGTCCCAGATAAGTAGGTAGTAATTTTGTTTGTTATTATTTGTAAATAATGTGGGACCCACAATATTTACAGTGTTTGTGCTGATCACGTGACATCCATTAACGCAGTAGGTTTTCCTTACAGTATGTCTTATGTAATACAGATGGCCCGTTTAGCTCAGTTGGGAACGAGCTGGACTATTACAACGTTTGACTAGTATTACCCGCGAGTGTAACTTTAGCGTGGGTTACGAGTTCAACCCCACGAAGAGGTTCTTCTTTAATGTTTTTGAATCGTTATTGAATTTCGTCAAAAAATCTTGGTTTTATTAAATAAGTATTCAATAATGGTTGGTGTGTTATGTTTGTTAACGTAATTAGTTTGTGTTTTATAAGCTAAATGTTACGGACATTGTCCTTTAAAAAAAGGTGCAAGTAGAGATCCGAACGCGAGTAACCGCTGTGTACTTTTGGCGGTTTCATGGTTGACGGTTGTGGATTAGTAGCAGTGAACAGTAACTAGTTCAGTTGTACGCTTGTTATGCATACACACTTGCAAAATTGGAAGCCTCCATAAAGTGCGAACATTTGTCCTCGAGTAAGGAAAAAAGTGGGCTGTGCAACTGGAAAATATTGAAAATCGGAACAATTACTATTGAAACTCCTTTTCCCCATTAAAATAGCAAAGTATTCACTGAAAGACACCCAGTTGAAGGGTCGATAAGTATAAAAGTCCCAAAACTGAGGCATGTTAACATTGGAAAGTATGTTTCATTGTTACCACAAATGACGCTTTTAAAATGCAAGAAAGTGTTCGAAACATTAGATAGTCCTCTAGTTAAAGGTTGGTTGGTTGAATGTTTTCTTGCGCCCTTTTCAGCACATTGTTAAACTATATATCACGGTACAATTTTAGTGGTGACTGCAGACCATCAATTTGTCCTGGATAGAACCAGTACTCTACCCCTCCCCCCCCACTACCCCACCCCCGCTATCCGTAAGGTCGAAAATGCCTCAAAAAGCTCTAAAATATGGTTGTGTACAACATTCCTTGCACACAAAATAATATGTGTGGGTATATATATATATATATATAAGATTTTCGACTTAAACATATAAAACAAAAAGGACCATTTAAAACCCTTTACAGGTCCATATTTAATCTACATACAACAAAAAAATAATGTTGTATTGGTTGGAAACAGACTCAAAACGTAATAACTTCCAACTGATATTTAAACATTTAAACTTTGAACTTTGAAAAGTAGCTTTAAAACAGATTATTCTTCAGGTACAACTGTAATTCATATTGCCGAGTGATGTGCCAATCTTCTTATTCATTTTTTTTAACATATCATCCCTTATTTTTTAATAGTTTTATCTTAATATATTTACATTAATTTTTAATTACTACTTCATTTCTTCATCTTTCATCAGTTTTTTGCGCACAATATGACCTATTTATTCATTCATTTATTCATTCTTATTCAAATTCGAGAATTTATATTTCCTTTATAAATGGGTATACGTGATACATGCGTCATTGATTATTAGAAACTCTTGATTATTAGAAACTCTTCCTTCTACAAAACCCGATTGCGAAATTACGGATTAGCTTATATATGCTAAATGGGATGGATGGATGGATGGATGGATGGATGGATGGATGGATGTGGATGGATGGATGAATGGATGGATGGACGGACGGACGGACGGACGGATGGACGGACGGATGGACGGACGGATGGATGGATGGATCCAGTTGTATCAAATAACTCTTTCATATTATTAACTTGGTAGTATGGACCAAAGTCCACACAATATAACAATATATATTTGACCGTTGCGGCGCAAAACAGGGTATACATTCCGGCAATAGCTCACCTTGTAATAAATACGAACGAGTATAACGTGTATGCATATTCTGCATCGGCCTCACCTCTTCGCTGCCACAGTAAAAACATTGATTTTATGAACAGCGTAGGCCGAGATCAAAATGTACACTATGTACAGGATGATCAGGGTTGACACTGTTGACCACTCAGTAAGAATGTTTTCCATAACACTTATAAATGAAATATAACCGGAACGTTTAAATTCAAATTTTAGCAGACGACATTTGAAATTTGGCGGCGAAAGGGCTAAAACAACTTTAATATATCCTTGCTGGAATTCACTCGAATATTATGCATTATATGTATTCCTATAAGAGACCGACGACTTGTAAGTGAGAAAGTGTCGATTCTTACGGATGGCTGGATGTGTAGAGTACTGGCTCTACCCATGAAAAGTGGGTGGTCTGCCTCCACCACAAAAAATCGACCGTCATATATAACCTTACATGTGTTGAAAATAACGTAAAACAACATACAAACAAAACAAAACAAATATACGAGACCAAACGCCGTAAATATCTTAACAAATATACATAATTATTTAAATGTTTTATATTTTACATGGAATATATTATATCCCTAATTGTTCTTTTCTCTCAGTGACCGAATGACGGAAAATGCCTAAACATATGATATTAATGAATAAAAACTTGTATGTATCAATATACCGAAGTAAACGATGAGTTGCTCTATAGAGCTTAACACTATAACAGAAAATGTAACTCATTTACCTTGTTTTTCCGAGTTCATCTTAGAAAGTCAGCAGCAACAAAAACCTTATTATAACTTGCAATTGTTTAAATGGAACATGAAAATATTGCGAAATATGTAGGTCAATACGAGTTGGTAGCAGTGAATAGTTCCTTACATTCATTTCTAGCATAGACATACGGATCCTATCTATTTATTATAAATATTATATATATTATCACTTTACGAGGCGATTAAATTAACTCATAATAGCGAACTTCTGTAACGTGTGATATATAACATACAGGTACAAGCATTACATATTTACGGAGCCCCGCAGGTGAGCTCCGCAGGTGACATGCAGAAAAAAATAATTTAAAGCGTTCGCACGCACTACACTACTACAGCGTTCGCATGCTCTAGTACAGCGTGCCAACGCTCTAGCTACAGCGTGCGAACGCTCTTGTAGAGCGTGCGAACGCTGTAGTACAGCGTGCGAACGCTCTAGCTACAGTGTTCGCACGCTGCAGTAGAGCGTTCGCACGCTTTAGCTAGAGCGTTTGCACGCTGTATTAGAGCGTTCGCACACTGTAGTATGTAGTAGAGGTTCGCACGCTGTAGTAGAGCGTGCGAAGAAAGATGGTGACATAATTACAAAGATCATGGTATTAAAGAAACTAACCCGCCAATAACGGCAAAAGTACACTACAAAACCGTTTATCAAAACTGTCCAGGTGTTCAGGTCACATATTGAGGTATATTTGCCAATTAAAATTATAGGTCATTCAAGGGTTCTTAAAATACTTGTGATTACATATGCGTAAAATTAATTATGAGTACTCTTAATTCGTCGCTCCAGTTTTGGGGTTTATTCTGTCTGCTTAACTATTATAATTACTATATTAGTAAATTGATAATTATTATGCCCCCGCCGTTGATTGCTGGGAGTGAGATACAAAGGGTGACCAGTGTCCGTCCGTTCGTCTTTAATTGTTTTCCATTAATCACTTTTCCGGCCTCGGCGGTGGTGGCGATGGCGACGCGTTAGCCCTTGAGTACAGTTTAATGTTTGTTGAAGTTATAGGTCTCAAATACAAGACAATATAGTACAGACGAACGCACTGACGGACGGACTGACTGACAGTGTGACTACTATATGCCCCTCTTCCCTTCGCGGGGCATAACAAGAAAACAATATGCCTCCTGTGAGATTTGAACCCACGAACCCTGGGGTTTCCAATGTACAATACCCAATATTTAAAATATTTACATAATTCGGAATTCGGAATTCAGAATTAGGAATTAGGAATTAGGAATTATAGTTAGTCAAATGGGCCGCCGTAGATACGAGTACAGTAATACTGTTATGCTAAGTTAATACATCATGGTGGACATGAAAGAATTTATTGAATTATATTTCAATATAGGTTTGTCTTTTAAAGACATATTGAGTGTTCTTGCATTTGAACACAATGCCATTATCAGTTTACGGCTACTAGAGCGTGCGAACGCTCTAGCTACAGCATGCGAACGCTATAGCTACAGCGTGCGAACGCTCTACTACAGCGTTCGCACGCTCTACTAGAGCGTTCACACGCTGTAGTAGAACGTGAGTAGAGCGTTCGCACGCTGTAGCTAAAGCGTTCGCACGTTGTAGTAGAGCGTGCTAGTATAGCGTTCGCACGCTGTAGCTAAAGCGTTCGCACGCTGTACTACGTTTAAATTTTTTTTTCTGCATGTCACCTGCGGGGCTGGAGAGACTTTTATATTCAGAATAATTTGTTAAGGTCGGTGATACAAAAGTTGTTACTTATCAACGAACCGGAAATCTTCGGGAGTTTCCGTTAAATCAACTATAGTATACTCACCAAAAATAAAAGTATTTTCATAGGCCAGATTTTGAGGGCGTATGACAGCTTGAACAGCGCTTTAATTAAACAATGTTTAATGTTTTTAAGCACACTTCACCGAATACTAAATATTCCTTTAAATAGTTTCAAATTTTGCCAAGCAATACTCTTTTATGGACGCAATGGAAACCTTAATGGGAGGTAATTTGATGATTTTTGATAATCAAAAGCTGCTACCTACACAATCGGTGTTGTGTTTTTCTATGATTTTTTTCGAAAGCAACGTATAGAAAATATTGTCGTTGACAAATTGAGGTAATGTTTGTAGATTGTATGTGTTTTTAACAAAAATGCATAGTTTAAGGAACAGGGGGATAACTCCCTTGTGTACTGAACTTTTCAAAAAGAATGTTTTGTTTGGACTATTTGTGGTGGTCGATCTAATTATTATATATATTTCCTGTTTTGCTGTCTATATAAAAAGGGAAAGAAAAAGGGGTATATTTTATTTTTGCTCAGTAAATATAGGGATCCCATTACATGAGCCTAACCTCAGGCCCAATAACACAAGCATTGCAACCACACTACGCCTGTACGAATCAGCAATACCAGTTCAATCGGAACTGCCTCGTCGATTTCCGTCATTCGACTTTTCATTGGCGAAGAGTTCCGATCGATAACAGTTATTAGGTTTTATAGAACCTATACACTGCTATCAAGCACCTGATTTAACCATCGAGTCATATGTCAATAGATCAATAATAAAACGTGTTTAAATACTAGTGTAGCTTTGGTAAATGTATGAAGACCCTGTTTACAAAAATCGATATTATCGATATTGAATTTGACAACACTGTGTTTATGTCACGACTATTTTCTAAAAATAGCGCATGTTAGTTATGATCTAAAGTTCAATAAGTATTTAACATATATTTTTTAATTTCGATCACCAAATTAATGGTGATCCGTAATAGGTATGTGAGGGTCGGGTTGGGCCACTCCTCAACAAACCGTGCAGATATAGATGTAATATGCATAATATTTATATATAAACAGTTTTCAAAATATTTAGAAGGAAAAATGCATATCATGATAAGAAACGGTATAAATATGGAGTTGTTTTTTTAAATTTCTTTACAATATTCAAAACAAGATTTAAAATACAATTTTGTTAAAAGGGGGTCTCTGCAATCTGAGGATCTGATACATTAATCTTGAATAAATAGAGCATAATGGGCAGAACAGAAGAATTAAATAGAGCAGCATTGGCAGAACAGAAAAATTAAATAGAGCATAATGGGTAGTATAAAAGAATTAAATAGACCAGCATGGGCAGAACAGAAGAATTAAATAGAACAGAATGGCCAGAACGGAAGAATTAAATAGAGCAACAAGGGCATAACAGAATAATTAAATAGAGAAGCATGGGCAGAACAGAAGAATTAAATAGAGCATCATGGGCAGAACAGAAGAATTAAATAGAGCAGAATGGGCAGAACAGTTGAATTAATAGAGCAGAATTGGAATAATAGTAGAATTTAATAGCGCAGCACGTGCAGAATAGTAGAATTAAATAGAGAAGCATGGGCAGAAAAGTGAAATTAAATAGAGCAGCATGGGCAGACTAGCAGATTAAATAGAGTAGCATGGGCATAACAGTAGAATTAAATAGAGCAGCATGGACAGCATGGGCAGAATAGTAGATTAAATAGAGCAGCATTGGCAGAATATTAGCATTAAATAGACCAGCGTGGGCAGAATAGTAGATTAAATAGAGCAGCATGGGCAGAATAGTAGATTAAATAGAGCAACATGGGTAGAACAGTAGAATTAAATAGAGCAGTATCAGCAGAATAGTAAATTAAACAGAGCAGCATTGGAAGAAGAGTAGATTAAATAGAGCAGCATGGGCAGAATAGTAGATTAAATAGAGCAGCATGGGCAGAACAGAAGAATTAAATATAGCAGAATGGGTAGAATAGTAAATTAAATAGAGCAGCATGGGCAGAATAGTAGATTAAATAGAGCAGTATGGGCAGAATAGTAAATTAAATAGACCAGCATGGGCAGAACAGTAGAATTAAATACAGCGGCATGGGCAGAATAGTAGATTAAATAGAGCAGCATGGGCAGAACAGAAGAATTAAATATAACATAATGGGTAGAACAGTAGATTAAATAGAGCAGCATGGGCAGAGTAGTATATTAAATAGAGCAGCATGGGCAGAATAGTAGATTAAACAGAGCAGCATGGGCAGAATAGTAGATTAAATATAGCAGCATGGGCAGAATAGTAGATTAAATAGCGAATCATGGGCAGAACAGTAGAATTAAATAGAAAAGCATGGGCAGAATAGTAGATTAAATAAAGCAGCATAGGCAGAATAGTAGAATTAAATAGAGTAGCAAGGGCAGAACAGAAGAATTAAATAGAGTAGCAAGGGCAGAACAGAAGAATTAAATAGAGCAGCATGGGCAGAATAGTAGATTAAATATAGCAGCATGGGCAGAACAGAAGAATTAAATATAGCAGAATGGATAGAATAGTAGAATTAAATAGAGCAGAATGGGCAGAATGGGCAGAATGGGCAGAATAGTAGAATCAAATGCATGGGCAGAACAGAAAAATTAAATAGAGCAGCATGGGCAGAATAGTAGATTAAATAAAGAAAAATGGGTAGAATAGTAGAATTAAATATAGCAGAACGGGCAGAATAGTAGAATTAAATAGAGCAGCATTGGCAGAACAGAAACATTAAATAGAGCAGCATGGGCAGAATAGTAGATTAAATATAGCAGAACGGGCAGAATAGTAGAATTAAATAGAGCAGCATTGGCAGAATAGAACAATTACATATAGCAGAATGGGCAGAACGGAAGAATTAAATATAGCGGCATGGGCAGAATAGTAGATTAAATAGAGCAGCATGGGCAGAACAGAAGAATTAAACATAACATAATGGGTAGAACAGTAGATTAAATAGAGCAGCATGGGCAGAGTAGTAGATTAAATAGAGCAGCATGGGCAGAATAGTAGATTAAATAGAGCAACATGGGTAGAACAGTAGAATTAAATAGAGCAGTATCAGCAGAATAGTAAATTAAACAGAGCAGCATTGGAAGAAGAGTAGATTAAATAGAGCAGCATGGGCAGAATAGTAGATTAAATAGAGCAGCATGGGCAGAACAGAAGAATTAAATATAGCAGAATGGGTAGAATAGTAAATTAAATAGAGCAGCATGGGCAGAATAGTAGATTAAATAGAGCAGTATGGGCAGAATAGTAAATTAAATAGACCAGCATGGGCAGAACAGTAGAATTAAATACAGCGGCATGGGCAGAATAGTAGATTAAATAGAGCAGCATGGGCAGAACAGAAGAATTAAATATAACATAATGGGTAGAACAGTAGATTAAATAGAGCAGCATGGGCAGAGTAGTATATTAAATAGAGCAGCATGGGCAGAATAGTAGATTAAACAGAGCAGCATGGGCAGAATAGTAGATTAAATATAGCAGCATGGGCAGAATAGTAGATTAAATAGCGAATCATGGGCAGAACAGTAGAATTAAATAGAAAAGCATGGGCAGAATAGTAGATTAAATAAAGCAGCATAGGCAGAATAGTAGAATTAAATAGAGTAGCAAGGGCAGAACAGAAGAATTAAATAGAGTAGCAAGGGCAGAACAGAAGAATTAAATAGAGCAGCATGGGCAGAATAGTAGATTAAATATAGCAGCATGGGCAGAACAGAAGAATTAAATATAGCAGAATGGATAGAATAGTAGAATTAAATAGAGCAGAATGGGCAGAATGGGCAGAATGGGCAGAATAGTAGAATCAAATGCATGGGCAGAACAGAAAAATTAAATAGAGCAGCATGGGCAGAATAGTAGATTAAATAAAGAAAAATGGGTAGAATAGTAGAATTAAATATAGCAGAACGGGCAGAATAGTAGAATTAAATAGAGCAGCATTGGCAGAACAGAAACATTAAATAGAGCAGCATGGGCAGAATAGTAGATTAAATATAGCAGAACGGGCAGAATAGTAGAATTAAATAGAGCAGCATGGGCAGAATAGAACAATTACATATAGCAGAATGGGCAGAACGGAAGAATTAAATATAGCAGAATGGGCAGAACAGTAGTATTAAATAGAGCAGAATGGACAGAACAGTATAATTAAATATAGAGCAGCATGGGAAGAACAGTAGAATTAAATAGAGCAGAATGGGCGGAACAGTTGAATTAAATAGAGCAGCATGGGCAGAAAGGAAGAAGTAAATATAGCAGCATTGGCAGAATAGAATAATTAAATAGAACAGCATGGGAAGAACAGAATAATTAAATAGAGCAGCACTGGGAAAACATTAGAATTAAATAGAGCAACTCAAAACGTAATATTGAATGAATGAATGAATGAATGAATGAATGAATGGTGTTACGGCAAGTCTGTATGAAAAAAAGAAACAAATGAAACAGTAAGTTATCAAAATGAGTGTAGAACAATATTGGTAAAAACTATTTAGAAATAAAGGAAGATGTGATAAAAGTATTAACTATGCATATGTAGATCCACAAATGTCCGTCAGCAATGTACAAACAAGTAAATGGAAGAATAACAACATTACAATAAAGTATACAGTCTGATTTCTATTAAGAATTCTAAAAAGACTGAGATCAGTTGTATCAAATAATTTTTTCATATTATTAACTTGGTAGTATGGACAAAAGTCCACACAATCTAGCAAAATATATATTTGACAGTTGCGGCGCCAAACAGGGTATACATTCTGGCAATAGCTCACCTTGTAATAAATACGAACGAGTATAACGTGGATGCCCTATTCTGCATCGGCCTAAAACAATTTGAATATATACTGGCTGGAATTCACTCGTATCTTATGCATTATATGTATTCCTATACGAGGCCGACGACTTGTAAGTGAGGAAGTGTCGATTCTTACGAATGGCGGGAGGTGTACAGTACTGGCTCTACCCAGGAAAAGTGGGTGGTCTGCCTCCACCACAAAAAATCGACCGTCATATATTACCTTACAAGTGTTGAAAATAACGTAAAACACCATACAAACACAAGATATCCGTGGATTCACATGTGTAGCACCGCTAAATGTGAAAATTCCGCTAAATGTAAAAACTTCCGCTAAATGTTAAAAATCTTCCGCTAAATGTAAAAAAACTTCCGCTAAATGTAAAAACTTCCGCTAAATGTAAAAAAAATACTAACCGCTAAATGTTATAAATTTTAACATATAGCGTTTAGTGGAATCCGTTAACCGCTAAATGTTAAAAGTCACTAAAGTTGCCTGAAGTATGTAAGGGTATGAACAATGCTGTTTTAATCGACTCGCTCACGTTGTTATCAAAGTAAGTCATAATGACAAACTGATGCTGCTGTTACTGCTGCTGTTTTCTGTTACATTTAGCGGAAGACTTTTAACATTTAGCGGAATTTTTTACATTTAGCGGAATTTTCACATTTAGCGGTGCTACAACTGTAGAATTCACATATGGAAGAATCTTCCTCAAACGGGTTATCGATGAGTAGCCAGATTTTTACATGGAGCGTATAGGGGGAAATTTCATTATTGTTTAATATTAGAAATTCTATAAATATGATCGCTTAGGTGCAAACGGTTTCTTAAAATACAATTTATTATCTTTATTTTGACATAAGTTTCATATTTTTATGTTAAAAGGATCTTGGTCTGTTTTCGAGTTTAAATACACCATCTAGTGTCCTTATATGTTCTATATACAATTCTTAAAATATGTCGAACATGTGTTTTTTAATTGTAAATATATCGCATAATGACGAAACTGAAGCCTTAGGTGCAAACGGTTCTAAATAGGTGAAACACTAGTCTTTATTTTGATATAGTTTTTTTGTTAATGACACTAGTTATAGATGGTCTGTTTTACAAGCAAAGATAGCAATTTTTTTTAAATTATTAATTGTTGTTGTTGTTGTTGTTTGCGATAATCACATTAAGCAGACGACGTGGAGAAATATATAACATGAAGAGTTGTATGCATAAATATTTAATTCATGCAAAAACCCATTACACATGTATTTCTCTGTCCAATGATGGTATTTCCATTTTAGGCAAAGCAGGAGTCAGAACGAAACTTTTGCTATATCAAAAATGATGGTATTTTTAACTTTTAAACAGCTTTTTATAGAAGTTCTCACTATTATAATGCCATTTCCATAAAAATACACTTAAAAAAAACTATTCTCAGTTATAGTTTATTAAAAGCTTGTTTATAATAAAGTATTTCATGAAAATATTAAACTGATTTTTTAAAAATGTGTTTTGTTTAAATTTACTAAAGTGCATTTATAGTTTCATTCCATATGGTCACTGTAGATACATAATGATTCTCAATGTTTTATGGCACCCATAAAGTGTGCAAGTGTGACTGCCGTGTGACACGCTCAATTACATAACGCCCGAGGCGGCTTTATCGATATCTGCGGGAGGTAAATCTGTACTAATCTATCACCAAGAGTTACATTTCGTGAAATTATTGGGTTTTTTCAGTCGATTTCGATTTGAGTAAGATTCTTCCATATGCTGATAAAATGTATATACCGTTCGAAAAGGTCGCTTGCGAAGTGGAAGTTATATTCAATATTGAACAAACTCGATAAACAAGAACTGTATTCTTGAGAAACGGATACACCCATAAATCTCCACCCCGCCTACCTCCCCCTCCCCTACACACAATGAAAAAATTTAATAGGAAACATGAAATTCTAACGAATAAATGGCCGTAACTTCAGTAATACAATGTTGATTTTGGAGCCGAATCGATATTCCCATCTTGATATCATAGGTAAGCATCCTGTCGATTTTTGCGCCGAACGATATGCACATTTTGTCATCATAAGTAATATTCTGTAAAGTTTCAAAACAATCAGTAGAAAACTGTAGGAGGAAATAGAAATATACCATAAACCTCTACGAAAAAAAGGGCCGTACCTCGGATTATACAAACTTAAAGTTATATTTGACGCCGACTCGATATATGCACATCTTAACAGCATACCTAAGTATCTTCGAAACAATCAGTTGAAAACAGGCCATAGACGCACAAGATATTATAACGTGAAATTTGTTGGAAAATGGGCCATACCTCTGTAATACATGATCGAATTTGGCACCGAATCGATATGCACATCTTGATATCATAGGTAAGCATTATGTTTCGAAACAATCACTTTTAAACTGTAGAATAAGATAGACGCACAAGATCTTATAACGTAAAGTTTAACGAAAAAGGCACTAACTCTGATCATACATGATCGAATTTGGCAGTCGATATGCACATCATAGGCAGTATCCTGTAACATTTCGAAACAATCGGTTGAAAATTGTTGGAGATAGATGCACTCGGACTGACAGACGGACATGCCCCTCAACATTCGGTGGTAGTGCATAACAAGTAATCCATATCATGTTTAAAGGGAAGTAGCGACACAGCTAAACATCTTTATTATTGAGAGTTCTGAAATACTTGAATAAGGGTGAAAGAATTATCAAAATCGGATGATAAACAAAGAAGATATGATCATTTGAAGTTTCTGTTGAAACGGATATGGAAGTGGCCATTTTGAGAGCTATGACATCGCGGTTCTGAACGACCATATATGGAACATGTATAAATATATAAATATGAATATTTACTGATTTATAGGGAAAAAATGACAGCAACTGTTTGAAAAATAGGTAATACTTAATGGCAATAATGCTTTATATGACAAGTAAAAAAAAATCATTCATTTGCAGTGATTTTCTTCGTTTTAAATGATATTTATCAATATTCCATATATGGTAATATGGAACTATGATGTCATAGTTCTAAAAATGGCGGCTCCAATATTCGTTTTAGAACAACCTTTAAATGGTCATATCTTCTTTGTTTACCATCCGACTTTGATAACTCTTTCACCTTGTTTCAAGTTTTTCAGAACTCTCAATAACAGAGCTTGTTTGGCTGTGTCGCTACATTCCCTTTAAGCGAAGAGGCAAAGTAGTGTCTATGTAGAATTTATTGGGAAAAGTTCCTTACAGTGGATGCAAAAAACAGTGGATACAAATGTACAGTAAGTTATAAAATCATGGACTCACATTTATGATTCGAGTTCCATCATTTGTGCAAATAAGCTAAAGATACAACATGTTCCCAAAGTTAAAGTGTTGCCTGTGAGAACTGATATATGCACAGGCGTATAGATGCAAGAAAACTGCTTCCGACAATGAAACGTATTTTAATAATGTTTCTTTTATAAATATGTAATTATTTCAAACAACTGAGTCGATTAAAGCAGCACTGTTCATGCAATCACATATTTCAGACAACTTTAGTGATTTTTAACATTTAACGGTTAACGGATTCCACTAAACGCTATATGTTAACATGTATAATATTTAGCGTTTAGTCATTTTTTTACATTTAGCGGAAGTTTTTACATTTAGAGGAAGTTTTTTTACATTTAGCGGAAGATTTTTAACATTTAGCGGAAGTTTTTACATTTAGCGGAATGTTCACATTTAGCGGTGCTACAACATGTCTCGCCTGACGGGGGCTGGACTGAAAAGGTCAATGTACTCAAATGAAAGTAACTAAAAACAATGGAGTTTGCCGTTTGCTGAGATGACATTTAAGTGCATTTGTTTAAAAAGAAAATGCCATTCTATTAAAAACAAGAGGCCCAAGAGGGCCTGTGGATGCTCTACTGACTAAAACGACTGTTATATCAAGGGTTGTAGACATACACCTGGTAATCATGGGCAATAAGTCTGCTGTGTCTAGTCTGGCATGGGTATTTTATAATTTGTCCCATTTTCTTCTATTAATGAAATTTCATAAAAAGGGGGGGGGGGGGGGGGGGGGGGGGGTGGGGGGGGTTACATTTTCTTCTATTAATGAAATTTCATAAAAAGGTGGGGTGGTGGGGTGGACATTCTAAACAAATATGGTAAGGATCAGATAAAAAATGAAGTAACTACAGATTTAACAAAGGAAAATACAATATAGCATTTTTCAACAAATCAAGGGCCATAAATTTCATTGATATACCGTGCTTTGCACAACTAGACATCATACTGATGCTTCCTGTCAAGTTTCGTCGAAATCCAACTAGGAGGAGTAGCGCCGACAAGAAATTTAAAAGTAAAAATCTCAAGGGGCCGCAACTCTATTAAAAATCAACGAACCTAAAAAAAACGCAAAAGGCACAACTAGAAATCATATCAATGCTTCCTGCTAACACGGCGTTAACAACAAAAAAATGAAAAAAAAAATATTAAAAAAAAAATGAAATTAAAAAAAATCAATCAATTTTTGAAAACATTTAGAAAAAAAATGAAAAAAAAATGAAAAAAAATGAAAAAAAAATCAATCAATAAATCAAATAAAAAACAACAAATTAAATAAATAAAAATAAATAATCAAAAAAAATATATATATTTAAAAAAAAAAATTCAACAAAAAAATATACTAACAATAAAAAAAAGGTCGAAACATCTGGTAAAGTTTGGTAAAGATCAGATGAAAAATGAAAGCCCTAACATATTAAAGAGGCAAAATATAGCATTTTTAACTAAATCAAGGGCCATAACTCCGCTGTTACTGGTCCGATCTGGCTGGTTTTCAAACTTCTACGAGCTTTCATTGATATTAACAAACTGTTAAAGTTTGGTACAGATCGGATGAAAAAAACGAAGGCCCTTGGCCAGTAGAGCTAAAAATCATCAGCTCCAAAAAGTAGGTCAAGGACAGATGAAATCCATACATCCAAAAGGATGCACTACCCAAGACACAACTATGCCAAAATAAAATATGTTTTCTTGCAAATATTAAGCTATAAAGTAGGTTTAAAACACATCTAGTGCATATTATAGTTCATGAGAAAGTGATGTAACTGTAACAATTAAAGTTATCTGCCCTTTGCATGGATGATGAAGATCACATCCACATTTGCTTTGTCACGTTGGAATGTACCACTCAAGATACAACTATAAGCAAAGTTTGAAAGGTCTTAGGGCATACAGTTTGTGAAAAAGTTACCTAAACGCCAAAGTTGAAGGTAAAAATTATAAGGTTATCTGAACTTTTCTTGGAGGGTCAAGGTCACTTCCACCTTTGCTTTGTCACGTTGCGATGTACCACTCAAGATACAACTATAAGTAAAGTTGAAAAGGTCTAGTGCATTCAGTTTGTGAAAAAATGACCTAAACGCAAAAGTTGAACCTAAAAATTATTAAGTTATCTTCCCTTTGCTTGGAGGGTCAAGGTCACTTCCACATTTGCTTTGTCACGTTGCGATGTACCACCCAAGATACAACTATAAGCAAAGTTTGAAAGGTCCAGTGCATTCAGTTTGTGAAAAAATGACCTAAACGCAAAAGTTGAACCCAAAAATTATTAAGTTATCTTCCCTTTGCTTGGAGGGTCAAGATCACTTCCACATTTGCTTTGTCACGTTGCGATGTACCACCCAAGATACAACTATAAGCAAAGTTTGAAAGGTCTAGTGCATACAGTTTGTGAAAAAGTGACCTAAACGCAAAAGTTGACCTAAAAATTATTAAGTTTGCCATTTTCTTTGAGGGTCAAGGTCACTTCTACATTTGCTCTGTCCCGTTGCGATTTACCATCCAAGATACAACTACCAGCAAAGTTTGAAAGGTCTAGTACATATAGTTTGTGAAAAGATTACCTAAAATCAAAACTTGAATGTTGCTGACGCCGCCGCCGCCGCCGCCGCCGGAAAAGCAACACTTATGTCTCCTTTTTTCTTCGAAAAGGCGAAACAAAAACAAAACAAATATACCAAACCGAACGCCGTAAATATCTTAACAAATATACATAATTATTTAAATATTTTAAATTTTAAATGGAATATATTATATCCCTAATTGTTCTTTTCTTTGAGTGACCGAATGAGGAAAATGCCTAAACAAACGATATTAATGAATAAAAACTCGTATGTATCAATATACTGAAGTAAATGATGAGTGTCTCCAGAGCTTAACACTGTAACAGAAAATGTAACTCATTTACCTTGTTTTTCCGAGCTCATCTGTTACAACTGGAAGAGAAAGTCAGCAACAACAAAAAACTTATTGTTTCAATGGAACATGAAAATATTGCGAAATATGTATGCCAATACAAGTTGGTAGCAGTGAATAGTTCCTTACATTCATTTCTAACATAGTTCAAAGTCGTGTTGTAAACGTTAAATTTTCTCTCTTGCTTCGCATTTGCGAAAAAAATAAAGTTTTCTCACTCCTGAAATAAAATCTGTTATTCACTCAAACAACACTTTCTCTGAAGGCCGTACGTCCACACTACCAACCTGGACATACTGGTGTTGTTAGATACTAAGGTTCTTGAAAGTCGACGCGCTGGATATATTCTGGGCATTTCGTTCAAATGAATACACCGGGAATGTTCAGTTACGATAGGAAATATATACCATAGACAGACTACCTGCTACCAAAAGCTGCTACCTACACATTCGGTGTTGTATTTTTCTGTGATTTTTCGAAAACAACGTATAGAGAATATTGTCGTTGACAAATTGAGGAAATGTTTGAAGATTGTATGTGTTTTTACCAAAAATGCATAGTTTAAGAAAAAGGGGGATACCTCCCTTTTGTGCTAAACTTTTCAAAACAATATTTTGTTTGGACTATTGGTGGTGGTTGATCTAATTATTATATATACATCATTTATTATTTCCTATTTTGCGGTCTATATAATAAGGAAAAGTAAAAGGGGTACATTTTACATTGCAACCATACTACCATACCAGTTCAATCGGAACTGCCTCGTCGATTTTCGTCCTTCGACATTTCCCGAGTACGGAAATTGGCGAAGAGTTCCGATCAATACCAGTTATTATGTTTTATAGAAACTATACACTGCTATCAAGTACCTGATTTAAACATCGATTCTAACACGACCTGTGCAGTCTTTCATATACACAAAGAAGAGAGACAGCTGTATGTTATTCTACGATAAAATACAGCTGTTCCATTAATTCCCCGCGTATATTTCATCCGGATTGGAAGCGCCATGTTACATGACGTCACTTGATAGTGTATTTGAACATATTGTACCGCGCAGAACTTTGCATACGGGGGCGCCCAGTGGAACAGCCAGTAAATAGGTGTGTTTCCTATTGCATGCTGTAAACAAATAGGGTAGGTCGGTCATGTCGGTAGGCCTTTTTTTCCTTTCTTTTTTTTTTGAGAGAAAGATTTTGTGAGATTCTATTTATAACATAAAATCCATAAACGTTGATGATACAACGTGAACATTTCTCTGTGATGTGGCAGTTCATCTCGATATAAGACCGCCCCAGTTGTATTACGCGTTTTTGTTACAAATAATAGGACATTTTACACATAATCATACCACCAGTGCCCAGTGGATTACAGACAATAAAGCATTGTGTTATGTTTCACTTCCATGATGTATGCTATGAGATAAATCATAGTTCACAACAAATTTGAAAAAAGAAAAGTTTGAGAGTTGGACCCTTAAAAATAGGGTCGGTCGAGTCACCGGAAACACATATATTTTTGGCCATTATCTCTCTGCCAGGTTTTGGAGGGGAGACATATTGCTTTATTGCTGTCTATGGTCTGTCGTATGTCACACAGTTTGTACGGACTAGTTCTCACGAACCCCCGGAGTTCAAGGAAACTTGGTAGGGATGAGCAGTAGTTAATGTTCCTTTTTGCAGTTTTAACAAAATAGTTGAATTTTATGAAGTTAAAGAGGACTACATTATTTTCTGTCAAAACTAATTAAACTAAATTAGCTCTAAATGATAACGTTTATAACATTATCTTATTTATAAGAAATAAATATAATTATAGTATACATATTCAGGATATCAGGTACACTTTATATTTGGGTAGACTTAATAATAAGACCACCCTGCTATTAATTCATGAACCACTTTTGAACAGTTGTACAGAGTTTCATGTATCATTTACCTGATTTAAATTATTTCTATTAATTTTTGCTCAAAACCAGAAAATATTGCTGGATGTATGAAGTACAACAGCAATATAGATATAACAAGGACAAGAAACATTCGAAGGACGTCAGTCAACCACAAACACACACAGAACAAAGAACACATTTAGAGATGAATATAAGGCTAAACAAGACATCACAAACACAAAATGGTTGACAATAGGGCTATCGCCTTGGAGCGGTCAGTGGCAAAAAAGGCCGTTTGGGGTTTTAAACCAGGTTCTAGGGTTGACCAAACATCACAATTACCCTGCTGTCAACCCAATAAAACGGGACAGTGTAAATAAGGAAATACCCGCCATGAACTGTTCTCTAACCAACAAGGAAAGTATTAATAGGCAATAATATGAATTTTAGGCACTGCCTAAGACCGAGCAGAGCTCTTAAAATTAATACCCACATGATATATCGGATCGCATGTAAAATTTAACTTGTAAACCAAATATTTTACTCTTAATAATTATTCTATATTGTTGTGGTTTCTTGTCAATCAACATATGAGTAAATTAATTGACTATTCATAATTTTGATCATCAAAGTCAGCTGACCAAGCAATGGCCTAGGCATTTGACACACACAATAAATTGTGGTAGGTGGTAAACTCAAACTCGATCTTTATCATATTTTTGTTTGTTTGTATGGTGTTTTACGTCATTTTCAACACATGTAAGGTTATATACTAGTATGACGGTCGATTTTTTTTTTGTGTTGGAGGCATCCACCAACTTTTCCTGGGTAGAACCAGTACTGTAAAACCTCCCGTCATCCGTAAGAATCGACACTTCCTCACTTACAAATCGAGCTCCCAGTGTAATTCGAACCTCAGCGATGAGAGGTGAATGTTTAGAATGCAACGTCGTTAACCATTCGGCCACGGAGACGCTTCGTCTTTATCATAGATGTTCAACCAAGTTTATTGTAAAAGTTAAGGTATTTACGGGTGTGATTTTTTTAAAACCAAATTTTGAAAATTATCTTATTTTTACTCTTTCAACTCAAGAGGCACCTTTCCTGGGTTTATATTGTTTTCCAGAGAGAATTATTTTGTATCAGACATATCTTTTTGGCAGCTACTACAAACAGTGTCATTGAACATTTTCAATTCATTTCTTCTTTCTATACAAATTTCGCATTTAGAAAAAACGTACGACATCTGTTCTATTTCAAAGGCAAGTATAGCACCCCATAGCAAGGTTGAATTGTTCATCTTTCTGTAATGGTGCAGCTTCTGAGTATCGTCATTTATTTGATATATTTGATAATATACCTTTTTTCTCGTTTATTTCTCATTTCCCTTTTTCTTTGATTCTGACTGTGTTTCGTTTTCAAGAGGTTTTGAATTCATAGGTTTCCTTACATAAAGTATTGGATGTCATTGGTTATATTAGAGTTGGAATTTGAGTCCTTATTTGGTTCAGTAGATGGTGTACTAATATAATTTTCTGAATAATGTTTGCTCTGACATTGTGTTTCGGTGGGTGATATTCGCTTTTTTACTTTTACTGACTATCAGCGTCATTAGAACTTGAAAACTGTTTATTGTTCAAAAGTAAGTCAATGGTTGTACATGACAATTCTCCTTCATTGGTTGAAAAAGAATACATGTGATATTGCTCTGTACCAAACTCATGTTCCATTGATGTTAGTAGCCTAAAATGGTAGACACAGTTTCAATCTCACAAGCTCTGGCCCACCCTTGATCATTTATCATTTACCCTCTCGTATTAGAAGTCTTGAGTATCATGTCAGACTGTGGTAAATTTGGACTAACTCCTCCATGCCAACCCTGTTATCAGCAATATTATAAAGTATTGCCTTTTAGTGAGGTCGATATGTGTATATATACATATTTGTCTGTGATTTGTACTAGGAAATACTGGGAATAGAAAAGCTATATCTACTCGTTTGCCCAGTGGGAGATATTTCCCAGTACGGAACATTGTTCGGCCCTTTGCGTCAGTGGCGGGAATGCCAAATGACGTTCCGATTGTTTTACGGGCGTCATCGTCAGATTCCGCCACTAGGAATAACGATTACGGAACTTAACGAGAGTTCCGGTTCCACTTGTTTTGTTTGTATGACGTAACGTCGTCTTGGATGACGGTAACGTCGTCTTGGCGTTCTGGTGTAAAAAAGGCATTAAATCATTAGAAATATTAAAAAATCATTTTAAATTATGTAATATCTATACTCTGTAAAGAAGGTTTTAGACCATGGCAGTGTTCGAACCCGTACAATGATTGCTTGAACCATGACATTCGACCATAACCCTTATTCTCTCAGTTGATAAATTCACAATCGATCAACAATCAACAATAATCATTGTTTACAATGAAAATTTGTCGACGAAAAAATAAAAATCTTTTTATTGGTTACTCGAATGTGTCCGGAACTGTTACTTTGTATGGACTTTGCAACATTTTTTACAGACCCTTTGTGTGTTCGCGATATTTTTTTTAAAAATCAAATCTTTAATGTTTCTGGTACCAAATTAACCGGGTAGGGTAGACGTTGGTTACTAAAAAAAGATACTTAAATTTTGTTCACTATTTTTTTTTTTTATATGACTTTATATACCCTGGTCCAAAACTTTTTTTTACCGAGTATAGTTTAATAACCAGTGTTTTTGAGATACTCTATTTATCGATCTGATATCGCCTCGGTCGATATCACTTTTCTCAGGTCGATAAAAACAACACATATCGACCGAACCTAAAAGGCAACAATTATTTTATTATTAAATCAAATTATTCATGGAATTTTGAAGTTTTGGAATTTTGGAATTTTTGGCATTTTGAAATTTTGAATTTTGAAATTTTGAAATTTTAAAATTTTTAAAATTTTAAAATTAAATTTTAAAATTTTGGAATTTTGAAATTTATTAATTTTGAATTTTTTCAATTTTTGAATTTTGAAATTTTTGAAATTATTGAAAATTTTGAAATTTTGAATTTTTGAAATTTTGAATTTTGAAATTTTTGAATTTTGAAATTTTGAAATTTTTGAATTTTTTTTAATTTTTTAAATTTAAAATTTTTTAAATTTAAATTTTTTGAAATTTTGAATTTGAATTTTTGAATTTTCGAATTAGTTTAATTTTGACAACCAATAACAAATAATAAAACAACTTCTAATGATAAGCATTCTTTTAATGAACTTCGCTTCACTCGTAACTACCTGTGACGGGATTAGCCGAACTAGTACGAATACTCCAAACTACGAAAAGAGACAATCGTCCAAGTGAAACAGACTGATCCCCTGATGATTTGTGGAAAAAATCCGAAATTGCCGAACATAATTTCATCAATGCGACACAGTTTTTTTGCCCAGCCAGGTACGATTTCAACTTTTGCACATGTGTTACCATTAGCCGATCATCGTCGGCCGGCGCAGCCGGCCGAGCTCTGCTCGGTATAAGTAAAACTAAAAGGTGTTCCAAAGAAGGTACTCAGTGACTTGGCAGAAGCCAGAGCAACAAGCGAATAAACCATTGAGGGCACGACAAGACAATACTGCAGACAAACATCAAACGTCACCGTCCTTCTGGGCTTTAGGTAGACGTCATCACAGGGATCACAGCCTGTCCGGTCATCGCACAATTAAAGAGGTAAGCATAGTGGCGAACTGTAAATGGGTCCACCACCAAGCATGCAGTGCGTTGCAAAATGATAGGGTCATAACTTCTTTTGATAAACCCTTTAACAAGTTTTACAAATATAGTATGAAAGTGATAATGACCAAGGATCTTACGAAGTTTGTAAATCACGTCACCATAGAAGTTGATGAGGGTACACAAACCATAAGTACTGGGGCAATTGCGTCGACAAATTTATATCAGTTTTCAAATTAAATATGACTTCTGCACATACCCTCGAAGAAATTTCAACTTTGTGTAATTTGACATTTATGCTCGATAATTTGGAAGACGTGACAGACAAAACTGTTAGAACTTTAAAATTCTGTTTTCAAAACACAAATTACGTTGAATATACTGATCTCTTTGAATATAATGCGTCAGTATTTCGGAAAGAACTGTCATCGTTGAAGATGAAAGTAGCGTCACTTCGTGAGGATAAAAAACAGAACGAAATTGTTGAATTATTTATTAAACATAAAGCTCATTCTACTTGTCAAAAGGCTATGACAGAAACTTTTGAAGATATTTCAACTAAAGTAGAAATTGCATCAATGCATGAAACACTTTCAAAATTTAGTTAAATAACAATAAAGTGAAAACATTTGAAACCGAAAACTGTTATATTGAAGAAACGTCTGAAGTTTAATGAATTAAGATCTGAAATTAACTTAATTAAAGGGAGTTGTGTCGGAATTTAACAGGAAAGAAAGGTCGTCTCACTAAAAAATGTAAATGTTTCACAAAACTGAGAACAGATTTAGACATTCAGAAAATGGTGTTTAATAAAGTTAATAAAAGACTTCAATCTAAGAATAGCTCAATTAAAAATGAAGATGAAAAATTGAAAGAAAGTTTGACATATGCGGAATCTTTACTGGATGATCATGACAGTAATACAATTATAACATACAATGACGAAAAGAAGTGCTATACCACTGACATACATTCATATGATCTGAATGTATTAAGTGAAGATGTATGGGTCCATCATGAGAGCAATGTCATAAAGTATGTCCCCCAGTTGTGTGGTAAAACTGTATCCAATCTGCCATCTGTAACAACAATAAATAGAATTGGAGACCAGAGAGCATGTGTTTCATATATGCACATATCCGAAGAATTACGGAAAGAAAAGGACACTACCTTACAATCTGATGAAACTCGTAAACATGGGGATTGTTACGAGGTATTTTCAGTTCGAGATTCTTCTAATAAAGACTGCGTTATTGGACTAAAATACATGAGGAATAAGAGCTCCGAAAATTGTTTTCAGACACTCAAAACCATAATAGAAGATATAAGTGAATGCACCAACACAAACACTGGGAAACAACTTCTTTGTGAAATAAAGAACACAATGTCAGACCGTGCAGCAAGGAAAAAGAAGTTCCATGAACTAATTGTATCGGGAAGAAATTCTGCCATCTTGTTACTCGACCTGGGATTGTTTGTCAACATCTGAACAGGAACGTATATCGCGTATGAATACGTTCTACTGCGTCTTACATATAATAGTACATTTTGCTGAATTGGCTGACACCGTTATTAAGAAGTTTGAGGAAAACATAAAAGAGACGGATCTAGGAGCTGATGCTCATTCAGATACAAAAAAAGGTTCACGAAGAAAATTGAAAGCAGTAGTATAAAGCTGGTGAGGACAGCATGCAAATGCTTAGCTCGTGGTGGGGATGACACAAGTAGATGCTATCTTGAATTTAGGACATTCAAGATCCAAAAGGATGAAGAAGCGAGCAGAAAAACAAAGAGTGCTTCACTGCTTGTGCCTTTCAGATGTAATCGTTTCAATATTTTGTTTTACAATGCAGAGATAATGTACTACCTCGCAGATGATGTCATAGAATTTTTCGACAAGTCAACATTCCCTTAAACATGATGCATAAAGCTGTGTATTATAATATTTAGGAAAATCTGCACTTGACCATTTTAAAAGCTTTAGACATATGCTATAAACTAGTTACGGCACCATTCTGGCGTGCGCTTGAAGACAATAACCGTTCACTTGAAAAAGCAAATTCTATTTATCAGAATATGTTTTCATTTCTTGAAAAGGGTAAAGAAGACAGTACGGACATTTTGTGTGGTAATGATGCGCCATTCATGGAAATGGGGAAAATATATGATGTATATTACAGTCTCATGAAGGCAGAGGAAATGGATACCGTTACATCAGCTTTACTCCGGCAGATATTTGCAGCATGGCATACTCTCATTATTACGGCAGCAGGCGATAACTTACCGGAGGACAGTTTTCAGTTGTTAATGAACCGCTTTCTTTTGCCACAAGATCTGCACCACGCCACAGTTTCCAGGCAGATTGTTTTCATTATTAGATTTTCTAATCCGGTTCCGACCAGTTGCATCCACTCTATGCGATAAAAGCTATATCATGTTCAGTCTAAAGAAAACTGGGGAATAACTGAATTCGCTACCAGTAGAGGAAAAGGACAATTTACCGGATCTGTCAAGGAAAGAGGGCAATGAAGTAAGGCAGAAATACATTGCAAGGATAAATGGCATCGAGAAAGCACGAAGAGTGGCTTTGAAAAAGAAGAGAGAAGATATTGAAAAGAAAGAACAAAATAAATACTTACAGCGTGAGAGTTTGATTGATGAAATGCTGTATTATGGACTATGGCAATATCCTGAAACAGTAAACTCGCAACTTAAGTCTATGAAATCAGACACTGAGCAAAAAGAAATCACTAAAATGTCAGTTTCAGTTCAGAAAAGTTGCCTTGGGTCAACCAGCGGACAAAAAGCTATATCATTATAGTAAAAAAGGTGTGCAGTATAGTGAAGAGAAGCTTACAGAAAATTTGAAAGGTTTGATTGAAAATGCCTTGAAAATGAACAACGGTCAATATTTTCAGTGGTAAGAAAATCATTCATTACGTTTACAAACTGTCAGATGATTATTCCACTGGAGATTTGGAGTTAGTAGTTGAAGATAGCAAACATCAGCTTTCTGAATTGTTTTCATACATGTCCATTTCATCTCAGCGTTGACTTCCATAATAATCTTTCATACATTTCCATTTCATTTCAGCAAAAAATTGAAATAAGACATAAGATATACAATTTACAATTTTTTTCATGCAGATTTGGAAAACTTGAAAATTAGGTGACATAGAAAAAAAATCACTAAAAATATGTTTGTGATCAAAGCTTATTAGTCCCTTCCCCCTTCGGTCCCGGGGTTGGGAGTGGTGGGACTATAGGTTTGCACCTCGTCCTTCCGTCCGTCCTTCCGTCCGTCCTTCCGAATGCTTGTCCGGGCCATATTTTCAATACTATGTGGATACATCTTGGGAAAGCGGTGTGTTGCGTACCAAAACAAGGTCACTGTGACCTTCACATTGACCTGTAACCTCTGTCATAGAAAACGCTTGTCCAGACCGTGTTTTCAATACTATACACTTAGAGATACCAAACGTGGTATTTGAATACATCTTGGGATAGTGGTGTGTCGCATACCAAAATAAGGTCATTGTGACCTTGACCTTGACATGTGATCTCTGTCATAGAAATGCATAGAAAATGCTTGTCCATACCGTATTTTCAATACTATAACACTTAGAGATACCAAACTTTTTTTTTTTTTTTTTTTTTTTTTTAATTTCAATCACCAAATTAATGGTGATCCATTTATTCACCCCGTCATAGGTTTGTGAGGGTCGGGGTGGGCCACCCCTCAGCAAACCGTTCGGCTGTATGATAAAATATGCGTCAAATATGTATTTAAATATAATACAACAAATATTTACAGAAACTAGACTAAAGCATATCTTAATATAGACATAAACAAATGGGGAGGTTTTTTTCTTTCTTTACGATTTCAGAATGAGTGCAAACATGAATATTGGCCAAATTTGTTCAAGGGAGGCATTGCAATATGTATATATTTCAAAATATCTTCAGTGGATAATATGTCATGATTGGCATGTATCCCTTTAAAAATTGGAAGACATTTAATTTCACAATCTTCAAATGATAAACTTTACTTATTTATTATTGTTTGCATTCATTCTAAAATTGTAAACAAACTTTTTCTTTTCAAAAAACCCAGTGGATGATTTACATATATTTATATTGAAAAAAAGTTATGTTACATAGACACTCACAAATGTTAGAACAATGAGACATACATGTGACTTTATACCAGACTTATGTAATATCTCCACTGAGTTTTCCTATTATATTCTTGGAAAAAAAGTTGTGGTTTATATAAAAAAAAAGGACAAGATGTTTCTATGGAGATGTGACTCTTCATTACTCAAAGAGATACCAAACTTGATGTGGATACATCTAGGGAACCGGTGTGTTGCGTACCAAAATAATGTCATTGTCACCTTGACTTTGACCTGTGACCTCTGTCATAGAAAATGCTTATCTGGACCGTATTTTCAATACTATAACTCTTAGAGATATCGAACTTTGTATGTGAATACTTCTTGAGATAGCGGTGTGTCGCATACCAAAATAAGGTCATTGTGACCTTGACCTTGTCCTGTGACCTCTGTCATAGAAAATGCGTAGAAAATGCTTGTATGGACCGTATTTTCAATACTATAACACTTATAGAGATACCAAACTTGGTATGTGGATACATCTTGGGATACGGTGTGTCATACATCTTGGGATAGCGGTGTGTCGCGTACCAAAATAGGTCACTGTGACTTTGACCTTGACATGTGACCTCTGTCATAGAAATGCTTGTCCAGACCGTTTTTTCCAATACTATGACACTTAGAGATACCAAACTTGGTATGTGAATACATCTTGGGATAGCGGTGTGTCGCATACCAAAATAACGTTATTGTGACCTTGACATGTGACCTCTGTCATAGAAAATGTATAGAAAATGCTTGTCCGGACCGTATTTTCAATACTATAACACTTAGAGATACCAAACTTGGTATGTGAATACATCTTGGGATAGCGGTGTGTCGCGTACCAAAATAAGGTCATTGTGACATTGACCTTGATCTTTTACCTCCATCATAGGAAATGTCTGGAAAATGCTTGTCTGGGCCGGCGGGGGACTATAGATTGCCCTGCAATTCTTGATGCTCTTGTTATTATTTATTTTATTTACATTTCTTACACCTATGAAATAAGTGTGCATAATTTCAGATTGATATCAGTTGTAAAACAATGGCTGGTTCATGCTACCTATAGAAAATACCACAAAGGATGTATAGCTTTCCCACTAAGGCTGACGTCGATATCACTGACCATTACACGGGAATCTTTTCTATTTGTTATATCACACAAGTCATGTATGCAAATATCCACTATGGCTGTACCGTTTTAAGAGAAGTACTTTGCGTCTATATCAATGTTTCTCAAGATTTTGCTAAACCAACTTCTCTACTATGGCATTGTACTAAAACCACAGTAGCTGCTCATTCCTTACATTAATTTACTGTACACTTCTGTAAACCAAACGACCTCTCTCTAAGCTGTTTGACTTCACACTGTTATTGTTAATTCTGAGGATTATAGTGCCTCCGCCCATCATGTGACACCAGCGAATCCATGTACGCCAAGGGCATTAGGTGTGCACTATTTCTAGATGAATGATGAGTTGTGTCTTCGTGATGTGTCTGCGTCGATTCAGTTGTGGTGAGTTGTGTTTTGTCGCTACGCTCTGTGTTCTTTCGCTGTGGCGGTGAGTGTTGGCTGCTTCGGTGTAGCTCCTACATCCTCTACTGGTGTGTCCTACATCCGCTACTGGGCCGTCTGGGTGCTGTGTTGTTGGGGGCCATCCCCGCTGCTGCAACCTGCGTCCCCGGAGGCCTAAAGTTATAAAGGCACGCAGGTTGCTGAATCCCCTGCTCCAAGTACATCGCCAGGCTTCCCTACATCCGGTCCGTTCAGTTGCCGAGTCGCCGACCTCTCATTCCATATGTACAAAGCCGATATGTGCCAAAACATACATTCATCATACAGGCTGCCGGCGCTCAGCTAACTGCTTCTCTTCTGTGCTTGTTCCTGGCGATGTTCAATGGCGGGCAGGACAGAGGATACGACACCAATCTTTGTCTACAACACTGCCAGGATCCAACGCACCGAGGTACGCGTATGCGACCAACAGTGTTGCAGTGCCTTCCCCACGACGTGCACGTGTCGGTGTCCACAGAGAAGACTTCACACTGACCGTTACACACTCAATAATAGGTTTCACTGTGTACAGAATGATATGGGTGATTGGTCAGCCTAACAAAGATATACAGGTACTTCTCAAAAGCAATAATACAGATATGCTCAAACGTGGATGGTAATTTATGTTTTAAATTCTTGATAAAATACAAATAAAACCCAACTTGTGACAATCGGCATTCAAAGACAAGTTGGTAGACAACCATAAGTGTTACCTGCAAAATACTAGACATATAGCGTGTGTACTTTCAAAGAAGAAGATATTTTAAATATGTTTCTATATAAATCTATGTAAAACTGTAACCTCATAGGCCGGTCCAAACTTGACCGCCAGTGTCATTACTTGAAACAACTTTCTAGAGGACCATAAGTTTATCGTAAATTTAAAACATTACACCTCTAGTTCATGGAGGTTTAGAGAATTTTTTTTTTAAACTTTAATCTTTTTTCTTCGTTAAACTGTGTCCCCTGAGGAAGGGTCAGATTTGACCCCATGACCATAGGCTAGCGCTACACACATACATATATGAGATACCTTGTGGTTTTAAAGAAGGAGATGTTTTAAGTTTACCCTATATGCATGTAAGTCTATATACAAACATGCAAAATCTCCATTTAGAAACTTTCGACCTCCGGGGCGAAGCCATGTTTAATCTCGTTGGCTTTATTTGAAAAATAACTCCATAGTCTAGGGTTTGGCGATCATTAATAAAGAAAAAACTGACGAAATCTTTTCCGTGGTTCTGGAGAAGATAATTATTTAAGGTTTCAAACTTGTATGTTAATGGCGGCCATCTTGGATATCGCGCTGACATAATTTTAACAAATATGAAGCCGTTAACTCGTAATTATCCATGTGACGTTAGGTTAAAGGTCTCACTACACAGTTAGCTCCCTTGCATGTGACTGTAGGGTGATTCTTACACCATAAAATGTAGGAGGAGGGGGGGGGGGGGGGGGGTGGGTGTTCTTCGGTTTGAGATATTTTAATAATTGCCCAAGGATATTTTCTTTTCTTGTTGCAGGTGAGAAAACAATAGTGTGAGATTGGATGAACAGCGATTAGACGACACTGACAGCAAAATCTGACACATTTGTGGGTGCTCAAAATGCGTATGAATTTAGGTGCAAACTATTTAGTGAAAGCCGAAAAGAGTACCTTGCCTGACACCACTCACATTAAAAAAAAAAAAAGTGTACAATGTACCAGATTTTGTGGATTTTACTGCGTATGGCCAACACAGTAAAATCTTAAATCTCACTTCTTAAGTGTGATGTGAGACCTAAAAACTGACATTCCTGAGAAGTCTTTCAAAGCAAAGGCTAAAGACGATGACTGAAGGACGGGCGGAAGCGAACCTCTGAGCCTTCGATTCAACTGATCTTACAACATCTGATTAAATCCCAAAGAAATGTGTGCATATTTTTGACAGCAATACTTAGATAATATATTTCTGTTTGGGAGAAACAGACAAAACATCCCTTTAAAGCACGAATGTAATACGCAAGAAACGACCGTCTGAACGAAACAAAGAGTGACCACACCGCAACTTTCATTTGCTGAGTTAGTATAACGTTCAGTTGTGCAGTTTTCATGCAACAGATACAGCATGAGACATTATATCCAACACTAACTAGTAACTATGGCAACACGAAGGCGTGTCCAATTAGCAACAGCTGTGACAAGTTCATACAATAGTGTAACATATAGATCTATAAGCGTCACCAGTGTTTACCATATTGAAGTAAATGATCAATCTCATGGGCTCGCCATATAATAATCTTGAAGCTCGTCTGATAAAAAATAATACGGGAATAGCATTTCATTTACAAATGTGATTACCATATTAATTATTATGAGGTAGTGTTGCGGACCGGGGCGTATTCAATTCATATATAGGTGGTAAACACATGTAGTACACATATGTTTTTTTGGTTAAAATTCAAATAGAATGTGTACAAAAAAAACACACAACATTATAGTGTAAAAATTCCGGATCATACATGTATGTCCATGTTACTGTAGATAAAATATCAAACAATTTCGATGCACGCCCTCAGTATAAAAATAATTCTCACTCGCTTCGCTCGCTCGACGCATAATGACTAATGAGTGGTTTAATTAACACATTGTTAAATCCTTTTATTTGAAAACGGACTTTTTTTATTCATACATACATGTATGTCCATGTTACGGTAGATAAAATATCAAACAATTTCGAAGCACGCCCTCAGTATAAAAAACAATTTCGACGCATAATGGCTAATGAGTGGTTTAATTAACACATTGTTAAATCCTTTTATTTGAAAATGGATTTTTTTTTTATTCATACATGTATGTCCATGTTACTGTAGATAAAATATCAAACAATTTCGATGCACGCCCTCAGTATAAAAAAAATTCTCACTCGCTTCTCTCGCTCGAAGCATAATGACTAATGAGTGGTTTAATTAACACATTGTTAAATGCTTTTATTTGAAAAAGGACCTTTTTTATTCATACACGTATGTCCATGTTACTGTAGATAAAATATCCAACAATTTCGATGCACACCCTCAGTATAAAATCGTTTTTTCGCTCGCTCGACGCATAATGGCTAATGATTGGTTTAATTAACACATTGTTAAATCCTTTTATTTGAAAACGGACCTTTTTTATTCATACATGTATGTCCATGTTACTGTAGATAAAATATCCAACAATTTCGATGCACACCCTCAGAATAAAATCGTTTTTTCGCTCGCTCGACGCATAATGGCTAATGATTGGTTTAATTAACACATTGTTAAATCCTTTTATTTGAAAACGGACTTTTTTTTATTCATACATGTATGTCCATGTTACTGTAGATTAAATATCAAACAATTTCGATGCACGCCCTCAGTATAATATCCTTGTTATTTTAATATTAGAAAGAAATACTTAAAACGTTGTTATTACAAACGTCCTTCTGTTTTCTAATATTTGGAGTTACTGAAATCACATGACAAGATAGAAATAATAAAACTTTCGTTATATGTTAAAGAATCAATTATATTAAGAAACGCATTATTAACTATTGAAAGGTAGTTACTTAGTTCAACCTCCTACTCTTATTTACTATACTACATAATAATAATAATAACAAAAATAATGAAATGATTAATTATACCATTTGTATATATTTCACCATTTACTTGTATATATACGTTGACATCATATATGCTAATATGTATGTATTGTAGACGATGTACTTTGTACAAGTCTGAATAAAAAGTTTGTCTGTCTGTCTGTCTATAAAAAAAATTCTCACTCGCTTCTCTCGCTCGACGCATAATGACTAATGAGTGGTTTAATTAACACATTGTTAAATGCTTTTATTTGAAAACGGACCTTTTTTATTCATACATGTATGTCCATGTTACTGTAGATAAAATATCCAACAATTTCGATGCACACCCTCAGTATAAAATCGTTGTTTCGCTCGCTTCGCTCGCTCGACGCATAATGGCTAATGATTGGTTTAATTAACACATTGTTAAATCCTTTTATTTGAAAACGGACCTTTTTTTATTCATACATGTATGTCCATGTTACTGTAGATAAAATATCCAACAATTTCGATGCACATCCTCAGTATAAAATCGTTTTTTCGCTCGCTTCGCTCGCTCGACGCATAATGGCTAATCATTGGTTTAATTAACACTTTGTTAAATCCTTTTATTTGAAAACGGACTTTTTTACCCTATCAATGCACTACCGCAAACGTTTTATGAGGCTAGAAACGGACCCGAAACAACACAGAAATATGTAAAAAAAAAAAAAATATATATATCGAGTGTGGGGGAGGGTGGCGGGGGCGGGGGAAGGCGTGGGGAGGGGACAACATAGCTGTATTTGTAAGAATTAACCAAAACAACACAGAAATATGTAAAAATAAAAATAAATCGAGTGGGGAGTCAGGGGGCGGGGGGAAGGCAGTGGGGTTTGTTGGTGGGGATAACATAGCTATATGTGTAAAAATTGACCAGTCAACAGAGAAATTGGTAAAAAAAAAATCGAGTTGGGGGAAGCGGGGAGGGGTCGAGGGAAAGGCAGTGGGTTGGGATGGTGGGAGACATCATAGATATATGTGTAAGAATTGACCAAACCAACACAGAAATATGTAAAAAAAAAAAAAAAAAAAAAAAGAAACGGCGGGGGCGCGGGGGTAGGCGTTGCCGGAGAGGAGGCCATGCCCCAATATGGGTGAAGTATGAATGAAATGCATAATGCATATATGAAAACCCAAACCAAATTTATAGATATATACAACAGGTTTTATGCAAACCTAGATCTGCCTTTATTGCACATTTTATGAGCCGTCACAATTTGGGTTCCATGGGAGCCCAGAATTTTCAGAAGACAAAATTACTTATGCAACCCTTTACAACATACTATAACGAAATCAATTCCCAAATTTAGTTGAGCTAGGACAAGAAATGTAAGAGATATAGACCTGTAAACACAGCTTACAAGCAAAATTTGATGTAAAATAGACACATTTTAAGTGCGATCAGAATTTGGGTTCCATTGGAGCCCCCATGGAACCAAAATTGCTTATGCAGTCTATAAGATAATGTTATAAGGAAGCCCATGGCCAAATATGGTTGTGATAGGATAAGAAATGTAAGAGATATAGACTTGTAATAACAGTTTACACGCAAACCTTAATGTCGGACACCGACGCCGACACCGGGGTGATTACATAAGCTCTCTTATTCTTCGAATAGTCGAGCCAATGAATAAAAGGCAAAATCAGACATCACAAACACACCAGTGTTGACAATAGGGCTATCGCCTTGGAACGGTAAGTGGCAAAAAAGGCAGCTGGGGTTTTAAACCAGGTTCTAGTGTGCACCAAACCTCACACTTACCCTACTGTCATCCCAATAAAACGGAACAGTGTAAATAAAGAAAACCCGCCATGACCTATTCTCTAACCTACATGGCAGCATTAATAGGCAATATAAGTAAAATACAAAGATGCTCGTGTATATATAAATACAAACCAACACTAGCCTAGAAAACCACAAAGACGGTATGCAATGACTTGGCAGAAGCCAGAGCAACAAGAGAACAAACCATTGGGGGAAGGACACCTCTCATGGTGTTCAAACTTATCGACGAAACTTTATAAAATAATACAAAGATGGATATATACTCTGTAAAAGAAGTTTTGGACCATGGCAGTGTTCGAACCCGTACAATGATCGCTGAACCATGACATTCGACCATAACCCTTATTATCTCAGTTGATAATTCACAATAGATCAACAATCAACAATAATTATCGTTTACAATGAAAGTTTGCGAAAAAATTATAATCTTTTTATTGGTTACTCGAATGTGTCCGTAACTATTACTTTGTATGGACTTTGCAACATTTTTTACAGACCCTTTGTGTGTTCGCGATATTTTTTTAAAATCAAATCTTGTTTGGAATTTAATGTTTCTGGTACCAAATTAACCGGGTAGGGTAGACCTTCGTTACTAAAAAAAGATACTTAAATTTTGTCCACTAGTTTTATTTTGATATGACTTTATATACCCTGGTCCAAAACTTTTTTTACCGAGTATATAATAGCAGAATAACTGTTATGAATACATTTTCATTTTCAATATATTTCAAAACCGTATATGCTGTGCTGACAATTATGACGTATAATTCTTATGCTTGATTTCAGGGGGAAATAGAAACTGATATTAGGTCAGCATAATAATACGTAGTGTATCTATTAATTCGTGGAAAGAGTAACACTCTTTTAAAAACAGTTAACTTTACAGGGATTTTATATTATAATATAAACAATCTAATTTTAATTAATTGTTTATTTCCATAAAGAAACACTTTATTTTAAAATTCGTAAGAATAATATCAAATTAAAGGGACACACGGCGATCCTGAAGAAGTAATGAAATATTAAAGGGACACAATGCGATCCTGAAGTAGTAGGAAAATATTAAAGGGACACAAGGCAATCCTGAAGTAGTAACGAAATATTAAAAGGACACAAGGTAATCATGAAGTAGTAACGAAATATTAAAGGGACACAAGGCGATCCTGAAGTAGTAACGAAATATTAAAGGGACACAAGGCAATCCTGAAGTAGTAGGAAAATATTAAAGGGACACAAGGCAATCCTGAAGTAGTAACGAAATATTAAAGGGACACAAGGTAATCATGAAGTAGTAACGAAATATTAAAGGGACACAAGGCAATCCTGAAGTAGTAACGAAATATTAAAGGGACACAAGGCAATCCTGAAGTAGTAACGAAATATTAAAGGGACACAAGGCGATCCTGAAGTAGTAGGAAAATATTAAAGGGACACAAGGCAATCCTGAAGTAGTAGGAAAATATTAAAGGGACACAAGGCGATCCTGAAGTAGTAACGAAATATTAAAGGGACACAAGGCAATCCTGAAGGAGTAACGAAATATTAAAGGGACACAAGGCGATCCTGAAGTAGTAATGAAATATTAAAGGGACACAAGGCGATCCTGAAGTAGTAGGAAAATATTAAAGGGACACAAGGCAATCCTGAAGTAGTAGGAAAATATTAAAGGGACACAAGGTAATCATGAAGTAGTAACGAAATATTAAAGGGACACAAGGCGATCCTGAAGTAGTAGGAAAATATTAAAGGGACACAAGGCAATCCTGAAGTAGTAGGACAATATTAAAGGGACACAAGGCAATCCTGAAGTAGTAACGAAATATTAAAGGGACACAAGGCGATCCTGAAGTAGTAGGAAAATATTAAAGGGACACAAGGCAATCCTGAAGTAGTAGGAAAATATTAAAGGGACACAAGGCAATCCTAAAGTAGTAGGACAATATTAAAGGGACACAAGGCAATCCTGAAGTAGTAACGAAATATTAAAGGGACACAAGGCGATCCTGAAGTAGTAGGAAAATATTAAAGGGACACAAGGCAATCCTGAAGTAGTAGGACAATATTAAAGGGACACAAGGCAATCCTGAAGTAGTAACGAAATATTAAAGGGACACAAGGCAATCCTGAAGTAGTAACGAAATATTAAAGGGACACAAGGCGATCCTGAAGTAGTAGGAAAATATTAAAGGGACACAAGGCAATCCTGAAGTAGTAGGACAATATTAAAGGGACACAAGGCAATCCTGAAGTAGTAACGAAATATTAAAGGGACACAAGGCAATCCTGAAGTAGTAACGAAATATTAAAGGGACACAAGGCAATCCTGAAGTAGTAACGAAATATTAAAGGGACACAAGGCAATCCCGAAGTAGTAATGAAATATTAAAGGGACACAAGGCGATCCTGAAGTAGTAATGAAATATTAGAGGGACACAAGGCAATCCTGAAGTAGTAGGAAAATATTAAAGGGACACAAGGCAATTACGAAGTAGTAATGAAATATTAAAGGGACACAAGGCGATCCTGAAGTAGTAGGAAAATATTAAAGGGACACAAGGCAATCCCGAAGTGGTAACGAAATATTAAAGGGACACAAGTCGATCCTAAAGTAGTAACGAAATATTAAACGGACACAAGGCGAGTAGGACAATATTAAAGGGACACAAGGCAATCCTGAAGTAGTAATGAAATAGTAAAGGGACACAAGGCAATCCCGAAGTAGTAATGAAATATTAAAGGGACACAAGGCGATCCTGAAGTAGTAACGAAATATTAAAGGGACACAAGGCAATCCTGAAGTAGTAGGAAAATATTAAAGGGACACAAGGCAATCCTGAAGTAGTAACGAAATATTAAAGGGACACAAGGTAATCATGAAGTAGTAACGAAATATTAAAGAGACACAAGGCGATCCTGAAGTAGTAGGAAAATATTAAAGGGACACAAGGCAATCCTGAAGTAGTAATGAAATAGTAAAGGGACACAAGGCAATCCCGAAGTAGTAATGAAATATTAAAGGGACACAAGGCGATCCTGAAGTAGTAACGAAATATTAAAGGGACACAAGGCAATCCTGAAGTTGTAACGAAATATTAAAGGGACACAAGGCGATCCTGAAGTAGTAGGAAAATATTAAAGGGACACAAGGCGATCCTGAATTAGTAGGAAAATATTAAAGGGACACAAGGCAATCCTGAAGTAGTAGGACAATATTAAAGGGACACAAGGCAATCCTGAAGTAGTAACGAAATATTAAAGGGACACAAGGCAATCCTGAAGTAGTAACGAAATATTAAAGGGACACAAGGCAATCCTGAAGTAGTAACGAAATATTAAAGGGACACAAGGCAATCCTGAAGTAGTAACGAAATATTAAAGGGACACAAGGCGATCCTGAAGTAGTAGGAAAATATTAAAGGGACACAAGGCAATCCTGAAGTAGTAACAAAATATTAAAGGGACACAAGGCGATCCTGAAGTAGTAGGAAAATATTAAAGGGACACAAGGCGATCCTGAATTAGTATGAAAATATTAAAGGGACACAAGGCAATCCTGAAGTAGTAGGACAATATTAAAGGGACACAAGGCAAACCTGAAGTAGTAACGAAATATTAAAGGGACACAAGGCAATCCTGAAGTAGTAACGAAATATTAAAGGGACACAAGGCAATCCTGAAGTAGTGACGAAATATTAAAGGGACACAAGGCGATCCTGAAGTAGTAATGAAATATTAAAGGGACACAAGGCGATCCCAAAGTAGTAGGAAAATATTAAAGGGACACAAGGCGATCCTGAAGTAGTAGGACATTATTAAAGAGACACAAGGCAATCCCGTAGTAGTAATGAAATATTAAAGGGACACAAGGCGATCCTGAAGTAGTAGGAAAATATTAAAGAGACACAAGGCAATCCCGTAGTAGTAATGAAATATTAAAGGGACACAAGGCGATCCCAAAGTAGTAGGAAAATATTAAAGGGACACAAGGCGATCCCAAAGTAGTAGGAAAATATTAAAGGGACACAAGGCGATCCTGAAGTAGTAGGAAAATATTAAAGGGACACAAGGCAATCCTGAAGTAGTAATGAAATATTAAAGGGAAACAAGGCGATCCTGCAGTAGTAACGAAATATTAAAGGGACACAAGGCGATCCTGCAGTAGTCATGAAATATTAAAGGAAAACAAGGCGATCCTGAAATAGTAACGAAATATTAAAGGGACACAAGTCAATCCTGAAGAAGTAACGAAATATTAAAGGGACACAAGGCGATCCTGAAGAAGTAGGAAAATATTAAAGGGACACAAGGCGATCCTGAAGTAGTAGGAAAATATTAAAGAGACACAAGGCAATACTGAAGGAGTAACGAAATATTAAAGGGACACAAGACGATCCTGAAGTAGTAACGAAATATTAAAGGGACACAAGGTAATCATGAAGTAGTAACGAAATATTAAAGGGACACAAGGCAATCCTGAAGAAGTAACGAAATATTAAAGGGACACAAGGCAATCCTGAAGAAGTAACGAAATATTAAAGAGACACAAGGCAATACTGAAGTATTCAGTAACGAAATATTAAGGGATACAAGGCGATCCTGAAGTAGTAACGAAATATTAAAGGGACACAAGGCAATCCTGAAGAAGTAACGAAATATTAAAGGGACACAAGGCGATCCTGAAGAAGTAGGAAAATATTAAAGGGACACAAGGCGATCCTGAAGCAGTAGGAAAATATTAAAGAGACACAAGGCAATACTGAAGGAGTAACGAAATATTAAAGGGACACAAGACGATCCTGAAGTAGTAACGAAATATTAAAGGGACACAAGGTAATCATGAAGTAATAACGAAATATTAAAGGGACACAAGGCAATCCTGAAGAAGTAACGAAATATTAAAGGGACACAAGGCGATCCTGAAGAAGTAGGAAAATATTAAAGGGACACAAGGCGATCCTGAAGAAGTAGGAAAATATTAAAGGGACACAAGGCAATCCTGAAGTATTCAGTAACGAAATATTAAGGGGACACAAGGCAATACTGAAGGAGTAACGAAATATTAAAGGGACACAAGGCGATCCTGAAGTAGTAACGAAATATTAAAGGGACACAAGGCGATCCTGAAGTTGTAACGAAATATTAAAGGGACACAAGGCAATCCTGAAGTAGTAACGAAATATTAAAGGGACACAAGGCGATCCTGAAGTTGTAACGAAATATTAAAGGGACACAAGGCGATCCTGAAGAAGTAGGAAAATATTAAAGGGACACAAGGCGATCCTGAAGTAGTAGGAAAATATTAAAGGGACACACGGCAATCCTGAAGTATTCAGTAACGAAATATTAAGGGGACACAAGGCAATACTGAAGGAGTAACGAAATATTAAAGGGACACAAGGCGATCCTGAAGTAGTAACGAAATATTAAAGGGACACAAGGCGATCCTGAAGTTGTAACGAAATATTAAAGGGACACAAGGCAATCCTGAAGTAGTAACGAAATATTTAAGGGACACAAGGCGATCCTGAAGTTGTAACGAAATATTAAAGGAACACAAGGCAATCCTGAAGTAGTAACGAAATATTAAAGGGACACAAGGCGATCCTGAAGTAGTAGGAAAATATTAAAGGGACACACGGCAATCCTGAAGTATTCAGTAACGAAATATTAAGGGACACAAGGCGATCCTGAAGTAGTAACGAAATATTAAAGTGACACAAGGCGATCCTGAAGTAGTAACGAAATATTAAAGGGACACAAGGCGATCCTGAAGTTGTAACGAAATATTAAAGGGACACAAGGCGATCCTGAAGGAGTAGGAAAATATTAAAGTGACACAAGGCAATACTGAAGTTGTAACGAAATATTAAAGGGACACAAGGCAAACCTGAAGTAGTAACGAAATATTAAAGGGACACAAGGCGATCCTGAAGTAGTAATGAAATATTAAAGGGACACAAGGCAATCCTGAAGTAGTAACGAAATATTAAAGGGACACAAGGCGATCCTGAAGTAGTAGGAAAATATTAAAGGGACACAAGGCAATCCTGAAGTAGTAACGAAATATTAAAGGGACACAAGGCGATCCTGAAGTAGTAGGAAAATATTTAAGGGACACAAGGTAATCATGAAGTAGTAACGAAATATTAAAGGGACACATGGCGATCCCGAAGTAGTAGGAAAATATTAAAGGGACACAAGGCAATCCTGAAGTAGTAGGAAAATATTAAAGGGACACAAGGCAATCTTGAAATAGTAACGAAATATTAAAGGGACACAAGGCAATCCTGAAATAGTAACGAAATATTAAAGGGACACAAGGCAATCCTGAAGTAGTAGAAACATATTAAAGGGACACAAGGCAATCCTGAAGAAGTAGGACATTATTAAAGGCACACAAGGCGATCCTGAAGTAGTAGGAAAATATTAAAGGGACACAAGGCAATCCTGAAGTAGTAACGAAATATTAAAGGGACACAAGGCGACCCTGAAGTAGTAGGAAAATATTAAAGGGACACAAGGCAATCCTGAAGTAGTAGAAAAATATTAAAGGGACACAAGGCAATCCTGAAGAAGTAGGACATTATTAAAGGGACACAATGCGATCCTGAAGTAGTAGGAAAATATTAAAGGGACACAAGGCAATCCTGAAGTAGTAACGAAATATTAAAGGGACACAAGGCGACCCTGAAGTAGTAGGAAAATATTAAAGGGACACAAGGCAATCCTGAAGTAGTAATAAAATATTAAAGGGACACAAGGCGAGTAGGAAAGTATTAAAGGGACGCAAGGCAATCCTGAAGTAGTAATGAAATACTAAAGGGACACAAGGCAATCCTGAAGTAGTAATGAAATATTAAAATGAGCATCTAGATTTGTTAATCCAGTATCATTTTGACTTTAAACTTGCTTGCATATAATTATATAAACGTTAATAAAAAAAATAGGTTTTCTTCATTATTCAATCCTAGTTATATATATGATTGACGCAATATAATCAGCAATTAGCAATATACAAACTATTCAAATAATTAATAACAATGAAATGAAAATATGGAAGTTATGTAGATACGCCTGACACCGCGAGATTTAAAAAATCAAGTACGTGGTATCCCTACAGACGATAACTGTACTGTGGTAACGCATACATATCTATATCATTTAAACCTGTTTACTCTACATATCCTATTTACGTTCTTGTGTTTTACGTAGCTTGTGTTGACCCATGTGTGATGGAGTATAGCAAATAAAGAAAAGGAAGTTATATCTTGGGTATTCCGCGGGATCGAAATATTAATTCATGGAATAGGCGTTTAAGACGTTATAAACAAAATGGCGTACGGTGGACCAAAGCAACTCATCGTAGCAGCGATAGATTTCGGAACAGCGTATTCCGGCTATGCTTTTTCTTTCTACCACACGTTTAAAGATGATCCGACGAAGATTTCAACCAACACTTGGGCGACGGGGACAGGGAGTTTGATGTCATTGAAGACATCAACGTGTGCGTTGTTTGATTCCCAAAAGAAATTCCACTCATTTGGATTCGGTGCTGAAGACAAATACTCCGACCTCGCGCTGGATGGGAAGCACAGGGATTGGTACTTCTTTAAATGTTTTAAAATGGATCTCTTTGAGAAAGTGGTAAGGAAAATATCTTAGATATTGTCTTTTGATTAATTATGGTTATGCATCCCTTTCTAGTTTCGCTTTTGAAATCTATATATAAAATTGTCATAATCATAATGAGCTGAATTTTAACATGTTGCCTGTATAGTTACAGCCAGACAATAACATGAAACTGCCCTAAAATATGTTTTTAAAAAAAAAAAGTCATGTCAAAGTTCAAGTTTACCATGACCTGATTATTTTGTGCGATAACCACCGAAGAGTAACCACAGGCGTATGAACCTTTACGGGTAAATTTCTCTTTGTAATAGAAGAACCCTATTAGTTTGTGGTATGTAGGTAAATGATCTATGTCGCCATGACCGTGCATAATGAATATATACAATATGTGTGACAACATTCTAAGTATAAGACCTAAGCTTACCGTCCTAAGCTTACCGGAATGACTTCAGGTTTAGGGGACGAGGTGTTTGAAGAAAACAGTGGTGGTTAAGAAAGACTTTCCGGGGGTAGAGTCCTGGAGATAGTAAATTATATGGGTGCCGTGGAAGTACTTTACGTGTGTTTGTGTGGTGGGAGAGCGTGGGGAGGGGGGGGGGGGGGTGTTTAAAAAGAATGTCTGATGAGAAAACAGTGGCGGTTAAGAAAGACTTTCCGGTGGTAGAGTCCTGGAGGTAAATTATATGGGTCCTGTGCAAGTACTTTTTGTGGGGAGGGGTGTAAAAAGGATGCCTGATGTAAATAATCAGGAGTGTGAGGTTTTCCAGTGAGGGGAGGGAAATGTTGTATTTTGTGAAAGAACAAAACATCTGGATTGAACATGGGGTGGGTGAAGGGAGCGGGTCTTTTATCATTGTCTCCAAGACAGTTATTTATTCAGAAACCCCTCCTCTATAATTTAAGGAAGTCCTTTATCGCACCCCCTTCCCCCAATCTTCACTCCCCACTCACATACAGATCCTCTCACTGGGGTTCAGTAAGGCGTTCATAAAAGGAAGCATAAAATGCTGCTGCTACTGCTGCTGCTGCTGCTGCTACTACTACTACTACCACTACTACTACAATACGTGTACTACTATTAATATATACCACTAGAACAACAACAACAACTACTACTACTAACACTACTACAACTACAATACGTGTACTACTACTAATATATATACTACTACAACTACTACTGCTGCTACTACTACTACTACTACTACTACTACTACTACTACACTACTTGTATTACTTGTACTACTACTAATATATATATAATATATACTGTTACAACTACTCCTACTACTACTACTACTACTATTTATACTACTATTACTACATCTACTACTACTACAACAATACTTGTATTACTTGTACTACTACTAATATATATATACTACTACAACAACAACAACTACTACCACTACTACTACTACTTCTACAATACCTGTACTACTACTAATATATATACTACTACAACAACTACTACTGCTGCTACTACTACTACTACTACTACTACTACTACAATACTTGTATTACTTGTACTACTACTAATATATATATAATATATACTGTTACAACTACTCCTACTACTACTACTACTACTACTACTACTATTACTACTATTACTACAACTACTACTACTACTACTACTACTACTTACAATAATTATATAAATATCATCATCATCACAACGACAAATAAAATGCATAAACAAAACATAGACATACTTTTCCATATGACTACTATAACTCTTTATTCATATTCGTCTTAATTTCTTTCAACGCTATACAGAAGTTAAACAGACACTTTAAACTGGAAGACACACTGGGAAAGAGTCTGCCAGCCATAGATGTGTTTTCCGGCTCCATAGGTTTCCTCAAAAATCACCTGTTGAAAACATGTCGAGATCGAATACCGGAAACACAAGACAATGACATCAGATGGGTTCTCACCGTGCCTGCGATATGGGACGACGCAGCCAAACAGTTTATGCGGGAGGCGGCGACAAAGGTAAGACGGAGGGAGCGATAAACATCTTCTAGAGAGAAAATGCAAGTCGTATCGTTCTTTGAATCCTTTCAAACAAATAAAAAGATATTGGAAATTGAAAGTAGTAACAGTTTTGCATATACTAATATTCATTCAAGTGCATACAAACATTTGTATGAGATTATAAACCCCAGGACAATACATGGGCGGATTCAGGAGTAAACGGGGGGGGGGGGGGGGGGGGGGGGGGGGTCCGGCGCGCCCCCGTCCCCCCTCCCCTCTCCCTATAACCTGGCCATGTATGTTTACACCTGCCATAAAAAGGACTACGCCCCCCCTAATAAATGGCAAAATATAGTTATTTTAGAGTTTTTTCTGCTTGTTTATCCAAAAAATATGTTTACACCACGCTAAAAAATGGCACACATGGTCCCCCCAACATGAAATCCTGGATCCGCCCCTGCAATATCCTGACACTGGATAACTTCCAATAAACTTATATGAAAATAATAAACACTTCGGTTCCAAGAATTATGACAGGGGACTTGGTTAATAAGTTATTCAAATGTATGTCATAACACCTGCACGTGCATACAATTTCTGTCAGCAAATGCATGCATATAACAATCGTATGCGTGACCCACTCTCCACGCAGAGTTATCGTTCCTGGCATTCACATAGGAACGAGCGTACTCTGGGTAGAGATTATGCGTGACCGTACTCGGTTGATTTAATACGAAATGGTTTAAAAACTAGCTCTGTTTCTGTAGGTTTTTATATTGGGGTAATAATTGGTATTTGCATATTTGCATGCATATGCCATTGCTCGATCTTTTTCAAAGTTTATGTATGCTTTATTTATATGAGTAGGTGACTGATAAGCCTGATTATGCAGGGAAAACATGCATATGAGTATGTGTTTGGTAACTTGTGTGTATGTTATAAATCCGTCACAATACTGTGCATACACAATACTGTGCACACTCACACAATACTGTGCACACTCTAAAGTGAAATTATTTTGCTTTGTTTACCTCACGTGATATTGGAATGTGTGATCTAGTGGCCCAGTTATTTTTCAAACAGTCTATTTTTAGATTCATAGTGTTAGCCATACCATGTTCGAGTTTTGTTGCAATACTGCACAGATTTTAGTCAACCCAACTTTAATTAATTTTTTTTTGTAATGAAAAAAAAAAAGGGTTCATCCATTTTATAGCAGTTCGACGCCTAATGTTGACGTCTAAATGCATACTCGCGTGTATCTTCATTCATTCCTCTGTATTAGCCTCCAATCGGAGGAACACCCCTGTGTCTAGGGTAATGTTTAAACGCCATGTTTAAATACACGTATCCATTAGTATCCATTAGAATCTTGATACAGTTTATATAAGATTAGTATTGAGAGGACCCGTATTATGACCCTGTTTTGCGCTGAACTCGCTACTTTCTTGCGTGTGTGCACCCATTTACAGGTGTGTTGTATACGAGTACACTTGTACTGAATCGAACATTGTTATTTGTTTACATTTTTGTATTTTAAGCTATTAATACTCATGTTAGCTACTGACTATACGTTCAGGTTCAAGATTGTTTCCGTGTTTTATGGAGTTTTAAAGTGGCCAGTAATTCCGTATCCACAATTTAATGAATGTGTATTTATAAATAAATATTCAAGCAGACATGACTAAATGGCAAATAATATAAAGTGCTGTAGCATGAATTGCCAAGGTTTAGCGGATGTCTCCTAAAGGTGTGATGTTTTAAACTTTAAAAAAAAAAAAGAAATATGATGTATACCTTTTACAAGATGTTCATTTTCTGCCAAAAGATGATCCATATATTAGATCACTATGGGGTTATGATTGTATTAATAATTCAGTCTCGTCTCAAGCGAGAGGTGTTGCCTTTCTTTTTAATAATACTTTTGCATATAAATTACAAAATACAATTATGGACGATACAGGTAATACAATAATTTTAGATATTACAATAAATGGTAGATGAATGTCTCTCTGTAATATATACGGACCAAATTAAGACGAACCAGACTTTTACACTAAGTCGAAGAACGAATTGCTTAAGATTGGGAATGATTACACTATAATGGGAGGTGACTTTAATTTTGCAATCAATCATGATCTAGACACTGATAATTATTTACATGAAAATAACAAAAAAGCAAGAGATGAAATGATAAATATTCTATCTGAGTTAAATATGCTCGACATATGACGGGATTTGAACTTAAAAACACAACACTTTACATGGTTTAAAAAAACACACTAAAGAGTGCAAGATTAGACTATTTCTTTATATCTGATAACTTATATACATTAATCAAAATTGCTAACCGATCACTTGTTATTTTCTTATTTATTTGTCTCAGAAAAAAAATATATATGTGAAATTGGAAATAATATATGTATTGAAAAATGTTCTATAAGTAATCACATCAGAAAAGCAAAGTATTTTATGAATTTCAAAGAAGTTTATTTTATCGAAATTCATAGATACCAGTAATTTAAAAATTTACAAAAATCAATATCGCGTATGACCGCCGTTTGCGCGTACAACAGCTAAACAGCGTTGTCGCATGGCATTTATGTAGTTATGTAGAAAACGCTGAGGTATGTTATTCCAAACATTGACTATGTCCCTTGTGAGGTCAGCAATATTTTGTTGCCTTGGTAACTGTCGCAAACGACGGTCGATTTCGTCCCACACCTGTTCGATTGGATTTAAATCCGGACTACATGGCGGCCACTCCATTGTTCGAATGTTGTTGCCCTCAAGTAGCTGCCGGGTAGTACTTGCAGTATGGCAAGGTGCATTGTCTTGCATGAATGTCATCCCACGGTTAGCGCGAATATGGGGAATAAGCGTGGGTCGAAGTATTTGTTGCTGGTATTGGTCTGCGTTCAGTTTTCCTCGAACAACCACCATATCAGTTTTAGTGTGCAAACTAATACCTCCCCAAACCATCGCGGACCCTCCTCCAAAATGAGATCTTTCGTTGACGCAATTATCCGAATATCGTTCCCCAAGTCGTCGATAAATTCGCTCTCTGCCGTCGAACTTCTGAAGATTAAATCTGGACTCATCTGTAAAGGCGACATTTGCCCAGTCTGCTCTGGTGAACCTCAAATGCCTTCTGGCCCAATGCAACCGAATTCGCCGGTGTCTTCCAGTCAATACTAATCCCACAAAAGCTCTTCTTGCTCTCAATCCCATGATCCGTAGTCGATTTCGTACTGTTTGATCACTCACGTTTCTATTATGGACGCCTATTAAACGTCTGGCAGTATCTGTCGCTGTTATTCTTCTATTACGAAGGTGTGTTAAGGATGTAGCGATCTTGACGCTGCGTTGTCACACGTCTTTTTGGCCTTCGGTTAAGGTCATCAACACTTCCGGTGCGATTGTACTGGAGCCAAAGGTCGTGAATTGTTGAAAAAATTCTGTTGACTGTTATGCCTACCTATAAATATAAAACAACTCATTCTTGCGAGTTTTTCAGAAATAATGAATATGGTTAGACAGAATCATGTACGAACGAACAAACGAAGTGACGGACGGACGGACGGAAGGACGGACAAGTAAACTGATGAATAAACTAACCTGCCGGAAGGATGAGGACTATTATAATACACAATACTGGACGTGAAAAAGAGAAAATAAAACGGTGAAAATCGATTAAATAAATTAATAAAAATGAACAAATTACGCAATGGCCTTTACCTTAGGAATCGAAGTACCAGCAATAATCATACCGACGGCCCGTCCACGCTCTTCCGTTGTCATCCGACGCATTTTTTATTTAATTTTTAGTAAGTTTTTGTTTGGGATTGAAACGATAAACAATTCCGAGAACACAAACACATGTTCAAATCTTACCTCGTGCAGCACTGGAGAATAATGCGATTTCGCGCCAAAATAAGCCACAAGACCGAAAGTGCGGATTTTGAAGTTACAAAGTGTATTGATTGTTTTGTTTGCTGCTCATATTTATTTGTATGAAATATCAACTCAAAATATACAATATTTGATATAATATTCCAAATAATAAAATGACCGGTTAGCGATTTGTACAAACGTAAAACGACTCATACATAGTACCCGGTTATAGAACGGACCATTCAAGGGTCATATTAGATTTTAATATAGGCAAATGTAAACCGGGAAAATATTTTTGGAAATTTAATAATTCATTGTTGAGAGACTTAGTTAAAACTACTATAAATAATACAAAAGAACAGTATTCAATTAACCAATTTATAGACGGCACGCCAGACTCTGATATACAGTTCTCAATAAGCGATCAATTATTTTAGACACTCTTTTAATGGAAATTAGGGGTGAAAGCATATCATATGCAGCTTATAAAAAAAGAGACTAAAACCGAAGAAATGCTGAATAAAGAAATTGATATTTTGGAAAAAAAATCGTTGTAGAAGGAGACATCCTTGGACAAAAACAAAAACAATTATTTGTATTAAGACAAGACAAAATGGAGGGAGTCAAAATAAAATCCAGAGCACAATGGATTGACCAAGGAGAAAAAATAACTAAATACTTCTGCACCTTAGAATATTTTTTTTATCTATAAGTCAATAAGTTGTTACTGAAAAACTGGAGACTCATATCACAACTGAATACTACATATTATTATAAAATAGGTTCTGCTTGTATAGCAAACAGAATAAAAACATTTTTACCATTAATTATTGATCCAGATCAAACAGGTTTTATTTTAGCACGTTATATGGGTGAAACCACAAGAACTATCTATGACCTTTTTCAATTTGCAGACCTGGTAAATCAGTATGCAGAACTACAGTATCCCACTGTGATAAAAAGCCTTTCTCTGTCAAAAATCAATCACCTCATATTAACCATCCCAAACCCACCAAAAATAATAATCAAACAGTTAAACTCGTTATTTTATGAATATATATGGAATAGTCCAGTCGACAAAATAAAACGAGACATTATGAATCAGCCTTATAGTGAAGGGGGACTAAATATGTTAAATATAGAATATTTTATGAAATCCCTGAAGGTCACTTGGATAAGAAGACAGAACATGATCAATAATTGGTGCCTCCTTTTCGAAACATGCTAAATTTGGACATAACTTATAGACAACAAGCTGAACAAGATAGACAACCCATTTTGGAATGAAGCATATAGTGCATTGAGTCAGTTAAAAAAAGAACTTACTCCAAATTCATGGAATGATATATTAATGCAACCAGGTTTTCTCAATGATACACTTAAGTAATTGTTTATATAGTAAACATTATATAATAGGAATATTATTTTGATTTTGTAGATGGAAATGGTGATTTTTTGTCTTTTGACTTGTTTAAAAAAATGGATATTTTTCAGACTTTATTCAGTATGAACGTGTTATAAGGGCAATAACATCAACAATTAGCCGATTAGAAATAACAAAAGATAAATATAAAATATTTGACCCCGTTCTCAAAACTTAGTCCTACATCTAATTAAGAAAGATGACAAGGGATGCAAAGATATTTACAAAAGTCTGAATAGAAAAACAACTGAACCAAAAGCAATATTAAAATGGAATCATCAAGAAAATTTAGGAAATAACAAAGAAGAATGGAGAAATATATTTTTACTCCCTTTTAACATAACAAAAGACATTGCACTTATTTGGTTACAGACAAGATCATTACACCGTATCTTAGCAATAAATAAACTTCTTGTTAAAATGAATATTACTAACAATGACAGATGTTCTTTCTGTAATGCAGACACATAATCATTAATTCATTTATTCTGGCACTGTAGACATGTGCAATCGTTTGGAATAGTGTTTGCAGCTGGTTTAAAGAACGGTGCAGACATCTTAATAATTTAACATTAGATATAAGTAAAATTATATTGTGTGTGTATAAGCGTTTATTTATGCTCGCTGTATTGCACTAAGCATTTTAGCGAGCAGACCTAGGTTTAAAGTCTCATCCGAAGGACTGGTAAGGTAGGAAATACTTTATATTTCGTTAATTAACCCAAATTCGGTCCTGGCTGGGATTGAACGCGCGATCCCTGGGTTACTAAGCCGCAGTGCTAACCATTACACCACGGCGCTACCGAAATTATATTCGGAGATATTACAGTAGATAATACTTTAAATTATATTATTTTTGCAGAATAGATAAGAGATTACCATGTTTAACCATGTATAAAAACTCAGTTCTCTACCAATATAACACAGAAAAGGTAATAGCATTCAGAATAAATTCTACTGGCAAATTTAATGAGAAATAGCAAAATTACACTAGTCTTTTTGAACTAAGTTAGAATAAGGGTCTTTTAAAATCAATTTCTTACTATTTTTTTTTGTATTGTCACTAGGAAGGGAAACAACCCGTTCGAGAAACTATGGACGGAATATAACATGAATTACCTCCCTTGCTTTTAATAAGTGGGTCGACCATTTTATCTCAGGATGGGGCCTGACATTTTCCTGCGAGTTCACCTTCTTTCTCACCCAATAGTTGTTTGGAACCAGATTATTTGTAAACTTCAGAAATTGGTTTCAGTAAAAGATCACCCTCTCCCCCCCATCCCCAACCCCCACCCCCCCCCCCCACCCCACAAAAAAAAAAGATGAAATGTCCGATGCCTAACATGTATTATCTCCTATGTATTATCTCCTATGTATTATCTCCTATTTGTAGCATGGTCACAGACAATTCTCTTTGTTCAGACACAGGTGTCAATCGTTTAATTGAAAATAAGACCAGTGAGAATAACAGTGAGAATAACAGTGAGAATAACAGTTACAATAACTGAAATAGAGCTGAAATGGACATGCTATAAAACAAATAGAGCATGGTTTCATCTCGTTGGTTAATTTAAACACATCGATGGGCTATGCCCATGTCGATGTTTAAATGAACCAACTCAATGAAACCAAACTCTATCTATTACTTACAAATAGCAGTTTATTTGTTGCAACAAAGAGAATAGAAAAACATCTCCATCATAGCAATGGTTAAATTGAATTGCAATTCAGTGTGTTAATATATGTATATTTTCATATATGCTAACCGAAGATAAATCATCTTACTACAGTGAGGCATTCATCTTTTAACTTATTCGTATTTTGGGCATACAATACCAAGATTAGAATTGCGATCTTCGATCTTGTACTTATTTATTTGGCTGGCATGTATTATGAATGCTTTGTTGCTTACATATATAATGATTTATTACAATTATCGACTATTGTACGGTACCACGGGGAAAGATTCTCAAACCCCCATGTACCTATGACGGGGAAAATAAATGGGCCGTCTTTAAATATAAAGATGGCCGGAAAAAAATCCGTCACAATATTAAACACATAATCAAGCAAGTAAATAAACAAACAATCTTGCAAGAGTGACTGTTTAATATATAATCCATTAAATTCGTTGGATAAAATGTATTATGATGTTCGGCAATTATGGTAGCTTTCATTTGCATTCAGTTGACACTATGTACTCTTCTAGATCACATTCGGTCCCTTTAATATTCAAATTAAATACGCGTAAAATATATGATAAATACAAAATAATGTGCCATCAAGGACAAATATATATAAGACTGATATACTCCAATCAGTAAAGTAATTTTGAGTAAACAAGTGGTTAATTCTTTGAAAATAAAAATGTTTTTATTTCCGTGTTACACTAATTTTATATCAGTGTGTATATGTGTGCCTTTGTCCGTTCAATAGTATATAGTAAATACAGTATGGATACTAATTAACGTTCTTAAAATAAATCTACATAACAGACACGAACAAAATCAGACAAAGACTAGTGAAATATTTACTGTAAAGCAGTACTCTGTTTTTAAACATAATTTAAAATTATGTCTCGTCGTATATATACCTTTTATTCAGAAAGCTATATAAAACGTCGGCAAAAGGGAGATAACGTGTAAAGCATATGGAATGACATTCCGACCTCAAATCTGAACTTATTTTTGTCTCCGCATTTTCGAAGAAAAGGGCAGGGACGTGGAAATATTCTCAGTCCGTCCGTACGTCCATCCGGCCGTCCTCCCGTTTGTCACACTTTATTGTGACCGCAGCTAGTCATTCAGTTTGAAGGATTCAAAGCAATTTTGAAACGATTGTTTGCCAACACGAGAAGATGATCATATTATATGACACGGAACCTATGGCTCTTTTAGCCCTTACGGAATATTCACAGCGTTGTGTTTCTTAATCGACAGAGTTGTCTAATAATCGACTTAATGTATGGTTACATTTGGTATAATGCAAAGTTTTTGCTCATTCAGAAAAAATATCCCTTATCCGAAAATGTTCCCAGGGCGGGGAGCATTGGTAACTCTGTGACTATCTTGTTTTATTTTAGAAGGACATCTATACATGAAGACATGCCTAAATAAGTAAAATCGTTATTTATATTGATACACTGGCTGGATAGGGTCACAAGACTAATACTATTGTGTGCAAATAAATACTGATAAGGGGGATCCTTTGGAAGCAAAATACACAACACAGATTATAAAGTAGTAGAATTGATTCTGTTGAGTCGGGTTTTCCTCCTCAAAGCCACCTTTATTGGGCTCGTTGGTCCTAAAGGACCAGTAAACATAACACTACAGCTGTATAGCACGGGGATACTGTTTACACCCCACTAACGCTAGTGTGAATGTTAATACATACTAATAAGGGAGATCTGTTGGAAGCAACAGTCTTTGGTAGTGCACTTAAACTATTAATATTATAATTAAGAAAACCAATAAAACCCAATAAAAACTATGTTCATCTAAAATAGAACCATTGTCACAATAAGTGTTATAATGTCATAAGGGAGAGGTCTTGCCTAGGCATTGCTTGTAGCACAATCCTATCCATTACTTGAATGAATAAAAAATATAATAAATAGATTGTCTTTACCACACTTATTATAAACAAAACAATGATTTAAACAACAACTAGAAGAAAGGAGAAAAAACACTCTTCATTTATAGGATATATCTTTCTTTATATCTTTATTTAGGCGTTTATACCAGAAGACAGACTGGTTGTTTCTCTTGAACCAGAAGTTCATAACACAAATCGAATAACAACAACAACAACAACAAAAACAACAACAACAACACTCACCTTATAATGTATATCTTTATTTAGGCAGGTATACCAGAAGACAGACTGGTCATTGCGCTGGAACCAGAAGCAGCATCTCTGTTCTGCAGATATTTACCGATTGGAAAGTTTTCCGGAGTGTCGGGTGGATTTAAGCCTTTCCAACCGGGATCCAAATACGTCGTTTTAGATGCTGGGGGTATAGTATTCTGATTTTAATAAACAAAATGTCTAGAATCTATCTATATATGTTAATATTGGTACTAAATTAGTTCAATTTAAAATTTAGAAAATGAATGTATATCAAGTTTATTCCATAAGATTGTTTTCATATTCTAACTATTTATAATTCGTATAATATAGTATGTTAGTGATTATGTATTACGAAATAAACATCTTTTAAACCTCAATCTAACATCTCAATTATTGTAAAGTTGTACGAGTATACATGCAGAATGTATACATAATTTGTAAGACTATGGTTGACTACCAATTGAAAAATTACTAGAAGATGTGTGTAGTCTGTTTAATGTATGTTATATTTGTGAACGGACTATAAAAGTGAGTATTTTTCAGCTTATTTTAGAATATCCTCAATGATCATGTTTATACTTATATCTGTATATAAGCTATACTATTCTGTTTAAAGGTGGCACAATTGACATAACTGTGCATGAGGTCAAATACGACAGAAGCCTGTCCGAAGTTTTCAAGGCGAGTGGTGGTAACTGGGGAGGCACCTACGTCGACAAAGCATTCCGAAACGTTCTGGCAGATATAGTCGGGAATGACGTAATGAAAAAGTTTGCATTAGAAGAAACAGCTGACTACCTCGATCTGTTCCGGATTTTCGAGGTGAAGAAGAGAGGGTTCGAGTCGAAAGTGACCACAAAGGTCATGTTTAAAGTACCTGTCTCGTTGAATGAAATATTCAGAAAGAACAAAGGAGGAAAGAACATTAAAGATGTTATTGAATCTTCCAAGTATGCGGGGAAGGTCACGTGGGTAGGCGACAAATTACGAATGGCGCCAGAGATTGTAAACAGTGTGTTTGACGAACCATGTAAAAGTATTGTTAACCATCTAGAAAAAATGTTCCAGAAACCACAGCTAGAAGATGTGAACATGATTTTGATGGTAGGCGGATTTTCAGAATCGCTCATGCTTCAGGAATACGTCAAGGAAAGTTTCCCTGACAAGAGAGTTATCGTTCCTGAAGAACCGGGATTAGTTGTGCTAAAAGGAGCCGTCATATTTGGTCATGACACAGGGGCCATTTCAGAAAGAAAGAGCAAATACACATACGGTCTGAAAACGTCTGATGAATTTGATGAAAACAAACATCCTGAAGACAAAGAATTCTATGACGACGATGGAACACGCTTATGTGGGGATATTTTTGATATCCATGTTAAAATAGGACAAACCATAACTACTGGGGAGTCCCAGGATACACGAAGTTATTCGGTAACCGCTGCAGATCAGACTACGATGTCATTCAATGTATTTGCATCAAAGAAACGAAAGCCTAGATTCGTTACCGATCCTGGTTGTCTTTTAATAGGGACCCTTGATGTGGATGTTCCCGGATACGGCATGGACCGAGGTGTTGAAGCAAGCCTAAAGTTTGGTGACACTGAGCTACACGTTAATGCTGTTGAAGAACAATCAGGGGAAACTACTTCAGCCAAGTTTGATTTCTTAGACGACAAAGGAGACGACAGCGACAGTGAAGAAAGCGGCGACGATGATGACAGTGAGAGTGAAGAAGACGACGATAGCGAGGAAGATGGGAACCTGCAGACTATAATCCACGAATTTCTGGAATTCGAAGACGACGAGTGGTACACTGACGACGACGACAGTGATGAGTATGATTAATGAGTAGACCGTCGTCAAACTTCGCATTGTCAAAGTCAGTGATATGGAAAAAGAACGCTTGAATACTATCAAAGATGCATAACATTTGTCACATTTGATGTCAATGCCAATGGCTGGTATGACTGTTTTTTTTCGAAAGCCTAAAGCTAATAAAACTGTTTATATTATGATTAATATCGTTACACGTACTTAGGTACAACTTGAATTGTGTTGGCAATGCTGTTTAACAGCGCGATATGATGTATTATTAGTGTTTTGGTCAGTGTTGCCTAGCTATCTAACAACACACCAATGGTAAGATAGATATAAAAATCGAACAGAAAAAGTAGCATTCAAGGAAGATAGTCATCCACAAACACACATAGAAACAAAGAACAACTTGAACTATCGTTTAATGTGAGATACTTGTAAATATGAAATAGAATGTTTTTATATGAAGAACCGTAGCGATTTCGTTAACACTATCGTTGATTTGTAATTGCAGGTGTAATGTGCAATTACAATAGTGTACGTTTAGCATTGACTTTGTTTGTAAAATTAGACAGGCAAGAACGGTCTGGCCTTTAGTTTTAATTTAATTAGATGACAACATTTTTAAATTTTCATTTAGTTATGGTAAAACGGTGATGACATTTTTTTTCTTTTTCAAAATACCATTCTTTATTTCGTTGTTTAAGGTCAAGGTGGATTTTGTAGTAATATGGCCTACTATCTAAAGTAAAACAAATATGTATATATTAACACATGTAATAATCTGTAGATACACGCCTAATTGTGCATACTTTATATATTAGAAGCGCCGACAAATTGGGTTTCTTATTTAAAACATTTTAAAACAATTGATGTACATTTGTGTCACCATCTGAAGTATGTTTACATGTATTTCTATCAGTTGTATAGGTGTTATCCGAGATACACTACGTACAATTTTTAAATATCCGGAAAAGTTCAAGATGGCTGTCATGATATTGCAAATAACGCAACGGTAATAGTGATAAACCATCGCATTCTAACACACCTACACTTATCGATTTCCACTCGAATTTTACAAGTAAGGATCAAGAAGTAACAGTTTGCACTTGTTGCTTTAAAAGATAATTTATTCACTATTATGCATTTTCGGAAGTATAGAAAACACTCAGCACTTCTTATTTTGTCGTCTTATCAGCCACATACGAGCTGACCTGTCAATTTCATCTCTGTGTGCAGTATCGCTTAACACTATATTATTTGTATCGCCAGAGCTCTCTTACTCATTGAAGCCGCACATACATATTAGCAAGTAAACGATGATTATAATTTGCATTTAGGGAGTAATACATGCAATCTGTTCATTGTCGAACACGATGTGTGGGTAAGTCTGTCGTTTCTTGCAAATCGAGGGGTAGTGTCCAGTGTGTTCAGACATACATTATTTTTACTTTCTCTAGCATCCTTTTCGATTTGTTTAGTTTACTGGGTTTGTTTGTCATTCATCCTGTTTCTGATTATATTAATACAACGTGTTTGCCTTTTCTCTTGATATTTGAAAACATATTTACCTTAACCTCTACAAACATTGGTCTGCATGTACATCATTGTTCCCGTGTAAAGGATCTCTACTCTATAAGCATGTTTCGTTCGTTCCAGTCCATGTACTATTGTATCTAACATTTGTATCTTACGCTCTCTTTGAAATGGAATATGGTCAAACCAAAGAAGTAAAGCATACAATCCGGACATTTTTAATAAAATTTGAAAGTTAAATAAAAAGCAATTTTATGAACACGGTAATTTTCAGTAACAAGATCAAGTGTCCTTTATAGTCCACACATGTGTCTGTCTGCGCTTCCATTGGAAGGGAATATTTCTTTATTTGGACTGTGACATTTGGATGTTAATGTATTACTTAATGCATTAATCATAATGCTCTTATCCTAACACTTAACACATACTGTATGCCACATAAGTAAGCATGACATTGTCAATTATAAAAGTAGCATTGCCTTGGACATGTAATTTAACAAGGGTATTGATCATCAATACAGTGATGTGTATAAGATAAACTATATGTTTGCGCAATTACATTTGATATATCTCATTTGTTTGCATTTCCTTTTATCTTGCTATGAGAATTGATTTCTCCTAATAGATTATTATCAACTTGCCAAGCCAATGTTAGCTTATTTAAACTGTATATAAGTGTATGCTTTTGGATTCTGCAATTCATCAATCGTTTTTGTTTCAACTTATTTATTTTACATCGATTGTAACGAAAGCTCTATGAACTTATTTTAATCACTCTCAATGTCTTCCTGTGTAGAACCAGTACTAAGCAATGCAGATAAAGTGTCTTGCTCAGGGACACAACGCATATAGCAATGGCGAGAATCGAACCCACGACTTTTGGATCATGGGTCCAACGCTCTACCATAAGACCACAGCGCTCCTGTTTTGTAATCGTTTTTAAAATACCAACGCAACACTTGTAAACTATTATCTGTTAGGTATATTAAATTTTATTTTGGATAGCCAATTGAAATATCTTGAACCGATGTGTTATCATCGTCATCATCATCATCGTCAATTGCTGTATTGATGATACACATAGTCATAATAATAAAGAGTGTTATTAAAATAATTGCATTTTCATTGCTCTAAACCGTGTAAAAGGAAAAAGTAAACATCCTAACACAACAAGAGACGCTTGTCGTTTTTATATACATTCTTGCACGCGTATTGATACACATATTGTCTCGCCTATATAAACTGACTGAGTCTAGTGCCTTTTGCCATTATATCCGAAATACAAATTAGATCACCGTTGCATGTGCCGTTTCGGGTACCTATTGCCATTACCAACATTCTGTAGTGATACAGGCATATAATCAGGCAACATTGCGACGAAATGTGGACGTGATTCCATTATCATATGTAGGTAAAATCAGCGTTGCCTGGACACAGGAATCCTGAGACTTTGAACGTGTGTCTTAGACAGTGAAAATTGTTGAGTTAGTAAGTATAAGTGTGAGATTATGCAATTCAATAAGAAACTAGAAGTATTCTCTTTTTTAAATAAAAACTGAAACGAATTCGACGGTGCGCCATCGCAAATACTCAAGTTTTCTTCACACAGGTCAATACCCTTTTACCCTATATCCATTTTACATGTAATTGTATTAATTGTTCTTTGATACTCAGATCAGAAATAGTACTATTGACTGCTATTCCAGAGTTCAATGGTGCCCTTGGTGCAAATTATACTGCTATTCCAAAAGTCATAACATTTTCTTGGGAAATATAAATAGATGTTTGACCCAGTTTACCCTCCCCCACCACCACACACACATACACCCAACCCATGGGCAAACGTCACAGATTGAAATAATAAAATTGTTTGGTACGTTGCTAATCTTTCATAGACTAGTATATATACCAAGTTATATGCAAAACTGTAAAAAAACAAACAACAGAGTAAATGCATTTTTAGTGTATTTGACCTTTTAACACCCCTTTCCCTGGGCCCTACGGGAGACATATGAGGGAACAATTATACAGTACAAACCCATCACTCCATATGAGACATAATACCAATAATAACCAACAATGTGCGAGTTCGAAATAATAAATTTGACTCTTTGAAACACCTTTCTCTGGCCCCCACGGCTGACGTAAGAACAAATTATACAGCATAATCCCATCAACATAACATTCCATTTGAGACATAACTAAAAAAAATTACCCCCACCCACTCACCCAGGGCCACTGGCCAGACATCCGAGTTTGAAATAATATTTGATATGTTGTTTATTTTTTATATACTGTTACATATAGCAAGTTATGTGCAAAAATATGGGAAAATGACGTGTAATTGAATGTTAAGTGTATTTGACCTTTTGACACCACTCCCCCAACCCCATGAGGGTCCCTGGATGCGGAGACAAAAATAATGCACTTGCACGCATATATGGTCTCCCACGCTCTGTACCCGCCCCACCCTGCAAACAATTGTGCACACCTGACATGATGACAAAGATATTCTCCAAGTTTTGAGGCAATCGGAGAAGTTACGGTGACAAGATGTGTCATACAACATAGGCAATGTTCACATACAGATAACCAAAGTTGAAGAGCTCTGCAAAAAGATTGTCAGTTCAAGAATGTAAAAACTGCGCATGATGCTGAAGAAGTGTGGAAGCAATTCACAGAAACAAGTCGAGAAAGACCGCTAAAGATTTAAGATAATTAATGTGTTGCAAAGTGCACATCTTCACATCGTGCCGAAGTTCATACGCAATCCATAATAAGTGAGTAGGAACCGTGTCCTTTATAGGTCATGAACATATAATATCTCAATCGAATAAACACTGCATATAAATATCGGATCAAAATCATTTTGCTTGATGCACATCTGGATACTTAACAAGGAAACACAGTTTGGGAGCTATCCGTAAAATATGTAGGACGATTTCAGACGAGAAGTTTAGTCATATGAAGGCAATGAGCACATACAATCTAAAGACAGATACAAATATCGGACAGGGAAAGCAGCACTCAAGGACGACAGTCAATCATAAAACACAAAAACAAACACGCAAACAGACAAACGAGAAGGCAAAAGAAACAAAAAATGCAAGCAACACCACAAACACAAAAGGGTTGACAATCGGGCAAATGGAACGGTCAGTGGCAACAAAGGCCACAGGGGTTTAAACCGGTCCTAGGGTGCACCAAACCTCACACTTACCCTACTGTCATCCCATTAAAACAGGACAGTGTAAATAAAGAAATCCCCGCCATGATCTAATCTCTAACCAACAAGGCAGCATCAATAGGCAATATAAGTAAAACACAAATATGCTCGTGTAAATATAATACAAAAAAAACAATAGCCTAGAAAGCCACAATGAAGCTACTCAATGACTTGGCAGAAGCCAGAGCAACAAGAGAATAAACCATTAAGGGCAATAAGGGCAGTATCTCTGTAGAGAAAAATTAGATCAAAATCCTGCTGAGTGTTGTACATCTGGTCATGATGTTAAACATAAGCACAAAGTTTGGAAGAATTCTTTAAAACAAAAATGTCGAATGAGCTCAGGCTTGTCGCCTTATAACCATAAACCTGTACACAAATTTTGATCCGATAACGCTTCGTGAACTGTTGGATCAATCCATTGAACACTGTAGAAGTAGTCGCGGCGACAAAAATCCCCATTTCATAAAACTAATGCATAGAAAGCCTAAGTAAAAAAAATACCCATAACTGCTTAAACTAGCTGTATCAAAATCATGTTGCTATGTGCACATTTACCTATCAGGCTGAAGATGTCTACACACTTTGGAGCTAGTAGCTCGTAAACTCTAGGGACAGTTGCGGTAACAGAAGTTCTCATTTTGTACAATTAATGAATAGAAAAAGGCTCGCAATTCTGCTATGGTCAAAATGCTGTTGCCAGGTACAAACTGAGCATCGTGCTGAATAATTGTACCAAGTAACTACGGATGACCAAAAGCAATATGTCTTTCGACACTTCGTAGGGGAGACATAATCAGTAAGAAGGGCCACTAGAAATAGTTAATCACTTAAACATAAAAGTCACAGTTTCGAATTATGTGCTTAACGTTATAAAAGGTATACATACTACATCTTAAAAGGACCCTTCGCATGTTTGACACCTGTCTGCCTATGCATTTCCCTTCTCCATACCCCCCACCGCCCACTCCCTCCCTCGTATCGAATTAAGAAACAGTTTCATATTGATGCTATAGTATGCGAAGAAAACCCCACATTTAAGCAGTTGTAATGTCCGGACGACAAAATAATTTCGAACTACAATATAATATATTATGAATTACAATTCAACACAATGTCGCAACTATTATGTGAAGGTATTCAGAAGGTATTCAGAACACCACTTAAATCTACCGACGCTATGCTTAAACTAATACTAACTCATCAATATGAACGAGTCACGGGTGAAGTAGTTTCAATTCGACGAGAAGCCAAAAGGTCGGAATATAAAAATGAGATATAGGGTCCTATAGAAACCACAGCGTCCGGGAGCAATGGCATCGTAGGTCCACACTGTACTGCAAACAAGGACTTGAAAATACAATGAAAGAGACAAAAAAAAAACAGAAAGGGTGGTGAAGACAGGGTTACCGACTTGGAACGGTCAGTAGGCAATAAGGCTTACTGGTTAGCTTGAATCGATTTTATATGCGCACAATCCTCGCTATTATAATGTCTTCAACGCCCAAATAGACAAGACAGTGTAAACAAAACTACATCCCATCAAAAGGAATGCTCTAACAATAAAGTCCACATCCTGAGCCAGACTCGATGCGTAAAACATCACATTTTATCTAGCCTTCGTACAGGTAACATCGATCTCCAATTGTTTTTCATAAAAAAGCTGCCCGGAACGGGATTTGAAACTGTAACGTTTAGCTTTTATTTGTGCTAGTTCATGTAGATATAGCCACTCGGCCAAGGATATTTGTTGGTATGGTGTAGCATTTGAAACGAAATCTGAGTTTTAATTTGATAAAATGTTTTATTACATCACACATGGTAAATACATGTGCCGCATGATGTACTATATACTGGTACAGTTGAGGTGGGTTTAAATATGTTTTCAATTGCGTTATAATAAATGGTACTAAATATACCACATTTTCAAGAAACCCCTTTTGTTCGGTGGGTAAAACGGCAGCCTGTAACTGCCTGCAAATTAGAAACATCGTGTGTTCAAGTCCCGAGAGAGGCAAACTTGTTTTCTGCAAATTATAATCCTACATGTACGATGTGCAATACTCGATGTTTATACAGTAAATGATGGCCTGCGTTAAATTTGATCGCTTAAATACCCGAGTTCGCCATTGAATAGTTAACCACAAACACGCAGAGAAACAAACAAAGATGAATAAAAGGCAAGATATGACCTCACAAACATAAAAGGGTTGACAATTAGGCTACCGCCTTGGAACGGCAAAACAGGCCGCTGGGGGTTTAAACCAGGTTCTACGGCGCATAAAACCTCGCTCTTACCATATTGTCATCCCAGTAAAACGGAACAGTGTAAATAAAGATATCTCCGCCAGGTTATATTCTCTAACAAACAAGGCAGCATTAATAAGCAATATAAGTAAAACACATAAATAATCATGTATATATAATATAAAAAAGCCTAGAAAGCCACAAAGCAGGTACTCAGTCCCGTTTTATTGGGATGACAGTAGGGCAAGTATGAGGTTTGAGTGCACCATAGAACCTTGTTTAAATCCCCAGCGGCCTATTTTGCCACTGACCGTTCCAAGGCGGTAGCCCTATTGTCAACCCTTTTGTGTTTGGGATGTCTTATTTGGCATTGTATTCATATTTAATGTTGTTCTTTGTTTCTGTGTGTGTTTGTGGTTGACTGTTGTCCTTGAATGCTAGATTTCCTGTTCGTTTTTTTATATCTATATTGGCAAAACCCAGAGCGACAAGAGAACAAACCTTTAAGGGTACAACAAGACAAGATTTAAGACAAAAATCGAACGTTACCGTCCTTTGAGGATTTCGGTATCTATGTCAGCATAGGGCCCACAATCTGTCTGGTCATCGCTCAATCAAAGCGGAAAGCATAGTGACGAACTGTAAAAGGGTCAACCACTAAACATGCATTTCGTTGCAAAAATGATAGGGTCATAACCTCTTTAATAAACTTTTTAACAAGTTGTATCAAGATTGTATGAAAGTGATTATGACTAAGCATCTTACGAAGTTTGCAAATCACATCACCATAGAAGTCGGGTTGTGATAGTCCTTGTCGCAGAAGAGTTTCTAAATTACTTTTATAATTATTTTAAAAGTAAATCAGGGTTACGATAATAAAATTGTGCAGAGGTTGTTCAAAGCTTATGCTAACGGTAGCACTGCTTGAGTAATGTTTTAGTTCTACAAATAGTACGAATATTAAAGTCCTCAACACGACTACAAGCTCTAGAAAATTGTTAACACAGATAAATACGCTCTGCTTATCAAAAAATATAAATCTGAAGCTATCAGAGCATGCATTTATTTTTAACATAGGTAAAGAACAATCAACTGTAGAGCTACAAATTATCTTAGAAATTAAATATTACATATTTTCTTCAAAACGACTGAAAACAATGCTCTCTGTTACTCCAATGATATACAGACTTCGTTATTTATACGAAACGCATAAACAAATCGCAGTCAGAAACAATCAACTAGAAAGTTTTGAAACTACATGGAGCAATTTTAAAACCATTTTAAATTAATCTAGCAGACCTTCTTATCCATTCACCCCTATGAATTCTTACAATGAACCAAGACACTGACTGTTGTGTAAATATGTATATATATGCATATATACGTGTGTGTATGTGTATGTATGTATATACATGTATATATTAACTATATAAATATTGTTTAATAAACAGTAATTTATACACCTTTATAATTAGATGGGCTAGTGGACGACAATCAAAGTGTAGTGCAGTTTAAAAAGAGTTCTTCTCTTCTTCTTTTTTTAACATCTCCCCTGCCTCAACCATCTAATACATTTATCTATTCTGTATTACTCTTATATCATTTTATGATGCTGAATTGTAAATATATATGTATGTGTTTAGTAAATGAATATTACATGCTGTAAAATATTGTAAGGTGTGGCAAGGGATGGTCCTTCCCGACCCTTGCTTCACCTATTGACGGGGAGATTAAACGGGTCGTCAAAAGACGGCTCAAAAAAAAAAAAAAAAAAGCTCTAGAAAAACGAATAAGTTGAGAAACATAGACCTTATAGGTGCACAGTCCGTACCCATAGGGATACGAACCAATTTGTCTAAAAACGGTAGTTCCATACCTGATGAAAATATTATCTAATAGGAAAATCAGTGCTTCACAGACTTCTTTTATACATAGTGTAATTGTCTAACTGGCCGTTAGTAAAAAACGCTTTATGTTGATGTTAATGTAGGCCAAAAATGTATTTTGGTCTCTAGCAAATGTTTTTTGAATGAGAGCAATATGCTTGTATTTGATCAGTTGATGTGGTTAAGTTGTATATAGTGTAAAGAAGTCATAAGTATTAATAAATAAAATGTGTGGTTAATTGCAAATGTTACCTCTCCAGAACGTCTCCTGAATTTTTAATTGTCCAAAATAAATTAATCCCAGAGTGTTCATACGCTTTAGCATAATATTGTTTAACATGATCTTTAAGGGTAGTAAAGACGCTAAAAGTTTGAAGATGTTTGTAGTGGTGCAGGCACTGAAATTCGAAATAAAACGGAATTTATAGGGTCAATCGAATTAACAACTTGGACCGAAATGGAGATAGTTTACCGAAATGAAGACACGACTTACGGAAACGGTGTTGAATTTGACTAATTGTGTGTTAATATAGGTATATTATTTTAAAAATAAACATCTGATTTACTTATTCATGATAATAAATGATTACAACAACGCAGTTTGCATTGAAAGTTGGTTCTCCTGAACTAGGTGGATGCTGTAAAGAGGAGCTTTCATGATATGATTTACCGAAATGGAATTTATTTTGGATAGTTTTAGAGTTATAAACATTCTTTCTTTCAAACAGCTGAATTAATAATCCCTAAAAAAAAAAAAGTACTTTCCGCAAATGTATGTCGGTCCTCCTAAAGTGGCTGGATACTGTATAGGGGCTGTCTTATAAATACTGAATGGAGTAATTATTGGCTATCTGTGTGTTTGTCTGCTGCTAATTGCTTATAGCAGGCATGTCGCATAAGTTAAACGTCTTGTCTAGTCCAAGTATTGACTGACCGGTACAGCAAATTGTTTTTAAATCCTGTATACAGTATGAGACATGGTGTTGTTCCATGATCGTGTATAACGGAACGTATGAAAGAGTGCTTGTCTTTCACTTAGTTTTGAGCTTTTAGAATATTGTCAGCAATGTTCCTCTTGTTTGTCAATTGAACTTGTTTTTTTCTGTCATTCACGCCCAACTTCAACATAAATATACATTTCACACACACTTTTTCATAAACAACTTGTTAGTACATATTATAAATGTAATTCATTAGTGCGTACAAAATGAAAGCTTACCTGATTAAAATAAGCAGTTAGTGTCATCTCAAATTATGCCATTTAGATTTTAATTAAATATCGGATAAGTAAGCACTTATCAAATGGAAAATAATTAACTCGGTGACAGATATTACACTGTGGTTTTAGAGATGTATAAATATTTATTAGTAATAATAGAAAAATATATATCTTACCATTCTAACAATGCACGGATAGCTACCTATGGTGACAGCTATATAGCTCGTCGACGGCGATTTACAGATTTCTGGACAAGGTCACGAAACTGCGTTGTGTATAATGTACCTAGTATAAAGTTTTCAAGTCTTAGGTTAACAAAAGGTAATGGGCGAAGGGTGCCGGGATATTTATTATATATTACCCCTTCAGACATTCTCCTAAAAGAAAATTTAAAAAATCTCGCTTGTTTTATAGCCTGATCTTGGGGAATAAGAACCTAACCATAGACCTACTGTATGTCCATGACCTAACTTAAGCTTGTTTATTTTGTTTTGTTATGTTCATTTCATTTCGTGTGTAGGGGGTGGGGTGAGTTTATGGGTGGAATCAGGGGGCGACCCACTAAACAATCTGTAAAATATGGAAATTTATGTTAAACAATAGCTGTTGGTGAACAGCGCAGCTCGACTATTCAGAGAATAATAAATGATATAGCCAGTATATACCATCAGAAAAAAGGCTAAAACAATGTGAGGGTGGGTTGGGTGGTTAGAGGGGAGGGGGAGGGGGCGGGGTTTATAGGGGGCGGGGGTATAGAAACTCGGGTCGATATAAAATTATTGTTAGAATATCATACAAATTATATTAAAATTTGGGGCAGGGTGTGACATTTTATTTATTTTTATCAGTTTTAATCCAAAGTTGCTGTCATTTTTAAAAAAAATGTGATCGAAAGGCAACTCTGGGAGGGAGGGGATATCGGGTTGTTTTTTGTTGATATTTCATCTGTGTATCTGAATTTAATCTAAATTGCTTTATATGTAAATGATTGCGTTCAAATTAAAATTTTAATATCCAATAATGGATATAGTTGTATATTTGATAAAACAAAACAACACAGACATATGTAAAAAAAAACAAGAAAAAAAATTCGGGTGGTGATGATGGGATGGTGGGATGGTTTGGGGGCGAAACATATTGATAAACAGATAAAACAAAACAACACAGATATATAACACAAACAAAAAACAACAACATTCGGGTGGTAGTGATGATGGTGTGTTGGGATGGTTGTGGGGTGGGGGTAACAAAAACAAAAATTGACCAAAACAACACAGAAATAAGTAAAAAAAAAAAGTTTCGAGTGGGGTGGAGGTGGGGGAGGGGCGTAATGGGGTGGGGGTGGTTGGGGCAACATAGCTTTATGTGTAAGAATTGACCAAAACAACACAGAAATATGTTAAAAAATATTTAAAAATCTAGTTGCAAGTGGGGCAGGCGGGGAGTGGGGGAGGGTGGTGGCAAGGCCACATAAGAATTGACCAAAACTAGAAAGAAATATTTTAAAAAAATAAAAAAATATCGAGTTTTGAGTGGGAATATAGCATTTTTTACTAAATCAAGAGCTGTAACTCCGCCGTTACTGGTCCGATCTGGTTGGATTTCGAACTTGGCCAGTAGAGAAAATAAAATTTACCAAAACAATACAGAAATATAAAAAATATATATAGTTTAGAGTCTGGGGTGGGGGCGGGTGGTAGGGGGTGCGGGGGGCATAACAGTATGTGTAAAAATTTACCTAAACAACAAAGAAATATGAAGAAAAAAGTATATAATATAAAATAGAGATTATAGTCGGTGGGGGCGGAGGAGGAGGGTGGTGGGGGCGAGGCAACATAGCTATATGTGTAAGAATTGACCAAAACAATACAGAAATATGAAGAAAAAAATAGCTGAGAGTCGGGGAGGCGGGGTGCAGGGGGGTTGTGCGGGGCGGGGCGGGAGTAGGGGCGGGGCAACATAGATATATGTGTAAGAATTGACCAAAACAACACAGAAATATGCAAAAAAAACAAAAACTAATTGAGTTTCGAGTGTGGGTTGGGGGAGGCCCGGGTTGTTGAAAGGCGGGCGTGGGGTGGGGGAAACATAGCTACATTTGTAAGAATTTATTTAAACAACACAAAAATATGTAAAAAAAAAAGAAATTTAAATCAGTTTCGAGTGTGGGGGAGGGCGGGTGGAGGGCGGGTGGAGGGTGGGGGGCAACATAGCTATATGTGTAAGAATTGACCAAAACAACAGAAATATGTAAAAAAAAAAAAAAAAAAAAGCGTGGGGAGAGAGGGGTGTGTGGGGGCCGGGAGGAGGCAGCCCATGCCCCAATATGGGTGAATTACCAAACCAAAAGTATAGCTATATATATACCAGCTTACATGCAAACCTAGATCTGCCTTTATTGCACATTTTATGGGCCATCACAATTTGGGTTCCATGGGAGCCCAGAATTTGCGGAAGACAACATTACTTAAGCAACCCTTTACAACATACTATAAGGAAACCAATTCCCAAATTTAGTTGAGCTAGGATGGGACATTGTGCTTTATAAACATAATTCGTTGGTTGTGTGTTTGGTGGAGCTGAACATGGTGATTTTGTTTATGAAAACAATAACTGTCACTAGTATTTAAACCCCAATCCCCCCACCCCAGGGTTTATGGATGGCGAGTTGTCCGTTGTCAGTTGTCCGTCGCCCGTCGTCGTCCGCTAACTTTTGCCTTGTAAACACTCATGCAACTTCACTATAATAATTCGGATCTTTACCAAACTGCTAATTTTCATATATTTTATATTCTATTTATTACGATTTAAGAATGAGGAAGAGTCTTGTAGAATAATAAACGAATAAAACAAGTTATTTTAACAATACTATAAATATAACAAAAATATTATTTTTAAATCGGCATGAAATATGTGTAGTTTAAACACACTACACATAATGTCTTACGATTGTAGCAATAAACGGTTCTATTCTATTTATCGACGGTGCATGGTAGGTTGCGTATGGTGAACTAATATGCGTATGGAACTCTGGATAAAAATTTCAAACAAGATGGCGGTAATTTTCGATAATTCGGAAATGTGTGAATATATTCGTGATAAATTTGGATAATCTGAGATATATCATCGTGGCAGGTAAATTTTGAAACACCAATCGACTCAAAAAAAAATCTTCTTTCAACCTGTGCATATATAATATACAAACAATGCTGTTTAAAAGCGTGAAATCTTCCCAACAGATTCCGTTGGGAAAGTCCAGTCGTAAAATGTGCAATAATCGATACACGTTGATGCTCGCCAATACGAAAAATTTCAAAAGAGCATTAAACGTGTATTTTAACACACTAAGAGGTATGCTCAAACGTGTATGGTAATTTATGTTTTAAATTCTGGATAAAATACAAATAAAACCCAACTTGGGACAATCGGCATTAAAACAAAAGTTGGTAGAGAACCATAAGTGTTACCTGCAAAATACTAGACATCTAGCTTGTATATATTTTAAATATGTATCTATATAAATATATGTAGAAATATAAATATCTAAAAACATGCAAAGTCTCCATATAGAAACGTTCGACCTCCGGACGAAGCCATTTTTAATCTCGTTGGCTTTATTTGAAAAAAAAACTTCATGGTTTGCCGATCATTAATAAAGAAAAAACTGACGAAATATTTTCCGTGGTTCTGGAGAAGATAGCAAACGTTTATGTTAATGGCGGCCATCTTGGATGTCGCGCTGATTTAATTTTAACAAATTTGAAGCGGGTAACTTTATAATTATCCATGTAAAGTTTGGTAAAAACTGACGAGGACATTCCTGAGAAGTCTTTTAAAGCAAAGGCTAAAGACAAGACGACGACTGAAGGACGGACGGAAGAATGATTCCAATAGCGAACCTCTGAGCCTTCGACTCAACTAATCTTACAACATCGGATTAAATCCCAAAGAAATGTGTGCATATTTTTGACAGCAATACTTAGATAATATATTTCTGTTTGGGATAAACAGACAAAACATCCCTTTAAAGCACGATTTAAAGATGAAAAAAATACAAATTAATTACATTCTTTGTGAAAATACCATATACGATTTTTTTTCTGTCCAAGTATGGTTGTCAATAAGAACGATAAAACAAATTCCATGACATTGATAATGACTTCCAGCATTCCTTTTGAAGAAGACTACTATTATAGGTAGTATGCACAGTTAAGGGGGCGATATTGTTTCGTTTCGAATTTGTAAACGTAGAGGCAGATATTAAGCAAAAAACGACCGCCTGAACGAAACTAAGAGTGACAACACCGCAACTTTCAGTTGCTGAGTTAGTATAACGTTCAGTTGTGGTGGTTTCATGCAACAGATACAGTCTGAGACATTATATCCAACACTAACTAGTAACTATGGCAACACGAAGGCGTGTCCAATTAGCAACAGCTGTGACAAGTTCATACAATAGTGTAACATATAGATCTACAAGCGTCACCAGTGTTTACCACATTCAAGTAAGTGATCAATCTCATGGGCTCGTCATCGCCATATAATAACACTTCATAGACAGTTACGTTACATTCTTTACTTCCAGATATCAGAAAAATAATTATTCATCAACACCGACCTTCCACTCATGAGTTGTAAAAAATCGCTCCGACGACCATGAGAGGTGTTGCACTCAATAAAACCGAGTGTGCTAATTTTCTCTTCTCTTGTTTGTGTGTATTGTTTCCATGGGATCCCATTTACACTATTTATTTTTCGTCCTCCATGTTGAAGCTCGTCTGATAAAAATATGTGGGAATGGCATTTCATTTACAAATGTGGTTACCATATGAGGTAGTGTTTGGGACCGGGACGTATGACAATTCATATGTAGGTTGTAAACACATGTAGTACACATATGTTTTGGTATGGTATAATAATAGAATGTGTACAAAAAAACCAACAACATTATAGTGTAAAATATACATTTTTGATCTTAATGTGAATCTGGTTGTAATAGGCAGGATAGATTAGAGGCCAAATATAGCCTTATGTCTAATTTGGCATTTTGTTCATCTTTAAATTTGTTCTTTGTTTCCTTGTGTGTTTGTGGTCGACTGTCGTCCTTGAATGCTACTATTCCTTTTCGATTTTTATATCCATATTTAAGGCTAAGTTTATTTGTACTTACTCATACATTTTCCAGTAATATATTATTCACTTTTAGCGTTTCAAATTACAAAGATTAACATGAATGCAGAACCAACACCCTCGAATATAGTGCAATGTGATCAAGTGCGTTTTGATTAAACACTAGTTAAAACATTTAGATGTAGCATGTATACATGGGCAGGATTTAAAGAAACAAAAGCGTTCGGTAAAAGCCTATATAATACTGAAAAGAGAGCCATTGGAAGCAACAAACACAAACAAGAAATATTTAACAAGACTTACTTTTAGAAAGTAAGTTTATACATTATTTATATTAAATACTAGTATTTTTTAAAACAGTATAGTTAAATTGCAATTCGAAGAGACTAGACATACCATATCTCAGTATTTTGTTAAACAAAACTAAAAAAAATGTACAGAATGTGCTTTGAATCTGTCAGATGGGATCCAACTACCGCCATTAGTTATTGTGAAACTTTGTTTGGTCAATTTCCATAACAGACAAAATTCATTATTTTGATTCCAGAGAATTTAAATGTGGTACCAAACCGTATGTTTTGACTGGAGCAGTTTTGATTAGACCACATCACCTATTTTGTATTGTAAATGATGACGGCATAGTTTATGTCATTGACGATTTACGATCCTCCATTCAGGTATTTTCTGGTGATGTAATTAGTAATCAGAACTGACACAAGGAGTACCATCTGACCAATGGTCAATCTCATTGTGCTTGTTTGTGTTGAAAAATGTCATATTCGTTCTGATGTGACATTCAATGACATACTCATACTGAGGAATTGAATAAAGCTCAATTGTATTTGATCAGTTGATGTGGTTAAGTTGTATATAGTGTAAAGAAGTCATAAGTATTAATAAATAAAATGTGTGGTTATTTGCAAATGTTACCTCTCCAGAACGTCTCCTGAATTTTTAATTGTCCAAAATAAATTAATCCCAGAGTGTTCATACGCTTTAGCATAATATTGTTTAACATGATCTTTAAGGGTAGTAAAGACGCTAAACGTTTGAAGATGTTTGTAGTGGTGCAGGCACTGAAATTCGAAATAAAACGGAATTTATAGGGTCACTCGAATTAACAACTTGGACCGAAATGGAGATAGTTTACCGAAATGAAGACACGACTTACGGAAACGGTGTTGAATTTGACTAATTGTGTGTTAATATACGTATATTATTTTAAAAATAAACATCTGATTTACTTATTCATGATAATAAATGATTACAACAACGCAGTTTGCATTGAAAGTTGGTTCTCCTGAACTAGGTGGATGCTGTAAAGAGGAGCTTTCATGATATGATTTACCGAAATGGAATTTATTTTGGATAGTTTTAGAGTTATAAACATTCTTTCTTTCAAACAGCTGAATTAATAATCCCTTATAAAAAAAGAAGTACTTTCCGCAAATGTATGTCGGTCCTCCTAAAGTGGCTGGATACTGTATAGGGGCTGTCTTATAAATACTGAATGGAGTAATTATTGGCTATCTGTGTGTTTGTCTGCTGCTAATTGCTTATAGCAGGCATGTCGCATAAGTTAAACGTCTTGTCTAGTCCAAGTATTGACTGACCGGTACAGCAAATTGTTTTTAAATCCTGTATACAGTATGAGACATGGTGTTGTTCCATGATCGTGTATAACGGAACGTATGAAAGAGTGCATGTCTTTCACTTAGTTTTGAGCTTTAAGAATATTGTCAGCAATGTTCCTCTTGTTTGTCAATTGAACTTGTTTTTTTCTGTCATTCACGCCCAACTTCAACATAAATATACATTTCACACACACTTTTTCATAAACAACTTGTTATACATATGTACATATTATAAAATTTAATGTAATTCATTAGTGCGTACAAAATGAAAGCTTACCTGATTAAAATAAGCAGTTAGTGTCATCTCAAATTATGCCATTTAGATTTTAATTAAATATCGGATAAGTAAGCACTTATCAAATGTAAAATAATTAACTCGGTGACAGATATTACTCTGTGGTTTTAGAGATGTATAAATATTTATTAGTAATAATAGCAAAATATATATCTTACCATTCTAACAATGCACGTATAGCTATCTATGGTGACAGCTATATAGCTCGTCGACGGCGATTTACAGATTTCTGGACAAGGTAACGAAACTGCGTTGTGTATAATGTACCTAGTATAAAGTTTTCAAGTCTTAGGTTAACAAAAGGTAATGGGCGAAGGGTGCCGGGATATTTATTATATATTACCCCTTCAGACATTCTCCTAAAAGAAAATTTAAAAAATCTCGCTTGTTTTATAGCCTGATCTTGGGGAATAAGAACCTAACCATAGACCTACTGTATGTCCATGACCTAACTTAAGCTTGTTTATTTTGTTTTGTTATGTTCATTTCATTTCGTGTGTAGGGGATGGGGTGAGTTTATGGGTGGAATCAGGGGGCGACCCACTAAACAATCTGTAAAATATGGAAATTTATGTTAAACAATAGCTGTTGGTGAACAGCGCAGCTCGACTATTCAGAGAATAATAAATGATATAGCCAGTATATACCATCAGAAAAAAAGTCTAAAACAATGTGAGGGTGGGTTGGGTGGTTAGAGGGGAGGGGGAGGGGCGGGGTGTATAGGGGCGGGGGTATAGAAACTCGGGTCGATATAAAATTATTGTTAGAATATCATACAAATTATATTAAAATTTGGGGCAGGGTGTGACATTTTATTTATTTTTATCAGTTTTAATCCAAAGTTGCTGTCATTTTTAAAAAAAATGTGATCGAAAGGCAACTCTGGGAGGGAGGGGATATCGGGTTGTTTTTTGTTGATATTTCATCTGTGTATCTGAATTTAATCTAAATTGCTTTATATGTAAATGATTGCGTTCAAATTAAAATTTTAATATCCAATAATGGATATAGTTGTATATTTGATAAAACAAAACAACACAGACATATGTAAAAAAAACAAGAAAAAACATTCGGGTGGTGATGATGGGATGGTGGGATGGTTTGGGGGCGAAACATATTGATAAACAGATAAAACAAAACAACACAGATATATAACACAAACAAAAAACAACAACATTCGGGTGGTAGTGATGATGGTGTGTTGGGATGGTTGTGGGGTGGGGGTAACAAAAACAAAAATTGACCAAAACAACACAGAAATATGTAAAAAAAAAAAAAAGTTTCGAGTGGGTAGGAGGTGGGGGAGGGGCGTAATGGGTGGGGGTGGTTGGGGCAACATAGCTTTATGTGTAAGAATTGACCAAAACAACACAGAAATATGTAAAAAAATATTTAAAAATCGAGTTTCAAGTGGGGCAGGCGGGGAGTGGGGGAGGGTGGTGGCAAGGCCACATAAGAATTGACCAAAACTAGACAGAAATATTTAAAAAAAATATATATATCGAGTTTTGAGTGGGAATATAGCATTTTTTACTAAATCAAGAGCTGTAACTCCGCCGTTACTGGTCCGATCTTGTTGGATTTCGAACTTGGCCAGTAGAGAAAATAAAATTTACCAAAACAATACAGAAATATAAAAAATATATATAGTTTAGAGTCTGGGGTTAGGGCGGGTGGTAGGGGGTGCGGGGGGGCATAACAGTATGTGTAAAAATTTACCTAAACAACAAAGAAATATGAAGAAAAAAGTATATAATATAAAATAGAGATTATAGTCGGTGGGGGCGGAGGAGGAGGGTGGTGGGGGCAAGGCAACATAGCTATATGTGTAAGAATTGACCAAAACAATACAGAAATATGAAGAAAAAAATAGCTGAGAGTCGGGGAGGCGGGGTGCAGGGGGGTTGTGCGGGGCGGGGCGGGAGTAGGGGCGGGGCGACATAGATATATGTGTAAGAATTGACCAAAACAACACAGAAATATGAAAAAAAAAAAAAATGAGTTTCGAGTGTGGGTTGGGGGAGGCCCGGGTTGTTGAAAGGCGGGCGCGGGGTGGGGGAAACATAGCTACATTTGTAAGAATTTACCTAAACAACACAAAAATATGTAAAAAAAAAGAAATTTAAATCAGTTTCGAGTGTGGGGGAGGGCGGGGGGAGGGTGGGGGGCAACATAGCTATATGTGTAAGTGTAAGAATTGACCAAAACAACAGAAATATGTAAAAAAAAAAAAAAAAAAAAAGCGTGGGGGGAGAGGGGTGTGTGGGGGGCCGGGAGGAGGCAGCCCATGCCCCAATATGGGTGAATTACCAAACCAAAAGTATAGCTATATATACACCAGCTTACATGCAAACCTAGATCTGCCTTTATTGCACATTTTATGGGCCATCACAATTTGGGTTCCATGGGAGCCCAGAATTTGCGGAAGACAACATTACTTAAGCAACCCTTTACAACATACTATAAGGAAACCAATTCCCAAATTTAGTTGAGCTAGGATGGGACATTGTGCTTTATAAACATAATTCGTTGGTTGTGTGTTTGGTGGAGCTGAACATGGTGATTTTGTTTATGAAAACAATAACTGTCACTAGTATTTAAACCCCCATCCCCCCACCCCCAGGGTTTATGGATGGCGAGTTGTCCGTTGTCAGTTGTCCGTCGCCCGTCGTCGTCCGCTAACTTTTGCCTTGTGAACACTCTTGCAACTTCATTTTTATTATTCGGATCTTTACCAAACTGCTAATTTTCATATATTTTATATTCTATTTATTACGATTTAAGAATGAGGAAGAGTCTTGTAGAATAATAAACGAATAAAACAAGTAATTTTAACAATACTATAAATATAACAAAAATATTATTTTTAAATCGGCATGAAATATGTCTAGTTTAAACACACTACACATAATGTTTTACGATTGTAGCAATAAACGGTTCTATTCTATTTATCGACGGTGCATGGTAGGTTGCGTATGGTGAACTAATATGCGCATGGAACTCTGGGTAAAAATTTCAAACAAGATGGCGGTAATTTTCGATAATTCGGAAATGTGTGAATATATTCGTGATCAATTTGGATAATCTGAGATATATCATCGTGGCAGGTAAATTTTGAAACACCAATCGACTCAAAAAAAAATCTTCTTTCAACCTGTGCATATATAATATACAAACAATGCTGTTTAAAAGCGTGAAATCTTCCCAACAGATTCCGTTGGGAAAGTCCAGTCGTAAAATGTGCAATAATCGATACACGTTGATGCTCGCCAATACGAAAAATTTCAAAAGAGCATTAAACGTGTATTTTAACACACTAAGAGGTATGCTCAAACGTGTATGGTAATTTATGTTTTAAATTCTGGATAAAATACAAATAAAACCCAACTTGGGACAATCGGCATTAAAACAAAAGTTGGTAGAGAACCATAAGTGTTACCTGCAAAATACTAGACATCTAGCTTGTATATATTTTAAATATGTATCTATATAAATATATGTAAAAATATAAATATCTAAAAACATGCAAAGTCTCCATATAGAAACGTTCGACCTCCGGACGAAGCCATTTTTAATCTCGTTGGCTTTATTTGAAAAAAAAACTTCATGGTTTGCCGATCATTAATAAAGAAAAAACTGACGAAATATTTTCCGTGGTTCTGGAGAAGATAGCAAACGTTTATGTTAATGGCGGCCATCTTGGATGTCGCGCTGACTTAATTTTAACAAATTTGAAGCGGGTAACTTTATAATTATCCATGTAAAGTTTGGTAAAAACTGACTAGGACATTCCTGAGAAGTCTTTTAAAGCAAAGGCTAAAGACAAGACGACGACTGAAGGACGGACGGAAGAATGATCCAAATAGCGAACCTCTGAGCCTTCGACTCAACTAATCTTACAACATCGGATTAAATCCCAAAGAAATGTGTGCATATTTTTGACAGCAATACTTAGATAATATATTTCTGTTTGGGATAAACAGACAAAACATCCCTTTAAAGCACAATTTAAAGATGAAAAAAATACAAATTAATTACATTCTTTGTGAAAATACCATATACGATTTTTTTTCTGTCCAAGTATGGTTGTCAATAAGAACGATAAAACAAATTCCATGACATTGATAATGACTTCCAGCATTCCTATTGAAGAAGACTACTATTATAGGTAGTATGCACAGTTAAGGGGGCGATATTGTTTCGTTTCGAATTTGTAAACGTAGAGGCAGATATTAAGCAAAAAACGACCGTCTGAACGAAACTAAGAGTGACAACACCGCAACTTTCAGTTGCTGAGTTAGTATAACGTTCAGTTGTGGTGGTTTCATGCAACAGATACAGTCTGAGACATTATATCCAACACTAACTAGTAACTATGGCAACACGAAGGCGTGTCCAATTAGCAACAGCTGTGACAAGTTCATACAATAGTGTAACATATAGATCTACAAGCGTCACCAGTGTTTACCACATTCAAGTAAGTGATCAATCTCATGGGCTCGTCATCGCCATATAATAACACTTCATAGACAGTTACGTTACATTCTTTACTTCCAGATATCAGAAAAATAATTATTCATCAACACCGACCTTCCACTCATGAGTTGTAAAAAATCGCTCCGACGACCATGAGAGGTGTTGCACTCAATAAAACCGAGTGTGCTAATTTTCTCTTCTCTTGTTTGTGTGTGTTGTTTCCATGGGATCCCATTTACACTATTTATTTTTCGTCCTCCATGTTGAAGCTCGTCTGATAAAAATATATGGGAATGGCATTTCATTTACAAATGTGGTTACCATATGAGGTAGTGTTTGGGACCGGGACGTATGACAATTCATATGTAGGTTGTAAACACATGTAGTACACATATGTTTTGGTATGGTATAATAAAAGAATGTGTACAAAAAAAACAACAACATTATAGTGTAAAATATACACTTAATGTGAATCTGGTTGTAATAGGCAGGATAGATTAGAGGCCAAATATAGCCTTATGTCTAATTTGGCATTTTGTTCATCTTTAAATTTGTTCTTTGTTTCCTTGTGTGTTTGTGGTCGACTGTCGTCCTTGAATGCTACTATTCCTTTTCGATTTTTATATCCATATTTAAGGCTAAGTTTATTTGTACTTACTCATACATTTTCCAGTAATATATTATTCACTGTTAGCGTTTCAAATTACAAAGATTAACATGAATGCAGAACCAACACCCTCGAATATAGTGCAATGTGATCAAGTGCGTTTTGATTAAACACTAGTTAAAACATTTAGATGTAGCATGTATACATGGGCAGGATTTAAAGAAACAAAAGCGTTCGGTAAAAGCCTATATAATACTGAAAAGAGAGCCATTGGAAGCAACAAACACAAACAAGAAATATTTAACAAGACTTACTTTTAGAAAGTAAGTTTATACATTATTTATATTAAATACTAGTATTTTTTAAAACAGTATAGTTAAATTGCAATTCGAAGAGACTAGACATACCATATCTCAGTATTTTGTTAAACAAAACTAAAAAAAATGTACAGAATGTGCTTTGAATCTGTCAGATGGGATCCAACTACCGCCATTAGTTATTGTTATTAGTTAACAGACAAAATTCATTATTATGATTCCAGAGAATTTAAATGTGGTACCAAACCGTATGTTTTGACTGGAGCAGTTTTGATTAGACCACAACACCTATTTTATATTGTAAATGATGACGGCATAGTTTATGTCATTGACGATTTACGATCCTCCATTCAGGTATTTTCTGGTGATGTAATTAGTAATCAGAACTGACACAAGGAGTACCATCTGACCAATGGTCAATCTCATTGTGCTTGTTTGTGTTGAAAAATGTCATATTCGTTCTGATGTGACATTCAATGACATACTCATACTGAGGAATTGAATAAAGCTTTTAACAACGACAGGATCATTGGTGACACTACACCTTCGTCTGCTGCAGAAAATTATTACCAAAAGCCCCTAGTTGATGAATTTTCAAATGTGCCTATTGGTGATGATTTCATTTTTCAAATACCAAAACAATGCTGCCCATCATTGCTATCTGAATAAACCTCATATCAAAAGCCTCTTGAATTGATTTGAGGGAGAGACACCTTTAAAATAAGAGATTTTACGTCTGTACACATCGGAAGTGTTGAATGTTCATGCAAAGGGAAAGGCATACGGTTATAAAGATCCAATAAGACGAGGCTGTTTGTGTCCCTTTCTGCTATTTCAAATTTTCTTTGTACTTTGAACAAAGATACAGTGCGAAGCATTGGAATTCAGCTTAATGAACTGGATATAAGATCTTCAGCATGCACTCGTCCGCTGGTTGTTCATCTTACACCCTCACCCCCCCCCCCACCCCCACAACCCCGCCCCCACAAATGAAATAAAAATAAACTAACCCAGAAAGGAATCATATGTTGAACCGCTCCCAACCCCATCAAATGAAATAAAAATAAACTAACACAGAAAGGAATCATATGCTGACCCGCCCCAACCCCCACCAAATGAAATAAAAATAAACTAACACAGAAAGGAATCATATGTTGAACCGCCCCAACCCCCACCAAATGAAATAAAAAAAAACTAAATTATGGATTTGAAGAAGAAGAACCGCAAAATTCATGACGTTGATCCAAAGTTGGTCTTCATTTGTCAAGGGACGTAAAGGCCTTTTCCAAAGGTCGACATAGTTCCATGTTTAACGGAATGCTATTTTTCCTTTCTAAAGGCAAACGTAACTTGGAAACTCCATCTCCATTCAAAGACACATTTAAAATCCAAAACGAAAAGCTTTAAAATCCCAAATAAATATTGCAAAAAAAACAGTTTTGACTCAGATGCGAAAGAACATGCCAGAAGACGCATATTAAAAACACCCAAGAACATTCAAGGAGTGAAATACTAAAAAGAAGCCTTTCTGATGTTTTCTACTTTTAAGGCAACAAAGACTTTTTTTAAATGCATTTACCAAACTGTTAGTTCCAACTACACAATGAGATGTTGATGGAACGTCCAAGATGACTTGGATGTCATACTGAACATTGTCAACCCTTTATTTCCAACTATGGTTGATAATATGTATCCTAAAGAACTTCAGCGTAATATAGCTAATATATCTGATAATAACGCTTCTTTTCTTGATTTAGATTTCTAGATTGAAAATGGTGAAATAATTAGCAAAATATATGACAAGAGAGATGATTTTAATTTTGACATTGTTAATTACAACCACTTGGATGGGGATTTTCCCCAGAGCAACTTCCTTTGGGGTGTATGTGTCTCAACTTATTCGTTTTTCAAGAGCTTGCAGTCGAGTTGAGGACTTTAATATTCGTAATCTTTGTATAACTAAAAAGCTAATCAACATGGGTTACCGTTACCATAAACTTCGTAAAACCTTTTCAAAATTGTATTATCGTAACCCTGATCTTCTTTCCAAATATAAAAGTAATTTAAGACTCTTCTGCGACAAGGACTATCGCAACCTGACTTCTATGGTGATGTGATTTATAAACTTCGTAAGATTCTTGGTCATGATCACTGTCATACTGTCTTTGTTAAACTTGTTAAAAAGTTTATCAAAAGAGGTTAGGACCCAATCATTTTGCAACGTACTGCATGGTTGGTGGTGGACCCTTTTACAGTTCGTCACTATGCTTTCCTCTTTAATTGTACGATGACCGGACAGGCTGCGGACCCTATGATGACGCCTACCTAAAGCCCATTGGGACGGTGGCATTTGCTGTTTGTCTATGATCTTTCTTGTCGTGCCCTTAATGGTTTATTCTCTTGTTGCTCAGGCTTCTGCCAAGTCATTGAGTACCTTCATTGTGGCTTTCTAGGCTATTGTTTTTTTTGTATTATATTTACACGAGCATGTTTGTCTTTTACTTATATTTCATATTGATGCTGCCTTGTTTATTAGAGATTAGATCATGGCGGGGATTTCTTTATTTACACTGTCCTGCTTTAATGTGATGACAGTAGGGTAAGTGTGAGGTTTGGTGCACCCTAGAACCGGTTTAAACCCCCAGTGGCCTACTTTGCCACTGGCCGTTCTAAGGCGGTAGCCCTATTGTCAACCCTTTTGTGTTTGTGTTGTCGTTTGCTTTTATTGTTACTTTTGCCTTCTTGTTTGTCTGTTTGCATGTTTGCTTCTGTGTTTTGTGGTTGACTGTCCTTCTTAAATGCTACTTTCCCTGTTCGATATTTTTATATTTCTTTGGACATAGAGATGAAGTCTCAATCTGGGTCCAAAACATGAATAATTACATTTAGAGAATGTACCTCAGTCTGCTTCGGGGGTGTACAATTAACACCTTTTGCAAGTGATTACTATATCACAAAACAGCTCTGGCGTTCGCTTCAGATATTTGTAAGTTTTTGGTTCTTAAGAGTTATAAATACTACCATATCCAAAATTATGTTAAGCATTTGTATGGAGATGGCAGAGAAATTGGAAGGCAGCAGAGCACTTCAGAAGTATAACTTTGATAAACAATGAACTGTCGTTGCATGGTTTCAAGTTTCAAAATGGTTAAAGTGTGTCCATGCTTTCAGTAGCAGGGATAACTTGGAAGAGAACCCTGGATTGCCAGCACCAGCAAATAAATGCCTTTACTATGTATGTGAAAGAAATGGATTTTATCTTTCTGGTGATGATATGTTTCTTGAGGCTATTCTGGATGGTTGAGTTGAGTCAAACTTCAGAAGATGTTGGAATATGTATTCAAAGACTAGTAATTCTAGTAACAAAAACACTTCTGAATCTTTGTGCAAACAAATATTTGAGGTTGTTTCTACAAACTGTTTAGTTCTCTGTCTGTTGCATGACGTCACTATAGATACAGAAAATACTTCTAAGTGTATAATTAAAACATATTGTCAGAAGAGAATAAAACTCATGAGAAATCAGCCAATGGACACACATACACAAAAATGCCAATCGTAGACGGGGTATAGGGAATATGTGTATTAACTTTAATGCGACCGGTGTCACCGAGCCTGTTATTCTTAACAAAGATATTGTGTAGACTTATGCAACAAGGTTTCCTTTCTGCAGATGAATTATTACAGATTATATATGCTTAGTCTTTCGGATGTAGTAGCGAAATATATATAATTTTCTGAAAAGGTTTCTCAGTCAGGTATTTTGTTTTCAATACACAGCAAAGCCGTTAGCGACTTATATATGCTCAAACATAGATCATGTTCTGGAGTTAATGAAAACTCTTCCTTTCCCAAAGTGCACGTTTTCAGTCGGAAAGGGGAGAAACCTATATTTACGAATAAAACAAAGTCTACCATCGCTTTATAACTAAGCATGGGGTTTATATAGAAAATACCCAAGTTATTTATGATAATTACATTCGTCAAACGACTTTGTGTGTGTGTCGTTCGAAACTTTAAGTTTCCTTACAGTACAGCCCAAAGTAGAATTCATCGTTGACTCGGCATTATGTTTGGACAACACTATAATTTTACACAAATCATTACATCCGTACTTGTCGAAGAAAAAAACGGATCTACCGTGGTCCGTCCTCCCGTCCGTCCGTCAGTCTCTCAGTCGATTATGCTCGTATCATGAACTCATCCTTCGTTAGCTAAAGCAGGGTGTTCATAATTGGCACAGAGGATGCTTATGATGCCTAGATGACAGCAAAGTCACAGGTGAAGGTGAAGGTCAAAAAGTCCAATTTCAGCAAAAGTTATATTAAACCTGCAATATTCAACATCCTAAATGACATTTCATACATGCTATACAGAATGATATACATATACGTTATTGTACAGATTTTGCGATTTGATATACGGGATACTCCTCTTCAGGTTTGGAGGTCACATATGGGGTCAGCATGAATTTTCATTGTTTTCTCGTAAGGTAAATGTCTCCTTCAACAGTTAAAAAAGAGTGTTAATATATAGCCTGGTGATTGGCTAGAGTGACAACGACATGTCTGTGAAAATGTCAAAAGGTCAAATTTACCAAAATGAACATTAATGCCAAAGTTTCCAATACGTGTTAATGACATTTCTAACATACTATTTGTAATGATATACTAAACAATATTGGACGGGTTTTACAATTTTATGTACGAACCTGTTCCACAGCGGAGCGAACTCATGGTCAAGTGGTGTCGACTTGCAGTTTGACTGTTTCCTTGTAAACTAAGCTTTTCTTACATCAGTGACACAGTGGCAATAAGATATTTAGATCACAATAAAGGATCAAATCTAGGTTCTGCCATCTGGGTCAAGAGGTCAAGGTCTAAAGGTCACATTCACCACAATGAACCTAATGAACATAGTTTTCAAAATTGTTGATGAAATTTATTTTCTTTCGTATTGCTTCCTTGTTAACTTAATTCCTAAAGGAGATTGTTCTTATTTGACCCAGTGGACGTGTACATGGACAGAAGAGTGGATATTTAAGAGGCCCTCGATCTTTGCTACTTTGTCGTGTTCAGATCTGTGTCATCCACAATTAGCTGGAGTCCTGCAACCCTCGTGATAGTACCACAACGGGCACTCCATCCGGCATATGAACCCCAAGGTCGCAGACCCAGAAGTTGGCCTATATATTGATTCAAATACCGATTCAAATACCGATTCCAAAGTGCAAAGTCCCGGCATACATACTTTACGTAGCCGATGTATCGTCCCTTCGCTCCCCCTCCACCCCACCTTCTCCCCACCCCTTTACCAACACTGTGTATATAACATTCTTGCATGTGCTACTCTTATTCTTACTTAATACATTTCAAAACCACATATGCTATGCTGACAATTATGACGTATAATTCTTATGCTTGATTTCAAGGGAAAATAGAAAATGATAGTAGGTCAGCATAATAATACGTAGTGAATCTATAAATTCAAAAACAAATAATTTTACCAGGGATTTTATATCATAATATAACAATCTAATTCTAATTAATATATAGTTTAATTGTTTATTTCCATAAAGAGCTCAACACTTTATTTAAAATTCGTAAGAATAATATCAAATTAAAGGGACATAAGGCGACCCCGAAGTAGTAATGAAATATTAAAGTGAGAATCCAGTATCATTTTGACTTTAAACTTGTTGTATATAAAAAAAATTGTTTAGGTTTTCTTCATTATTCAATCCTAGTTATATATATGATTGGTGCAATATAATCAGCAATTAGTAAAATAAAATCAAGTTGTTTTCAACTATTCAAATAATTAGTAAAAATGAATTGAAAATATTGAAGTTATGTAGATTATATACGCCTGACACCGCGAGATTAAAAAATCAAGTACGTGGTATCCCTACAGACAATTAATGTACTGTGGTAACGCATACCTATCTATAGCATTTAAACCTCTTTATTCTACTAAGCATATCTTATTTACGTAGCTTGTGTTGACCCATGTGTTATGGAGTATAGCAAATCAAGAAAAGGAAGTTATATCTGGGGTATTCCGCGGGATCGATATCTTAATTCATGGAATAGTCGTGTAATACGTTATAAACAAAATGGCGTACGGTGGACCAAAGCAACTCATCGTAGCAGCAATAGATTTCGGAACAGCGTATTCCGGCTATGCGTTTTCTTTCTACCACACGTTTAAAGATGATCCGACGAATATTTCAACCAACTCTTGGCCGACAGGAAACAGCAGTTTGATGTCATTGAAGACATCCACATGTGCGTTGTTTGATTCCCAAAAGAAATTCCACTCATTTGGATTCTGTGCTGAAGACCAATACTCCGACCTCGCACTGGATGGGAAGCACAGTGATTGGTACTTATTTAAGTGCTTTAAAATGGATCTCTTTGAAAAAGTGGTAAGGAACATATTTTAGATATTGTCTTTTCAATAATTGTGTTATGCATACTCTTTATACTTTCGCTTTTGAACTGTATGTATACAACTGTCAACAGAATAACATGTTGCCTGTATAGTTACAGCCAGACAATAACATGAAACTGCACTAACAATTTTTTAAAGAAAAAAAAAATAGCACTCTTTAATAGAAAAATACTTTCGACTGCTCCAGGCGAGCACGTCCGGTTGATTTAGCCTATTTAACCCTTATGACATATGTCGTCATTTATGCACCATCCTTTTTATCCAACTAATTGTATTGCCTGCTGTTGTCACGTTATCGGTCTGTCCGTCTGTCCGTGGACATGTTGATTATTGAAGTATAATACCTAGGCTCATAACATTTTATAGGTACATTACCCTTGTTATCAGAAGGAATGTTGTGTGAGTCAGGTCAAAGTTCAAGGTTACCATGGCCTGATTAAAACCATGCCATGAACTTACATGCATGTGCGTATTTTGTGCTATAACCACCGAAGAATAAAACACAGGCTAATGAACCTTTACAGGTATATTTCTCTTTGTAACAGACGAACCCTATTAGTTTGTGGTATATAGGTAAAAGATCTAGGTCGACATGACCGTGCATAATGAATATATATAATCCGCGTGGCAACATCAAAAGTATAAGACCTAAGCTTATCGTCTAAGATGAGGGGAAGTGTCTGAATAAAACTGTCTAGGAAGTCGTATGGAAGGACTGCTTGTGTAGGAGACGGGCTGTTTGAAGAAAACAGTGGTGGTTAATAAATACGTTCCAGTGGTAGAGTCTTGAAGTTAAATTATAAGGGTCCTGTGGAAGTACTTTATGTGAGTGTGAAAGGATGTCTGATATAAATAATCACATAGTGTGATGTTTTCCAGTATGGGAATAAAAAATGTGTACTTTGTGAAGGAACAAAACATCTAGATTGAACATGGGGTCGGTGAAGGTGGGTGGGGGTGGTCTTTTATCATTGTCTCCGAGACAATTATTTATTCAGAAACCCCTCTTCTGAAATTTGAGAAAGTCCTTCATCCACCACGTCCTCCCCCTCCCACCACCACTCCCCCCTCACACACAGATTCTCTCACTGGGGTTCAGTGAGACGTTCATTAAATGAAGCAAAAAATGGTGCTGCTGCTGCTACTACTACTACTACTACTACTACTACTTATGCTACTTATATTTACAATAATTATAAATATAAATATTTGTCATCATCATCATCATCATCATCATCATCATCATCATCACAACGACAAATAAAATGCATAAACAAAACTTACACATACTTTTCCATATGACTACTATAATTCTTTATTCATATTCGTCTTAATTTCTTTCAACGCAATACAGAAACTAAACAGACACTTTAAACTGGAAGACACACTGGGAAAGACTTTGCCAGCCATAGATGTGTTTTCCGGCTGCATAGGTTTCCTCAAAGATCACCTGTTAAAAACATGTCGAGATCGAATACCGGAAACACAAGACAATGACATCAGATGGGTTCTCACCGTGCCTGCGATATGGGACGACGCGGCCAAACAGTTTATGCGGGAAGCGGCGACAAAGGTAAGAAGAAGAGAGCGATAAACATCTTCTAGAGAAAAAATGTCGTATCGTTTATGGAATCTTGTCAAAGAAATAAACAGATATTGAAAATTGAAAGTACTTAAAGTTCTGCATATACTTTTGAATAACCCAACTATTCATTCAAGTGCATACGCAAATGTTTATGAGATTATAAACCCAAGGAGATTATAAACCCAAGGCTCCCAACCCCACCCCCCCCCCTCCCCCCACCTAGAACTTGGCCAAGTATGTTTACAACTGCCATAGAAAAAACTAAGCCTCCCCACCCCACTCCCATTAAAAATGGCAAAATAAATTATATTGAAAGGGTTTTCTGGTTGTTAACTCCAAAAGATGTTTACCCACCCCCTAAAAATGGCACACAAGTTTTTTTTGTCAACCCATATTTGGAAAACTTATGTCCCCCCACCCCCCCCCCCCACACCCCAACCCCATTTCCCACCCACTCCCACGCATGAAATCCTGAATCCGCAAATATATATATGATTGTTATGCTCCAATCAGTAAAGTAATTTTGAGTAAACAAGTGGTCAATTCTTTGAAAAAAAAATGTATTTTACTTCCGTGTTACACTAATTTTATATCATGTGTGCCTTTGTCCTTTGAATATTATGTACTAAGTATAGTATGTACCCTAACGTTCTTAAAATAAATCTATGTAATAAATCAATATCAGTCTCGTTGACACTCATGCAACAGACACGAATTTATTGTTAAGCGGTACTGTGTTTTTAAACGTAATTTTTGAAAACGGTCTACATTACTATTCAGAACGTCGGCAAAAGGGAGATAACGTGTAAAGCATATGGAATAACATTCTAATGGAAGTTTATGCCCTTGAATTCATACTCAAATTTTCAAAGAAAAGCGGAGGGCCGTGGAAGTATTCCGTCCGTCCGTTCAAACCAAACCAATTTTGATACGATTGTTTGCCAAAACGAGAAGTGATCATATTAAAATGACACGGAAGCTATGGCTCCTTTAGCCCTTAAAATGAATTTAAATTTATATTCATATTTAAGGAATATTCACAGCGTAGTGTTTCTTAACCTACAGTGTTGTCAAATAATCGACTTATTGTATGATGACATTTGGTATCATGCAAAGTTTATGCACATTCAGAAAAGTATCACTTATCCGAAAATGTTCTCCAGGCGGGGGACGTTGGTAACTCTGTTACTATCTTGTTTTAATTTAGGACCTCTATACATGAAGGAATGCCCAAATAAGTAAAACCGTTAGCTATATCCTTTGGAAGCAAAATACACAACAAATATTATAAAGTAGCAAAATCGTTTTTGTTGAGTCTCGTTTTCCTCTTTTAAGCCACCTTTACTGGGCTCGTTGTTCCTGAAGGACCAGTAAAAGTAACACTTCGGATTTGTAGCACGTTTTACAGCCAAACTGCAATAAACGAACGCTAGTGTGAATGTTAATACACATTGATAAAGGAGATCTGTTGGAAACAACAGTCTTTGGTAGGGCACTTAAACTATCAATATTATAATTAATTAAGACAACTCTTGAGATTTTGTCCATCAGCAATAGAACCATTGTCAAAATAAATATTATAATATAATCAGTGAGAGGTCTTGCATAGACATTGCCTGTAGCACAATCCTATGAATTGCTTGGAAAAAAAATAGATTGTCTTTACCACACTTATTATGAACAATAATTCAAACAACAACAAGACGAAATGAGAAAAAACTCTCATTTATAGGATATGTCTTCCTTTATATTTTCTTTATAGCTTTCTTTATATCTTCATAGCTTTCTTTATATCTTTATTAAGTTAGGTATACCAGAAGACAGACTGAGTATTGCTCTGGAACTCATTACACTAATTCAAATAACTACAACAACAACAAGATGAAAAACAACACTCTCCATTTATAAAATATATCTTTATTTAGACAGGTATACCAGAAGACAGACTGGTTATTGCTCTGGAACTCATTACACTAATTCAAATAACAACAACAACAACAACAATATGAAAAACAACACTCTTCATTCATAAAATATATCTTTATTTAGTTAGGTATACCAGAAGACAGACTGGTTGTTTGCTCTGGAACCAGAAGCTCATTACACCAATTCAAATAATAATAACAGCAACAAAAGCCACACTCGCCATGTATAAGATATATATCTTTATTTAGGCAGATATACCAGAAGACAGACTGGTCATTGCGCTGGAACCAGAAGCTGCATCGCTGTTCTGCAGGTTTTTACCGATTGAAAAGTTTTCCGGACTGTCGGGTGGATTTAAGCCTTTCCAACCGGGATCCAAATACCTCGTTTTAGATGCTGGGGGTATATTATTCTTTTTTCAATAAACAAAATGTCTATAATCTATGTTAATGTTGGTACTAAATCAATATAGAATTTAGAATTGATTGTATATCAACTTTACGCTATAAGCTTGTTTTCATATTCTAGCTATGTAATAGATAGAGTCTGGTCTCAGCGAGTTGGCTTATTTAAACACCTCGATGGGCTACGCCCATCTCGGAGTTTAAATAAGCCAACTCGCTGAGACAGACTCTATCTTTTTTGTAGCATGGTGTACTTAGTAACACTGTGACGTCATAGTGACCGTACTCTAAATTCCAATATCCGGTAGTTGTAGCACGGTATAGCCACGCCCCTTTAGTTACCCTAAATTAAACGATTTAATGTTCTACATTCATCAAAGGAAATGCCACCGACCATGCTACAATTATAATTTGTATAATATAGAATGCTAATGTTTAAACCAAATTCACCTTTAACATCTCAATTATTGTAAAGTTGTACGAGTATACATGCAGAAATAATACATAATTTGTAAAACTATGGTTGACTACCAATTGAACAATTAATAGAAGATGTGTGTAGTCTTTTTAATGTATGTTATATTTGTGAACTATAAAAGCGAGTATTTTTCAGCTTATTTTAGAATATTATCAATGATCATGTTTGTACTTATATCTGTATATAAACTATAATATTCTGTTTAAAGGTGGCACAATTGACATAACTGTGCATGAGGTCAAATACGACAGAAGCTTGTCCGAAGTTTTCAAGGCGAGTGGTGGTAACTGGGGAGGCACCTACGTCGACAAAGCATTTCGAAACGTTCTAGCAGATATAGTCGGGAATGACGTCATGAACAAGTTTGCATTAGAAGAAACCGCCGACTATCTGGATCTGTTTCGGAGTTTCGAGGTAAAGAAGAGAGGGTTCGAGTCGAAAGTGACCACAAAGGTCATGTTTAAAGTTCCAGTCTCGTTGAATGAAATATTTAGAAAGTACAAAGGAGGAAAGAACATTAAAGATGTTATTGAATCGACAAAGTATGCGGGGAAGATCACTTGGGCTGGTGACAAATTGCGAATGGCGCCTGAAATTGCTAACAGTGTGTTTGATGAACCATGTAAGAGCACTGTCAGTCATCTAGAAAACATGTTCCAGAAACCACAGCTAGAAAACGTGAACATGATTTTGATGGTAGGCGGATTTTCAGAATCGCTCATGCTGCAGAAATACGTCAGGGAAAGTTTCCCTGACAAGAGAGTTATCGTTCCTAAAGCACCGGGATTAGTTGTGCTAAAAGGAGCCGTCATATTTGGTCATGACACAGGGGCCATTTCAGAAAGAAAGAGCAAATACACATACGGTCTGAACGCGTTTGGTGAATTTGATGAAAACAAACATCCTGAAGACAAGGAATTCTATAACGACGATGGAAAACGTTTATGTGGAGATCTTTTTCAAATCCATGTTAAAATAGGACAAACCATAAGGACTGGGGAGTCCCAGGATAAGCGAAGTTACACTGTAACAACTGCAGATCAGACTAAGGTGGAATTCAGCGTGTTTGCATCAAAGAAGCGAAAGCCCAGATTTGTAACCGATCCTGGTTGTCTGTTAATCGGGACCCTTCATGTGGATGTTCCCGGATACGGCATGAACCGAGATATTGAAGCAAGCCTAATGTTTGGTGACACTGAACTACACGTTACTGCTGTTGTTGAACAATCAGGGGAAACTACTTCAGCCAAGTTTGATTTCTTAGGCGACAAAGGAGACGACAGCGACAGTGAAGAAAGAGGAGAGGATGACAGCGAGAGTGACGAAGACGACGATAGTGATGAAGATGGGAACTTACTATAATCCACGATTTTCTGGAATTCGAAGATGACGATTGCTACACTGAAGACGATGCCAGTGAGGTGTATGATTAATGAGCAGACCGTCGTCAAACTTTACATTGTCAAAGTCAATGATATGGCAAAAGGAACGATTGAATACTCTCAACGACGCATAACATGTGTCACATTTGATGCCAATGCCAATTTTCCAAGCGCTAATAAAACTATTTGTGTTACGAGTAATGTCGATACACGTACTTACATTCAACTTCAGTTGTGTTGTCAGTGCTGTTTACCAGCGCGATATGATGTATTATTAGTGTTATAGTCAGTGTTGTCTAGTTATCTAACAACACACCAATGGTAATGGACGATCGTTATCTAAGCCTAAGATTTCGAACATTTTTATCTATATATCCTTTCTAGAGAGAAAACGTAACCGATGTTAATTGTCATGTGATTATATGAAGAACTGTCGCGACTTTTTTTAGCACTATCGTTGATCTCTATAAGCATGTTTCGTTCGTTCCAATCTATGTACTATTGTATCTAACATTTGTATCTTACGCTATCTTTAAAATGGAATATGGTCAAACCAATGAAGTAAAGCATACATTCTGGAAATTTTTAATAAAATTTGAAAGTTAAACAAAAAGCAGTTTTGTGCACACGGTAATATTCAGTAACAAGGTCAGGTGTCTTTTACAGTCCACACATGTGTCTGTCTGCGTTTCTATTTGAAGGGAATATTTGCTTGTGTGGACTGTGGCATTTGGATGTTAATGTATTACCTAATGCATTACTCATAATGCTCTTATCCTAACTCTTAACACATACTGTATGCCACATAAGTATTTGTGTTAGATAAGCACATGACACTGTCAACTATAAAAGTAACATTGCCTTGGGCATGCAATTTAACAAGTGTATTTATCAGAAATACAGTGATGTGTATAAGATAATATATATGTTTGAGCATTTTCATGTGATATATCTCATTTGTTTGCATTTTCTTTTATCTTGCTATTATTATTGATTTCTCTTAATAAATTATTATCGAATTGCCAAGCCAGTGTTTTATTTAAACTGTATTTCTACGTTTTGGACATTTGACGTTTTTGAAATACCAACGCAACACTTGTAGGTTAATATCTTTTAAGTACATTCAATTTTGTTTTGGATATCCAACTGAAGTATATTGGACCATGCCATGATTGTATTTCAATTGCACTCGGACTACCGATGTGTTATTAATTTCCACATATTCATAATAATAAAGAGAGTGTTTTAAAGAAAATGCATTTTCACTGATCTGAAACCTGTAAAAGGAAAACAGTAAACATACTACCACAACAATAGACGATAAAAACAAATTTTCTATCTACTCCCTCTCTCTGTACCCGCCCAACCGCTTAGACCCTGCACACAATTTTGCACACCTGACATGATGCCAGTGATATTCGCCAAGTTTGGAGGCAATCGGTAAAAAGCTGCCGGAGAAGACGGGCTATAACTCTGCCAAAAAGTTGACAGAACAAGAATCTAAAAACTGTTCATAATGCTGAAGAAGTGTGGAAGCAACTCACAGAAACAAAAGTTGCAATGGATGCATAGAGAAAGATTTTTAGATAATAAAAAATATGTTGTACAAATCTGCACCTGGTGTCTAAGATCGCATCGGTCATCGCGCAGTCAAAGTGGAAAGTATAGTGACGAACTGTATAAGGGTCAATCACTAAACATGCATTGCGTTCCAAAATGATAGGGTAATAACCTCTTGTAATAAACTGCTTAAATAGTTTTATCAAGATTGTATGAAAGAGATTATGACCAAGGATCTTACAAAGTTTGTAAATCACATCACCATAGAAGTCGGGTTGTGATAGACCTTATCGCAGAAGAGTTTCTAAATTACTTTTATAATTATTTTAAAAGTAAATCAGGGTTACGATAATAAAATTTTGCAAAGGTTATTCAAAGTTTATGGTAACGGTAGCCCTGCTTGAGTTATTTTTTAGTTCTACAAATATAACGAATATTAAAGTCCTCAACACGACTACAAGATCTAGAAATACGAATAAGTTGAGAAATATAGACCCCATAGGTCTACAGTCCGTACCCATAGAGATACGAACAATTTGTCTAAACACGGTAGTTCTATACCTGATGAAAATAGTATCTAATAGGAAAATGAGTGCTTCAGAAACTTCTTTTATACATAGTGTAATTGTCTAAATTGCCTTTAGTAAAAAACAATTAATGTTGTTACAGGCCAAAAATGTATTTTTGTCTCTAGCGGAAGTTTTTTGAATGATAGCAATATGCTTGTCTTTGATCAGTTGATGTGGTAAAGTGTAATAGTGTAAATAAGTCATAAGTACTAATAGATAACACTTGACGTTTACTGCAAATGTTACGTCTCTTGAACGACTCCTGAATGTTAAATAAATTTATCCCAGAGTTTTCATACGCTTTAGCACAATATTGTTTAACATGATCTTTAATGGCAGCAAAACGAGAAACTAAAAGTTTGGAGATGTTTGTCGCGGTGCAGGCACTAGAATTCAAAATAAAACAGGATTGATTAGCCTGGTACCCTGGCCTCCCACAATGCTTTGCACAGTAGGCCAGGTATTCACTGTCGAATGGCGATTTCTACTCATAAAATTCAAGATGTCTGCCCATGCAGAAATCCTATTGAAAATGTAAACATTGACCGATTGGGAGTTATTCTACTGTTTCACATCTGATATTTCGATGGATTGCATTACGGAAACATATTTTTAAATGGGCCGTGAGCTCATTTTGTTGTGATACAGCATTAATGTTGTCAAATCAACTACGACTCTGTGTGTGTTGTGTAAAAGATGGGTGGGGTGTCATTTGTAAACATAGACCGATCGGGAATTATTCTACTGTGTAATGAAGATATTTTTATGGCTTTCATAACAGAAACATATTTTCAAATGAACCATGAGCTCGTTTTGTTGTGATACAGCATTAATGTTGTCAAATCATCTATGATTCTGTGTGTGTTGTGTAAAAGATGGGTGGGGTGTCATTTGTAAACACAGACCTATCGGGAATTATTCTAATGTTTCAGTGCTCACGGAAAATATTTTTGACAGGCAGGCCAGAATTAATATTGACAGGCCCTGAATCAACTATATAGTAAAATATGGCAAAAAGGAACAATCCCCAACCAGACTTTGACAGGCCCCGGGCTAAGGGCTATCCTATTTGGTGAACACTGTGTGTCATGGCGAATATTTTAACGGGAACATATTTTCAAATGGACCCTCAGCTCGTTTTGTTGTGATACAGTGTTTCAAGAATGATTATGTGTACATAGAGTAAAATAAATGGGGGGCAGTACATAAAATATAGGTTACCGTTATATGACAGTTCATAAGGGGAAAATGATGTCACGACAATATGTAAAAACAAAACAAACAAACAAAAAACAACGTCAGGTAAATCAGACTAGGGGGAAAAGGTGGTGAGGGGTCGGGCTCTATTTGTAAACAACACCAAACCATGCTGCTGAATAAATAATATCTTTAAAGGGACACATGGGAATCTTGAAGTCGTTATCAATTCACGCATTAAAATTAGGGGCCCAAAATTAGCCTTTTGATTTACTAAATCTTTAGGTTTCTGGGTTCAAAATTGACCGACAAAGAAAAGGAATGTTTGCAGACATTTGTATTTATTTAATTACTGACAAAAATAATCGTTGTTGTTCTATTTACGAAAATGTTATATAAGTGCATGACATATAACTATTTATTGTATATATTCATATTGTCCCGTTTAGTTTGCATTGAGCTAAGCGTGCAATATTCTACGATATTGCACGCATTGGTATTGCACGGGAACTTTTGCTCGTGCTTGCTAAGAGCCGCGAAATAGAAATAAGGAACTACTTTCAAATAAAAATAACGGAATCCTTCCTATAGTGTCAACAAAAATATACGAGTTTTTTTTCAACCTTTTATGGCAAAAATTGATAAAATAATTCAAATGGTCACTCACCCACTGTTTTTAACGTTATCGAATGGTAAACAAACTTCAGGAAATCGCTTGATGTTTTTAATGACATCATCCGACGTCGACGTCGTTTTCGCGCAAAATAATCATCCACACAAAATGAAACTGAATGGCAAGATAGGAATTCCATCAAAAGCTATAAAAAATAACACAAATACAATGAAAAGTAATAGTCATACAATTAACATTGATCAAAAACAATATAAAAGTATACAATAAAAAGGTTATTGAATTTGTATGGCTAAATATTACTTGGAACTCGTTGTTTTGGCACAAACAACTCGTTCCAAGTAATATTTAGCCATACAAATGCAATAACCTATATTATTATATACTTTCCAGTGAAATAGTGGATTTTATGACTAAAATAAAAACTTATATTTTCATTGTTTATATTTCACATGTGAAAATATAATATGAATATGTTCACTCAAAATGACGTCCTGTTGACAGTGTCTACATTGTTGACGTCATTGAGGTCATTGTTTTGGTGCATTATATTTTTCTGCATAATTTTCCAGGTTGTGAGTATATAATAAATAGAATATTTGTTGGTTTTGTCGTGAATATAGGATTTGTTTTCATCACGAAGTGAGAAAATTCAAATATTTTCACGAGTGCTTAAGCACTTGTGAAAATATGTTTTCTCAAATAAATCCTATATTCACTCAAAACAAACAAATATCCTCTATATGTTGCTAATGTCAGGTGCATGTGTACCTAATGCTAATATCAGTTGATGAATTGAATATTGTTTAATGTCTCATCAACACCATGTATGCAAATATCCACTATGGCTGTATCGTTTTAAGATGAGTACTTTGCTGCTATATCAATGTTTCTCAAGATTTTGCTAAACCAACTTCTCTGCTATGGCATTGTACTAAAACCACAGTATCTTCTCATTCTTCACATTAATTTACTGTTCACTGTGTACAGAATGATATGGGTGATTGGTCAGCCTAACAAAGGTATACAGGTACTTCTCAAAAGCAACAATACAGTTATGCTCAAACGTGTATGGTAATTTATGTTTTAAATCTTGATAAAATTCAATCAGCATTCACACAAAAGTTGATAGAGAACCATAAGTGTTACCTGCAAAATACTAGATATCTAGCTTGTGTACTTTCAAAGAAGAAGATATTTTAAATATGTATCTATATAAATCTATGTAAAACTGTAACCTCAGAGGCCGGTCCAAACTTGACCGCCAGTGTCATTACTCGAAACAACTTTGTAGTGGACCATAAGCTTATCGTAAATTTAAAACATTATGCCTCTAGTTCTTGAAGGTTTAGAGAAGATTTTTTTGTTTATATTTTAATCTATTTTCTTAGTAAAACTGTGTCCCCTGAGGCAGGGTCAGATTTGACCCCAAGACCATAAGCTAACACTACACACATACATATGAGATACCTTGTGGTCTTAAAGGAGATATTTTAAGTTTACCCTATATACATGTCTATTTAAAAACATGCAAAATCTCCATATAGAAACTTTCGACCTCCGGGCGAAGCCATTTTTAATCTGGTTGGCTTTATTTGAGAAAAAAAACTCAATGGTCTAGGGTTTGGCGATCATTAATAAAGAAATAACTGACGAAATATTTTCCGTGGTTCTGGAGAAGATAATTATTTAAGGTTTCAAACTTTTATGTTAATGGCGGCCATCTTAGATGTCGCGCTGACATACTTTTAACAAATTTGAAGCCGTTAACCTTATAATTATCCATGTGATGTTAGGTAAAAACTGACTAAGACATTCCCGAGAAGTCTTTTAAAGCAAAGGCTAAACACACAAGACGACGACTGAAGGAGGACGGAAGAATGATCCCAAAAGCGAACCTCTGAGCCTTCGACTCAACTGATCTTACAACATCTGATTAAATCCCAAAGAAATGCCTCCATATTTTTGACAGCAATACTTAGATAATATATTTTTGTTTGGGATAAACAGACAAAACATCTGTTTAAAGCACGAATCTAATACGAAATTTAAAGATGAAAAAAATACAAATTAATTACATTTTTTGTTTGAAAATACCATATACGATTTTTTTTTGTCAAAGTATGGTTGTCAATAAGAACGATAAAACAAATTCCATGACATTGATAATGACTTCCAGCATTCCTATTGAAGAATAATACTATTATAGGTAGTGTGCACAGTTAAGGGGGCGATATTGTTTTGTTTCGAATTTGTAAAAGTAAAGGCAGATATTAGGCAAACAACGACCGTCTGAACGAAACAAAGAGTGACCACACCGCAACTTTCAGTTGCTGAGTTAGTATAACGTTCAGCTGTGGAGGTTTTATGCAACAGACACAATATGAGACATTATATCCAACACAAACTAGTAAATGGCAACACGAAGGCGTGTCCAATTAGCAACAGCTGTGACAAGTTCATACAATAGTGTAACATATAGATCTATAAGCGTCACCAGTGTTTACCATATTCAAGTAAGTGATCAATCTCATGGGCTCGTCATCGCCATAGAATAACACTTCATAGACAGTTACGTTACATTATTTACTTCCAGATATAAGAAAAATAATTATTCCATCGTACTACTCAGTGTTTTGTCATCAACACCGACCTTCCACTCATGAGTTGTACTCAATAAAACCGAGCGTGCTAATTTTCTCTTCTCTTGTTTGTGTTTGTTGCTTCCATGGGATCCCATTTACAGTATTTGTTGTTCGCCCTCCATGATGAAGCTCGTCTGATAAAAAATAATTTGGGAATAGCATTTCATTTACAAATGTGGTTACCTTATGAGGCAGTGTTGGGGACCGGGGCGTATTACAATTCATATATAGGTTGTTAACACATGTAGTACACATAAGTTTTGGTATCGTATAACTATAGAATGTGTAAAAAACAACAACAACATTATAGTGTAAAATATATTTTTTTGATCTTAATGTGAATCTGGTTTTAAAAGGCAGGATAGATTAGAGACCAAATATAGCCTTAAGGCTCAGTTTATTTGAACTTTCTCATACATTTTCCAATAACAGTATTATTAACATATATCAACGTTAAATTCGTAATCATATCAATGTATGCAGGTATATATAATTCAGTTATTAGCGTTTCAAATTACAAAGATTAACATGAGTGCACATCCAACACACTCGAATATAGTGCAATGTGATCAAGTGCGTTTTGATTAACAGTAGTTAAAACATTTGTGTGTAGCATGTACATGTATACTTGGGCAGGATTTAAATAAACAAAAGCATTTTGGTAAAAGCCTATATAAATACTGAAAAGAGATCCATTGGAAGCAACAAACACAAACAAGAAATATTTAACAACGACTTACTTTTAGAAAGTCTGTTTATAAATTATTTATATTACATACTAGTATTTGTTGAAATATTATAGTTAAAATTGCAATTCGAAGAGACTAGACATACCATATTTCAGTATTTTGTTAAACAGAACTAAAAAAATGTAGAGAGTATGCTTTAAATCTGTCAGATGGGATCCAACTATCGCCATCAGTTATTGTGGAACTTTGTTTGGTCAATTTCCAAAACAGACAATACTCATTATTTTGATTCCAGAGAATTAAAAGTGGTACTAAACCGTATGTTTTGACTGGAACAGTTTTGATTAGACCACATCACCTATTTTGTATTGCAAATGATGGCGGTATAGTGTATGTCATTGACGATTTACGGCCCTCTGTTCAGGCATATTCTTGATTTTCTGGTGATGTAATTAATAATCAGAACTTACACAAGTAGTACAATCTGACCAATGGTCAATCACGTTGTGCTTGTTTGTGTTGAAAAGTGTCATATTCGTTCTGATGTGACATTCAATGACATACTCATACTGAGGTATTGAATAAAGCTTTTAACAACGACAGGATCATTGGTGACACCACACCTTCGTCTGCTGCAGAACATTATTATCAAAAGCCCCTGGTTGATGAATTTTCAAGTGTGCCTATTGATGATGATTTCATTTTTCAAATACCAAAACAATGCAGCACATCATTGCTATCTGAATAAACTTCATATCAAAAGCCTCTTGAAGAACTGAGTTGAGGGCGAGACACCTCTGAAATAAGATATTTTTTTTCTGTACAAATGGGAAGTGTTGAATGTCCATGCAATAGGAAAGGAATACGGTTATAAAAATCCAATAAGACGAGGCTGTTTGTGTCCTTTTCTGGTACTTTTTTTATTTTCTTTGTACTCTGAACAAAAATACAGTGCGAAGCATTGGAGTTCAGCTTAATAAATTGAATATAAGATCTTCAGCATGCACTCGCCCGCTGGTTGTTCAAGTCCGCCACCCACCACCAAATGAAATAAAAAATAAACTAACACAGAAAGTGTGGGGTGGGGGACATAGCTATATATGTGTAACAATTAACCAAAACAACACAGAAATATGTGAAAAATAATAATGATAACTGAGTTTCGAGTGGGGGAGGGGGAGGTGTAATGCTGGCTCGGGGGTGGGGGGAGGGAGAATGCGGATGGGCCGGGGAGCAATATAGCTATATGTGTAAGAATGATCAAAACAACACAGAAATATGTAAAAAAACGAGTTTCGAGTTGGGGGAGGCGGGGGGGCGGGCGGTAGGGGCACCACAGCTATATTGTACAAATTAACCAAAACAACACAGAAATATGTAAAAAAAAAAAATGGAGTTTCGAGTGCGGGGAGGCGTGGAGGCGCAGTGGGATGGGGTCGGAGGTGGGAGGGGAACATAGCTATATATGTGTAAGAATTGACCAAAACAACACAGACATATGTAAAATAATAATAATAAATGAGTTTTGAGTGGGGGAGTGGGGAGGGAATGCCGGCGAGGGCGGGGGGATGTCAACATAGACATATGTGTAAGAATTGACCGAAACAACTCAGAAATATGTAAAAATAAATAAAAATGATTTCCGAGAGTGAGGGAGGCGGGCGGGGGTTGGGGTGGGGTGGGGTGGGGAGTGGCAACATAGCTATATATATGTAAAATTTCCAAAACAACAAAGAAATATGTAAAATAAATAGATATATCGAGTGTGGGGGAGGGTGGCGGTGGCGGGGGAAGGCGTGGGGAGGGGACAACATAGCTGTATTTGTAAGAATTGACCAAAACAACACAGAAATATGTAAAAATAAAAAGAAATCGAGTGGGGAGTCAGGGGGCGGGGGGAAGGCAGTGGGGTGTGGTGGTGGGGACAACATAGCTATATGTGTAAAAATTGACCAAAACAACAGAGAAATTGGTAAAAAAAAAAAATCCAGTTGGGGGAAGCAGGGGGTGGGGGTCGAGGGGAAGGCAGGGGGTTGGGATGGTGGGAGACATCATAGATATATGTGTAAGAATTGACCAAAACAACACAGAAATATGTAAAAAAAAAAAAAAAAATGGCGGGGGCGCGTGGGTAGGCATTGCCGGAGAGGAGGCATTGCCCCAGTATGGGTGAAATATGAATGAAATGCATAATGCTATAAGAAAACCCAAACCAAATTTATAGATATATACAACAGGTTACATGCAAACCTAGATCTGCCTTTATTGCACATTTTATGAGCCGTCACAGTTTGGGTTCCATGGGAGCCCAGAATTTGCAGAAGAAAAATTACTTATGCAACCCTTTACAACATACTATAACGAAATTAATTCCCAAATTTAGTTGAGCTAGGACAAGACATGTAAGAGATATAGACCTGTAAACACAGCTTACAAGCAAAATTTGATGTGAAATAGACGCATTTTAAGTGCGATCAGAATTTGGGTTCCATTGGAGCCCATGGGTTACAGGAACCAAAATTGCCTATGCAGTCTATAAGATAATGTTATAAGGAAGCCCATGGCCAAATATGGTTGTGATAGGATAAGAAATTTAAGAGATATAGACTTGTAATAACAGTTTACACGCAAACCTTAATGTCGGACACCGACGCCGACACCGGGGTGATTACATAAGCTCTCTTATTCTTCGAATAGTCGAGCCAATGAATAAAAGGCAAAATAAGACATCACAAACACACCAGTGTTGACAATAGGGCTATCGCCTTGGAACGGTAAGTGGCAAAAAAGGCAGCTGGGGTTTTAAACCAGATTCTAGTGTGCACCAAACCTCACACTTACCCTACTGTCATCCCAATAAAACGGAACAGTGTAAATAAAGAAATCCCGCCATAAACTATTCTCTAACCTACATGGCAGCATTAATAGGCAATATAAGTAAAATACAAAGATGCTCGTGTTTATATAAATACAAGAAAAGCACTAGCCTAGAAAGCCACAAAGAAGGTATTCGATGACTTGGCAGAAGCCAGAGCAACAAGAAAACAAACCATTGGGGGCAGGACAAATTCGTTCAATGAAACAGGGTCCCTCTCATGATGTTTAAACTTATCGACGAAACTTTATAAAATAATACAAAGATGGATATATAATAGCAGAATAATTGTTATGAATATAAATATATTTGATAAACACTTAAATCATATTTCAAAACCGTATATGCTGTGCTGACAATTATGACGTATAATTCTTATGCTTGATTTCAGGGGGAAATAGAAACTGATATTAGGTCAGCATAATAATACGTAGTGAATCTATTAATTCGTGGAAAGAGTAACACTCTTTCAAAAACAGTTAATTTTACCAGGGATTTTATACTATAATATAAACAATCTAATTTTAATGATATATATTTTAAATGTTTATTTCCATAAAGAGCTCAACACTTTATTTTAAAATTCGTAAGAATAATATCAAATTAAAGGGACACAAGGCGATCCTGAAGTAGTAATGAAATATTAAAGGGACACAAGGCAATCCTGAAGTAGTAGGAAAATATTAAAGTGAGCATCTAGATTTGTTAATCCAGTATCATTTTGACTTTAAACTTGCTTGCATATAATTATATAAAAATTAATAAAAGAATAGGTTTTCTTCATTATTCAATCCTAATTATATATATGATTGACGCAATATAATCAGCAATTAGCAATATACAATCGGGTTGTTGTCAACTATTCATATAATTAATAACAATGAAATGAACATATGGAAGTTATATAGATACGCCTGACACCGCGAGATTTAACAAATCAAGTACGTGGTATCCCTACAGACGATAACTGTACTGTGGTAACGCATACATATCCATATCATTTAAACCTGTTTACTCTACATATCCTATTGTACGTAGCTTGTGTTGACCCATGTGTGACGCAGTATAGCAAATCAAGAAAAGGAAGTTATATCTTGGGTATTCCGCGGGATCGAAATCTTAATTCATGGAATAGGGTTTAAGACGTTATAAACAAAATGGCGTACGGTGGACCAAAGCACCTCATCGTAGCAGCGATAGATTTCGGAACAGCGTATTCCGGCTATGCGTTTTCTTTCCACCACACGTTTAAAGATGATCCGACGAAGATTTCAACCAACACTTGGGCGACGGGGACAGGGAGTTTGATGTCATTGAAGACATCAACGTGTGCGTTGTTTGATTCCCAAAAGAAATTCCACTCATTTGGATTCGGTGCTGAAGACAAATACTCCGACCTCGCGCTGGATGGGAAGCACAGGGATTGGTACTTCTTTAAATGCTTTAAAATGGATCTCTTTGAGAAAGTGGTAAGGAACATATCTTAGATATTGTCTTTTGATTAATTATGGTTATGCCTCCCTTTCTACTTTCGCTTTTGAAATGTATATATAAAATTGTCATAATCATAATGAGGTGAATTTAACATGTTGCCTGTATAGTTAGAGCCAGACAATAACATGAAACTGCCCTAAAATATGTTTTTAAAAAAAAAGTCAGGTCAAAGTTCAAGTTTACCATGACCTGTTTATTTTGTGCGATAACCACCGAAGAGTAACCACAGGCGTATGAACCTTTACAGGTACATTTCTCTTTGTAACGGAAGAACCCTATTAGTTTGTGGTATGTAGGTAAACAGTTTGTGGTATGCAGGTAAATGATCTGTGTCGCCATAAATTATATGGGTGCCGTGGAAGTACTTTACGTGTGTGTGTGTGGTGGAGAAGCGGGGGGTGTTTAAAAAGGATGTCTGATGAGAAAACAGTGGCGCTTAAGAACGACTTTCCGGTGGTAGAGTCCTGGAGGTAAATTATATGGGTCCTGTGCAGGTACTTTTTGTGGGTAGGGGTTTAAAATGGATGTCTGATGTAAATAATCACGAGTGTGAGGTTTTCCAGTGAGGGGAGGGAAATGTTGTACTTTGTGAAAGAACAAAACTTCTGGAATGAACATGGGGTGGGTGAAGGGGGCGGGTCTTTTATCATTGTCTCCAAGACAGTTATATGTTCAGAAACCCCTCTTCTATAATTTGAGAAAGTCCTTTATCGCACCTCCTTCCCCCAACTTCACTCCCCACTCACATACAGATCCTATCACTGGGGTTCAGTAAGGCGTTCATAAAAGGAAGCATAAAATGCTGCTGCTGCTGCTGCTACTAATACTACTACTACCACTACTACTACAATACGTGTACTACTATTAATATATACTACTAGAATGAATGAATGAATGAATGAATGAATGAATGAATGAATGAATGCCCGTCAACGGGCATATAAACAAGTAAATATATATAAGAACACATTATAATGATTAATATAGTCTGATCTCTTTTAGGAAATCTAAAACAAGACTAAAATATACAGTATCAAATAACTCTTTCATAGTATTAACATTGTAGTACGTTTGACGCATAGGATCAAAGTCTACACATTTCAATAATATGTGTTTGACCGTTAACGGTGCAAAGCAGGGTATACATTCTGGTAATTGCTCACCTTGTAATCATATGAATGAGTATAACGTGTATTCCCTATCCTGCACCGGGCTAGGATAACTTCCTTTCGACGAATGGGTCTACTAGAAGAACGCCATTCTCCGAGTAACGGTTTAATTGAATGGAGTTTATTGTTAACTGACAAATCCCAAGCGGTTTGCCAAGAGTTACGAATATATGTGTTAATACAACTTTTAAAATCAGTAAATATCAATTATTGTGTAATTGAGACGATAATTGGGTGTTATATTTGGGTGGTCAGTGTGTGTTGGAAATTGGTGGTGATATGTTGTGCTATTAAGAGGTGCAGTAACTTGAGGAAATGAATATACAGATATGATGTATTAGAACTGATTTTTGGAATATTAAGAAAGGCTTATTTATTTTATAGGGGAACGTCTCCTCCTTTTTCGTGGCGATGATGTAGTAGAGGGTGTGATGATGGTATGTGATGTAGGGTACAGATCGCAGTCAAGCGATATAGCCAATACGTAGAAGAGGGGTGATACGGGCAATATGATATATTTGTGATATAGATCGAAGCAGTTGATAGTCTGTACAGTGAAGTGATATAGCCTATGCACAGAAGAGTGGTGATATAATCAATATGATATATCCGTGATATAGATGGATTCAGTCAGTAGATGGACTGTACAGTAATGTGATATAGCCTGTGCATACATGATTGGTGATACTATATGCATATTATATATTAGTAACGTAGAGTTTGCAACAAGGTGTACATAAGATGCTGTTATCTATATTTGTCATAGATAGTGAGGGATTGTGCCACCTATGAAGTGATATTAATGGTTTGCCAACTAAAGGCAACAGCCGTATTAATAATCTACAACAATTAGATATTACATAGACAGAGAATAAACTTGAGAAAGGACGTTGAATTATATGACATTTTACAGTGTTTGACATTTGAGTTTGTGAACTCAAAATAGAAAGTATTTATATTAGTATTGAGTGATTGTCTAAAACTCCACGATATTTCTTTTCTTTCTATTTCAAGTTTCCTATCTAACTATCTTCCGTATTTACTTTATTATTAAATACATTTGTTTATTAAAATATAACATGTCTGTTTGTACTTTACTGTTCCGATAAACAAATCGATCGATATTTTCAATATCGTCACACTCTATTATTACCATGTATTCCTACATGGCTTGGAAGCCAGCAGAAAAAAATATCATTATCAATTACTTTTCTAAAAGTTGAAGCACAACTGGGTTATCATGTTTCATATTACCCAGTGCTTGAAGAGATGAACGGGAATGAGAAAATATTACAAAATGGTCATCATCAGATTCCTGAATATAATTTAAGGCAAGTTCAATTGCCTTAAGTTCAGCTGAAAAGATAGAGGCCTTGTTAGGCAGGCGGCTCTTTATGCTGTGTTTGTGAACAACAGCTGCTGCAACTGCCTTATCTCCATCTTTAGAGCCATTTGTGTATATATATATACTACTAGAACAACAACAACTACTACTACTACTACTACTACTACTACTACTACTACTACTACTACTACTACAATACGTGTACTACTGCTAATATATACTAGTACAACAACAACAACTACCACTACTACTACTACTACTACTACTACTACAATACTTGTACTACTACTAATATATATTGTTACAACTACTCCTACTACAACTACTACTTCTACTACTACAATTCTTGTACTACTACTAATGTATACTGTTACAACAACAACTACTACTACTACTACTACTACTTACAATAATTATATCAATATAAATATAAATATAAATATGTCATCATCATCATCATCATCATCATCATCATCATCATCATCATCACAACGACAAATAAAATGCATAAACAAAACATACACACACTTTTCCATATGACTACTATAACTCTTTATTCATATTCGTCTTAATTTCTTTCAACGCAATACAGAAATTAAACAGAAACTTTAAACTGGAAGACACACTGGGAAAGAGTCTGCCAGCCATAGATGTGTTTTCCGGCTCCATAGGTTTCCTAAAAAATCACCTGTTGAAAACATGTCGAGATCGAATACCGGAAACACAAGACAATGACATCAGATGGGTTCTCACCGTGCCTGCGATATGGGACGACGCAGCCAAACAGTTTATGCGGGAGGCGGCCACAAAGGTAAGACGGAGGGAACGATAAACATCTTCTAGAGAAAAATGCAAGTCGTATCGTTCTTGGAATCCTGTCAAACAAATAAACAGATATTGGAAATTGAAAGTAGTAACAGATCTGCATATACTAACTATTCATTCAAGTGCATACACACATTTGTATGAGATTATAAACCCAAGGACAATACATGGGCGGATTCAGGAGGCCAAGTATGTTTACACCTGCCATAAAAAGGCCTACGCCCCACTAAAAAATGACAAAATAAGTTATTTTGGAGTTTTTTTCTACTTGTTAACCCATAAAAGATGTTTCCACCCCCTAAAAAATCTCACACATGGTCCCCCCACATGAAATGCTGGATCCGCCCCTGCAATATACTGACACTGGATACGTATATGAAAATAATAAACAATTCGGTTCCAAGAATTATGACAGGGAATTAATTCCTGGAAATTAGAGAAGTGGTCTACTTGGTTAATAAGTTATTCAAATGTATGACATAACACCTGTACGTGCATACAATTTATGTCAGCAAATACATGCATATATAAAAATGGTTTATAAACTAGCTCTATTTCTGTAGGTTTTTTATATTGGGGTAATAATTGCTCGATCTTTTTCAAAGTTGATGTATGCTTTATTTTTATGAGTAGGTGACTGATAAGCCTGATTAGGCAGGGAAAACATGATTATGAGTATGTGTTTGGTAACTTGTGTGTAAGTTTAACACAATATTAAACACATAAACAAGCAAATAAATAACCAAAAAAATCTAAAACATATATGATGTTCGGCTCGAAATTGAAAGACCTTAAGGTAGCTTCCATTTGCATTTAGTTGACACCAATTACTCTTCTCGATCGCATTCAGTCCCTGTAATATTCAAATACAATACACGTTAAATATACTGGCTGATAAATACAAAATAATGTTCCATCAAGGACAAATATATATCTGACTGATATACTCCAATCAGTAAAATAATTTTGGGTAAACAAGTGGTTAATTCTTTGAAAATAAAAATGCATTTTACTTCCGGGTTAAAATAATCAGTGTGTGTATGTGTGCCTTTGTCCTTTCAATATTATATAGCAAACATAGTATTGATCCTAACGTTCCTAAATAAATCTGTCTGATAAATCAATATATTCAGTCCTACTTTACGTTGACACTCATGCACTAGACACGAACAACATCCGCCAAAGAACAGTTAACTATTTACTGTTAAACATTTCTATGGTTTTAAACATAGTTTCAAATTATGTCTTTAAAATAGTGTTATAAGATATATCCCTTTCATAGAAAGCTATATAAAACACGTCGACAAAAGGGAGATAACATGTAAAGCATATGGAATGACATTCTAATGCAAATTTATGTCCTTGAATCCAACCACAAATCTAAACCCGCATTTTCGAAGAAAAGCGGAGGACGGGAAATATTCCCAGTCCATCCATTCGTCACTCTTTATTGTGGCCGCAACTAGTCATTCCGTTGGAAGGCATTCAAACCAATTTTGATACAATTGTTTGCCAACACGTGAAGATAATCATATTACAATGACACGGAAGCTATGGCTCTTTTAGCCCTTACGGGAATATTCACAGCGTTGTGTTTCTTAATCTACAGTGTTGTCTAATAATCGAATTATTGTATGGTACCATTTGGTATAATGCAACGTTTATGCTCATTCAGGAAAAATATCCCTAATCCGAAAATGTTACTGAGTTACTTTTTTGTTTTAATTTAGGACATCTATACATGAAGACATGCCCAACTAAATAAAACCGTTATTTATAATGATAAACTGGCTGAAGTGTTATAATATAATAAGGGAGAAGTCTTGCATAGATATTGTAGCACAATCCTATCATTACTTGAATAAAAAAATATTAATAAAATAGTTTGATTTTACCACACTTATACTTATTATAAACAATAATTCAAACAACAACACGAAGAAAAGAGAAAAAAACCTCTTCGAATTCATTTATAGGATATATCTTTCTTTATATCTTTCTTTATGCGTGTATACCAGAAGACAGACTGGTTCATGACACTAATTCGAATAACAACAGCAACACTCTCCTTATATCTTTATTTAGGCAGGCATACCAGAAGACAGACTGGTCATTGCGCTGGAACCAGAAGCTGCATCTCTGTTCTGCAGATATTTACCGATTGAAAAGTTTTCCGGACTATCGGGTGGATTTAAGCCTTTCCAACCGGGATCCAAATACCTCGTTTTAGATGCCGGAGGTATAGTTTTCTGTATTTTAATAAACAAAATGTCTTTAATCTGTCTATATATGTTAATATTGGTACTAAATTAGTTCAATTTAAAATTTAGAGAAAATGGATGTAAATAAACTGTAATCTATAAGCTTGTTTTCATATTCTAACTATCTATAATTTGTATAATATATTATGTTAGTGTGTATATATTACGAAATACACATCTTTAAACCAAATTCACTTTTAACATTTCAATTTTTGTAAAGTTGTACGAGTATACATGCAGAAGTTATATATAATTTGTAAAACGATGGTTGACTACCAATTTAACAATGACTGGAAGATATGTGAAGTGTTTTTAATGTTATGTTATATAGGTGAACGGACAATGCGTGTATTTTTCAGCTTATTTTAGAATGTTGTCAATGATCATGTTTATACTTATTCTGTATATAAGCTATACTATTCTGTTTAAAGGTGGCACAATTGATATAACTGTGCATGAGGTCAAATACGATAGAAGCTTGTCCGAAGTTTTCAAGGCGAGTGGTGGTAACTGGGGAGGCACCTACGTCGACAAAGCATTCCGAAACGTTCTGGCAGATATAGTCGGGAATGACGTTATGAACAAGTTTGCGTTAGAAGAAACAGCTGACTATCTGGATCTGTTTCGGAGTTTTGAGGTAAAGAAGAGAGGGTTCGAGTCAAAAGTGACCTCAAAGGTCATGTTTAAAGTACCCGTCTCGTTGAATGATATATTCAGAAAGTACAAAGGAGGAAAGAACATTAAAGATGTTATTGAATCGACAAAGTATGCGGGGAAGGTCACCTGGGCTGGCGACAAATTGCGAATGGCGCCAGAGATTGTAAACAGTGTGTTTGATGAACCATGTAAGAGCATCGTCAACCATCTAAAAAACATGTTTCAGAAACCACAGCTAGAAGACGTAAACATGATTTTGATGGTAGGCGGATTTTCAGAATCGCTCATGCTCCAGGAATACGTCAAGGAAAGTTTTCCAGATAAGAGAGTTATCGTTCCTGAAGAACCAGGATTAGTTGTCCTAAAGGGAGCCGTCATATTTGGTCATGACACAGGGGCCATTTCAGAAAGAAAGAGCAAATACACATACGGTGTGGAGACAGCTACTGAATTTGATGAAAACATACATCCAGAAGACAAGAAACTCTATAATGACGACGGGCAACGTTTATGTCAAGATATTTTTGATATCCATGTTAAGATAGGACAAACCATAACGACTGGGGCATCCCATGATACACAAAGTTATAATGTAACAACTGCAGATCAGAACAAGATGTCATTCAACGTATTTGCATCAAAGAAACGAAAGCCAAGGTTCGTTACCGATCCCGGATGTCTGTTGATTGGGACTCTTAAGGTTGATATTCCCGGTTACGGCATGGACCGAAGTGTTGAAGCAAGCCTCATGTTTGGAGACACTGAACTACACGTTACTGCTGTTGACGAACAATCAGGCGAAACTACTTCCGCCAAGTTTGATTTCTTAGGCGACAAAGGAGACGACAGCGACGGTGAAGAAGGCGAGAGTGACGAAGACGACGATAGTGATGAAGATGGGAACCTGCATACTATAATGAACGATTTTCTGGAATTCGAAGACGACGGTTGGTACACTGACGACGATGACAGTGATGAGTATGATTAATAGGTAGGCCGTCGTCAATCTTTGCATTGTCAAAGTCAGTAATATGGCAAAACGAACGCTTAAACACTATCAGCGACGCATAACTTTTATCACATTTGATGCCAATGGCTAGTATGACTTTTTTCGAAAGCCAACAGCTAATAAAACTATGTATCTTACGAGTAATGTCGTTATATGTACTTACGTACAACATTAATTGTGTTGTCAGTGCTGTTAACTAGCGCAATATGGTGTAGTATTTGTGTTCTAGCCAGTGTTGTCTAGCTATCTAACAACGCGCCAATGACAAAACACGATCGTTATCTAATCCTAATAAAAAAAGCATACATTTCGAACATTTTTATCTATTAATCCTTTCTAGAGAGGAAACGTATCCGATGTTAATCGTTGGTACCAATCATTTAATGTGAGATACTTATTGTAAATATGAGAATTTAATGTGTTTATACCAAGAACTGTAGCGACTTCGTTAACGCTATAGTATCGTTGATTTGTAATTGCAGGTTTGTGTTTTACTTTTATTGCCTAGTAATGCTGCCTTGTTGGTTAGAGAATAGGTCATGGCGGGGATTTCTTTATTTACACTGTCCCGTTTTATTGGGTTGACAGTAGGGTAAGTGTGAGATTTGGTGCACCCTAGAACCTGGTTTAAACCCCCAGCGGCCTTTTTTGACACTGACCGTTCAAAGGCGGTAGCTTATTGTCAACCCTTTTGTGTTTGTGATGTTTTATTTGGCATTGTATTCTTTGTTTCTGTGTGTGTTTGTGGTTGACTGTCGTCCTTGAATGCTGCTTTTCATTTTCGATTTGTATATCTATATTTAATGTGCGTTTACAATAGTGTACTTTTGCGTTGATTATTTTGTAGAATTAGACAGGCAAGAAAAGTCTAGCCTTTAGTTTTGTTTTAATTAGATAGACAACATTTTTAAATTTTCATTTCGTTATGGTAAAAAAAGGGTGATGACATATTTTGTTTGAATGTTATTTTTGTTTTTATTTCAAAAGACCATGATTGATTTTGCTGTTTAAGGTCAAAGTGGAGTTTATGGTTGTTATGTCCTAATATCTAAAGTAAAACAAATATACATTAACGCATGTAATAATCCATAGATAAGCGTCTAATTTTGCGTAATTTATATATTGGAAGCGGAGAACAGTTGGGTTTCTTGTTTAAAACATGTTTAAACAATGGATGTACATTTGTGTTATCGTTTGAAGTAGGTGTACATAAATTGCTATTCAGCTGTATACGTGTTATTCGAGATGAACACTACAATTCTTAAATATCCGGAAAACATCAAGATGGTGGTCATGCTATTGTTAATAAAGCAACGTTTGATCCATGCTTTAAATAGTGATAAACCATAAAATTCTAACACACCTCCGCTTATTACCATCCGGATTTTTCAAGTACGGATCAAGAAGTAAACTTTTACACACTGTCTTGTTTCTTAAAAAGATACTTGATTAACTAGTATGCATATGCGAAAGTATAGAAACACTCAGCAATTCTTATTTCGTTCTCTTTACAGCCACATACGAGCTGACCTTCAACGCTCAGTGCAGTATCGCTGAATGATATCTTATTTCGATTGCTATTTCTACACATTGAAGCAGTAAACGATTATAAATTACATTTAGGGAGTAGTATATGTAAGCTGGATTCATTGTCGAACTCGATGTGTGGCTCGGTCGGTCGGTCCTCGCAACACGAGGGGTAGTGTCAAGTGTGTCTAAGTGTTTAAACTGATGTTTATGTTATTAATAATATATTAAAATAATGTGTTTGCCTTTTCTATTTTGATTTGAAAACATATTTAACTTAATAGTGTTATGCATGTACATCATTGTTCTCATGTAAAGGGTCTCTATAAACATGTTTCGTTCGTGCCACTGAGATTCGCCGGTGTGTTCTTGTGCAAGACACTTTCCCTTAGCCTCGTCCGTCGGATGGGGACGTGAACCGGGCGGTCCCGTGTATCGGTCTATCCTCCGAGCACGTTAAAGAACCATATGAATCTATTCGAGTAGGGCACGGTTCCCGGATTCCTATGTATCCTTCCCCTCTCCCAGAGGCGGCTCTAAATAACCTATAGTGTGTTGATGAGCCGTTGAACAACATGTTATTCAATTCGTTCGTTCCAATCTATGATGTACTATTGTATCTAACATTTGTATATTATGCTATCTTTGAAATAGAATATGGTCAAACCAAAGAACTAAAGCAAACAATCTGGACATTTTTATTAAAAAGAGCATGAAAGGGGAAATTTGGAAATCGCCGAACACGATACATATAAAAAGATTGCAGTCTCGGTTTGACTGAATTTGTTCATAAACGGTATTGAAAATTGCTTGCTACCGTTCACTCCCTCAAGCCCCGTGTTGGGCAGAACTCAATATTAAAATGAAAATAGTACAGAAAGTTGAACCATCCCGAAGATGGTATGCATAAGACGGTCACGGTAAACACGGAACCTTCAGAGAGGTATTTTCATTCCATTCCATGGCCAGCGGCGTATGGTCCCAATTTCTAACAAAATTCTTTGCCCTAAACGAGAAAACAAAATTTGAAAGTTAAAACAAAACAGCAGTATTGCACACACCGTAATTTTCAGTAACAAGGTCAGGTGTCCTTTATAGTCCAAACATGTGTCTGTCTGCGCTTCCATTTGCTTGTTTGGACTGTGCAATTTGGATTTTAATGTATTACTTAATGCATTACTCATAATGCTCTTATCCTAACCCTTAACACATATGCCACATAAGTATTTGTGTTAGGTAAGCACATGTCACTGTCAACTATAAAAGTAACTTTGCCTTGGACATGCAATTTAACAAGTGTATTGGCCAGAAAGACGTGATATATGACGTGATATTTATATGTGATATCTCATGTGTTTGCATTTAATCTTGTTGTGATTATTGATTTCTCTTAATAAATTATTATCAAATTGACAAGCCAATGGTAACTTATTTAAACTGTATTTTTATGTTGTTCGACACTGAAATTCATCGTATTTGAAATATTAAGGAAACTTTCCCGCCAACAACAGCCACATTTTACAAAATATGTACACCGTTTTTATACCTACTGACGAAAGGTGAATATATATATCTTGCATATTGTGAGAAGCCAAACTCTATAGACAGATTATAAACGGCTTTAATCAGCCGGGCCAAAGCCCAAAACTGGAGCGTCGAATTAAGAGTTACCAACTCATAATTCATTTGCAGATATTTTCAGAACTCGTGAAAAACTATGCTTTTCATCGGCACGTATACATTATAATATGACCTGAACACTTGAGCAGAGTTTTAACAAATGGGTTTGTAGTGTAATTGTGTCGTTATTTGGCGGGTTAGTTTCTTTAGCGTAACACTTGTAAGCTGTTATCTTTTAGGCACATTAACTTTTGTTTTGTATAGTCAATAGTACCTTGGACCATGCCAGAATAGTTTTTCAATTTTAAGAAATATTGTTCTGGACTACTGATGTGTTATTAATTGCTGTATTGATAATACACATATTCATAAATAAAGAGTTTTATTATAATAATTGCATGTTCATTGTTCTGAACCCTGTAAAATGAAACAGTAAACATACTAACACAACAATAGACGATTGACGTATGTATTTACATTCTTGCACGCGTATTGATAAACGTCTTGTTTCCCATATAACTGACTGAATCTGGTGCCTTTTGAAATTATATCCGAAATACAAATTGATCAGGCAACATTTCTACGAAATGTGGACGTGATTCCAATATCATATGTAGGTAAAATCACCGTTGCATGAACACAGGAATCCTGAGTTGGTTCAAAAAAGGACTTCATGGAGTGAAAAGTTTTAAGTATGTAAATATAAGTGTGAGATTATGCAATTCAATAAGAAACTAGAGGTGTTTTTTTTAAATAAAAACAAATGTCCTATACACTCTCTCCCTCTGTACCCGGCCCACCTGATTAGACCCTGCAAAAAAGTTTGCACACCTGACAAAGGTATTCGTCAAATTTGGAGGCAATCGATAAAAAGGTGCCGGAGAAGTTCCTGCGACAAGATGTGTAATACATTGTCGGCAATGCTCACATATAGAAAACCAAAGTTGAAGACGGGCCATAACTCTGCCAAACAGTTGACAGATCAAGAATCTAAAAACTGGGCATAATGCTGAAGAAATGTGGAAGCAATTCACAGAAACAAAAGTTGCAATGGACGCATAAAATTCCAAGTCGTGAAAGACTCTGCTAAATATTTTTAGATAATAAAAAAATATGTTGTACATATCTGCACCTGGTGCCTAAGTTTGTATGCAGTCCATAAATAGTAGGAACTGTCCCCATTATATAGAAAACCTCTGCATAAATATCGGATCAAAATCACCGTTGCCTGGACACAGGATTCTTGAGTTGGTTCAAAACGGGACTTTTTACGTGTGTCTTAGACAGTAAGTATGTAAATATAAGTGTGAGATTATGCATTTCAATAAGAAACTAAAGGTGTCCTTTTTTAAATTAAAACATATGTCCTATCCACTCCCTCCCTCTGTACCCGCCCCACCAGCTTAGACCCTGCAAACTAGTTTGCACACCTAACAAAGGTATTCGCCAAGTTTGGAGGGAATCGGTAAAAGGCTGCCGGAGAAGTTCCGGCGAAAAGATGTGTAATACATTGAAGACAATGCTCACCTATAGAAAACCAAAGTGGAATACGGGCCACAACTCTGCCAAAAAGCTGACATATCAAGAATCTAAAAACTGCGCATAATGCTGAAGAAGTGTGGAAGCAACTCACAGTAACAAAAGTTGAATTGGACGCATAAAAAATCCAAGTCGAGGAAGACTGTGCTTAAGATTTTTAGATAATAAAAAATATGTTGTACAAATCTGCACCTGGTTTGTACGCAGTCCATAAAAAGAATGTAAGAACCGTGCCCTTTATATCGAAAAATTCATAAATATGAATAGAATAAATATCGGATCAAAATCCTGTTGCCAGATGCACATCTGCATGATGTTTAACAGGTAAACACAGTTTTGAAGCTATCCGTAGATAACATGTAGGACGATTCCTGGTGACAAATTTAGTCATATGAAGGAAATGGGCATAGCAAATCTAATTCAAATAACGGCTGTATCTCTGAAAACATTATTGGATCAAAATCCTGCTGCCTTGTGTATATCTGGTCATGATGTTAAACAAGAGTACAAAGGAAGAATTCTTTGAAACAAAACTGTAGGAGAAGCTCAGGCGACAAGTATAACCATTAAATTGTACATACATTTTGATCCGAGAAAGTCCCATAACGCTTAGTGAACTGTTGGATCAATCCACTGAACACGGTAGCAGAAGTCGCGGCGAAAAAAAATCCATTCCATACAACTAATGCATAGAAAGTCTAAGTAAAAAGAGGCCCATAACTGCAAAAACTAGCTGTATCAAAATCATGTTGCTATGTGCACATTTACCTATCAGGCTGAAGATGTCTACACACTTTGGAGCTAGTAGCTCGTAAACTCTAGGGACAGTTGAGGTAACAGAAGTTCCCATTTGGTACAATTAATGAATAGAAAATCTAAGTCGAAAAAGGCCCGCAATTCTGCTACGGTCAAAATGCTGTTGCCAGGTACAAACTGAGCATCATGCTGAATAACTGTACCAAGTAACTAGGGATGGACAGAGGGACTGACCAAAAGCAATATGTCTCTCGACACTTCGTAGGGAAGACATAATCAGTAAGAAAGTCCCCTAGAAATAGTTAACCCCTTAAACATAAAAGTCACAGTTTCGAATTATGTGCTTAACGTTACAAAAGGTATACATGCTAAATCTTAAAAGGACCCTTCGCATGTTTGCCACCTGTCTGCCTATGCACTTCCCTTCTCCACTCCCCCCTCCGCCCTCACCCTCGTATCGAATTAAGAAACAGTTTCATATTGATGCTATAGCATGTGAAGAAAACCCCACATATCAGCAGTTGTAATGACCGGACGACAAAATAATATCGGACGACAATAAATAATATATCAGGAATTACAATGGAACACAATGTCGAGACTAATATGTGAAAGTATTCAGAACACCACTTAAAGCTACAGACGCTATACAAAAACTAGTACTCACTCATGAATATGAACGAGTCACGGGTGAGGTAGTTTCAATTTTTCAATTCGACGAACAGTCAAAATGTCGGTATATAAGCCAGAATCGATGCGTAAAACATTTTATCTAGCCTTCGTGCAGGTAAGAAAAAGCTACCCGGAACGGGATTTGAACCTATAACGTTTAGCTTTTATTTGTGCTAGTTCGTGTAGATATAACCACTCGGCTACGGATATATTTTGTTATGTTGTAGCATTTTAACACTAAATATGTACTAGCTAGTGCAGTCGCGCACACACACACACACACAAACTTATCAACAGACATTAAAATATTGAGATAACGTCGTTTTGAAACGGAATTCCGAGTTTTAATTTTATAAAATGTTTTATTACATCACGCATGGTAAATACATTGGCACATGATGTATTGTATACTGGTACGTCTGAGGTGGGTTCAGATTTGTTAAGTTATTTTGTGTTATAATAAATGGTACCATATTTTCAAGAAACTCCTTTAGTTCGGTGGGTAAAATGGCAGCCTGTAACTGACAGCAAATTAGAAACATCGTGTGTTAAAGTCCCGAGAGAGGCAAACTTTTTTTCTGCAAATTATAATGCTACATGTACGATGTGCGTTACTCGATGTCTATACAGTAAATGATGGCCTGCGTTAAGGTTGATCGCTTAAATACCCGATTTCGCCATTGAATATGACCACAGTTCACCACAAACACGCAGAGAAACAAAGATGAATAAAAGGCAAGATATGACATCACAAACATAAAAGGGTTGATAATAAGGATACCGCCTAGGAATGGTCAGTGGCAAAATGAGCCGCTGGCGGTTTAAACCAGGTTCTACGGCGCATCAAACCTCCCTCTTACCATATTGTCATCCCAGTAAAACGGAACAGTGTAAATAAAGATATCTCCGCCTTCTTTAACAAACAAGGCAGCATTAATAAGCAATATAAGTAAAACACATAATTAATCATGTATATATAATATAAAAAAAGCATTGAAAGCCACAAAGCAGGTACTCAGTCCCGGTTTATTTGGATGACAGTAGGGTAAGTGTGAGGTTTGGTGCATCCTAGAACCTGGTTTAAATCCCCAGCGGCCTTTTTTGCCACTGACCGTTCCAAGGCGGTAGCCCTATTGTCAACCCTTTTGTGTTTGTGATGTCTTATTTGGCCTTTTGTTCATCTTTAAAGTTGTTCTTTGTTTCCAAAGCGGCCTTTTTGCCACTGACCGTTCCACGGCGGTAGCCCTATTGTCAACCCTTTTGTGTTTGTGATGTCTTTTTTTGGCCTTTATTCATCTTTAAAGTTGTTGTTTGTTTCTGTGTGTGTGTTTGTGGTTGACTGTTGTCCTTGAATGCTAGTTTTCCTGTTCGATTTTTATATATATATTGGGAGAAGCCAGAGCGACAAGAGAACAAAACTTTAAGGGTACGACAAGAACAAGATTAAGACAAACATCAAACGCTACCGTCCTTTGAGGATCAAGATATCTACGTCAGCATAGGGCCCACGGAAAGCATAATGACGAACTGTAAAAGGGTCAACCACTAAACATGCATTGCGTTGCAAAATGATAGGGTCATAACCTCTTTAATAAACGTTTCAACAAGTTGTATCAAGATTGTATGAAAGTGATTATGACCAAGCATCTTACGAAGTTTGCAAATCACATCACCATAGAAGTCGGGTTGTGATCGTCCTTGTCGCAGAAGAGTTTCTAAATTACATTATAATGATTTTAAAAGTAAATCAGGGTTACGATAAAAAAAACATTGCAAAGGTTGTTCGAAGTTTATGGTAACGGTAGCCCTGCTTAAGTAATGTTTTATTCTTCAAATATAACGAATATTAAAGTCCTCAACTCGACTACAAGCTCTAGAAAAACGAATAAGTTGAGAAACATAGACCCAATAGGTGCACAGTCCGTACCCATAGGGATACGAACAATTTGTCTAAAAATGGTAGTTCCATACCTGATGAAAAAAGTATCTAATAGGAAAATGAGTGCTTCACAATCTTCTTTTATACAAAGTGTATTTGTCTAAATTGCCGTTAGTGAAAAACGCTTATGTTGTTACAGGCCAAAAATGTATTTTTGTCTCTAGCGAAAGTTTTTTGAATGAGCGCAATATGCCTGTCTTTGATCAGTTGATGTGATACAGTTGTATATAGTGTAAAGAAGTCATAAGTATTAATAAATAAAAATTGAAGTTTATTGCAAATGTTACCTCTCCTTCACGTCTCCTGAATTTTTAATTGTTCAAAATAAATTAATCCCAGAGTTTTCATACGCTTTAGCACAATATTGTTTAACATGATCTTTAAGGGTAGTAAGACTTTGAAGATGCTTGTAGTGGTGCAGGCACTAGAATTCGAAATAAAACGGGATTGATAGGGTCACTCGAATTACCAAATTGGACCGAAATGGAGATGGTTTACCGAAATGGAGATACGACTTACCGAAATGGTGTTGAATTTGACTAATTGTGTGTTAATATACGTATATTTTTTTTAAATAAACAGCTGATTTACTAAGTCATGATAATAAATGATTACAACAACACAATTTGCATTGAAAGTTGGTCCTCCTGAACTAGGTGGAGGCTGTAAAGAGGCCTTTTCATGATATGATTTACCGAAATGGAGTTTATTTTGGATAGCTTTTGGATTATAAACATTTTTTTCTTTTAAACAGCTGAATTAATAATCCCTAATAAAAAAATAAGTACTTAATCGGGTTTCCGCAAATGTATGTCGATCCTCCTTAAGTGGATGGGTACTGTATAGGGCTGTTTTATCGATTTACTGAAATGGAGTAATTATTGTCTGTCTGTGTGTCTATCTACTGCGTCTCTTTTAGCTTTTGATTTACGTTTTCCAATAAATGTCTAGTGTCTAGTGCACAGTGTATGTGTTGCGTCAGGAAATGTCGTCGTTAGAGCTTTGACCAGTGCACGTTGATCGTCCCAAAAACCAGTCCACTTGTGTCAACGTCTTCAAGGTTAATTAATTGAGGTGTGCACAGCAATTACTGTACGTGTCGACGTCGCTATTATCGTGAACGAACAAAGGTCCTAATAAAGAGTGGAGGTTCTCCCGTCTGATTATGTTCAGCTGTCACTTGCTTATAGCAGGTCGCAGTTACATGCATGTCGCATATGTTAAACGTCTTGTCTAGTCCAAGTATTGACTGACCGGTACAGCAAATCCTACATACAGTATGAGGCGTGGTGTATTTCCATGATCGTGCATAACGGAGCGTATGAAAGGGTGCTTGTCTCTCACTAAGTTTTGAGCTTTTAGAATATTGTCAGCAATGTTTCTCTTTTTTGTCATTTTCAACTTTAACTTCAACACAAATATACATTTCACGCACAATTTTTCATAAAATCCTTGCTAATACATCTTATAAATGTAATTCATTAGTGCGTACAAAATGACAGCTTATCTGATTAGATAAATGCAGTTTGTGTTATCTTAAATTATGCCATTTAGATTTTAATTAAAGATCGGATAAGTAAGCACTTATCAAATGTAAAATAATTAACTTAAATTGACATATGTTACTCTGTGGTTTTAGAGATGTATAAATATTGCTTAGTAATATTAGCAAAATATATATCTTACCATTCTAACAATGGCACGGATAGCTATCTATGGTGACAGCTATATAGCTCGTCTCTCTAGGTTCTGTGACGATAATTTACAGATTTCTGGGCAAGTCCCTTTCTTGGAAAAGTGGGTCTGCGAGCGTCGCAAGCTGTTGCTTCCAGTTTATTCCAAGAACTTATTGACTTTCAACCTGATGTTGTTTAGGTAAGTTTTGGAGGTAATGATATTAGTGCCTCGTCTAGTCAGATGGGCATTCTACAAAACATCCTTAGAGTGACCGAAAGACTTCACGAGAATGGTGTTAAAACAGTATTTGTTGCTGAAATATCCGAACGACGGTCGTTCATAAGATCACCAGGACTAACTAACGAAAGCTTTGATCGTCAACGGGGCAAAATTAACAAAATAATGAAAAACATTTTTGATGATAAAATTTGCTACATTTGGGAAAAAGATAAGTGTTCCTGTTGATTATGATGACGATATGGTACACTTCAATTACAGGGAAATGCCAAAATATTTCCATTGTATTCGTCGAATATTTGGCGCTGTTTAGGTTAGTTTTGATGAAAGAAACTAATCTACAGTTCTATTGTAAAAGGACACAAGCATTTGTTTGGTGGTCGCAGTGTCACGTTAGTTCAACCACATTACTTGCTTATTTATAAGATTGCAGAATGTTTTTGCATATTAATAATTATTTCACAAAAAATATTTTGAACCCTATGGTAGATATAACGAAGAGAAAGTTTTTATTGTTTTATTAATTACCTCAAATATATGCCAGAAACAAGTTTAACGGAATTTACTGAAATATTGATGATTTAAAAGTCGCGTTTCGCACAATTAAATATTAAAACTGAGAGTGTAGAACCTTGAAAGTAATGTACCGAGAGATATGTGTGGAAACAACTACATTTTCGAATGAAACTATAGTTTTTCGCCATGACACATTCAATGCAAACGGCGTATGATCGAAAATGAAAAAAATGACCTTTATCAAAAAATCTTTCTTTACAAAACCACGATGGCAAAACCACTTGACGTTATGAGCAGTTTCACGGCTAAATACTACAAGCAAAGCATTCGGTTCATGTTATTTAAATAAAGCGCACATACCCCTCCAAAGTCAGCTCTTTCCGCTAAAGGCAATTAGATTCATCCAGTTTGTTTCAGATGGCTCTCTCAAAGTCTTGGAAATGAAAGAAATCTATGACCGTGTACATTTTCAGAGGGCTAATCGTAGGAACTACTGCATGAATCGAAGTATATTTTGCGGTGAAGGAAAGAGCCCACATTGTAAGCGTGTGTGCGCTTTACTTGATCCCAATCCGTCATGAAGAAAAATACCTGAGACGAGCACTTCGTTTACAATTGTTTTTTACCGTGAAACTGATCAAAAGATCACGTGGTTTCGTCACCCTGTAAATTGTTATGCCTAAAATAAGATCACGTGTATAAGACTTGACGCGTTTCTAATATACTATTATGAAATTGACTTTGTGTCAAGATTAGATGGAATTAAAATATCACGAGCCGAACTGTTGATCCGGAAATGTTCATAGCATTATAGTAAATCCTATTTAGGCATTGAACATACTGGTGTATTAAACCAGTATTAAAACCGACCTCTAATGATCGGGATTAGCGTTAGTGCCCAAAATAAAAACAGTACAGAAATAAATTCCATTTTGACGCATCATACTATACATTTATAAGCACGGCTGTTGGAAATATTAAAGGAGTGTTGTTGTTCAGTTTTAAATATATGATATTTATATTAATATTCAAAATATATATAACAAAATGGTGCCTAATTAATGTGTCGAATTGCTATCAAATTTTTTTATGTGAAACCATCAACAGGATAATGTGTTAAATAATTAGCCACCATTTAAAGACTAATAATAAACGATTAATGAATAAATGGCTTCGAAATTAAAGAAACTACCGTCATGGGCAGGCGTAAAAGGTAAATTTATATTACAATGGCATAGGTTTTTCACGTCTTTTTTTTTTTATTAATTCACCCTTAGTATGATGGTTTTAATCATGATTATTATATTTTTATTATAATTGTTATTATTAGTTTTACCATCACCTGTGATGTTAGGATGACAACAGTATTATTCTTAAAAGTTCGTATTGTTATCAAAATAAAATTGAGCTTTTATTTATTTATTTATTTATCCTTAATCAATGATACTGTAACAATTCATTGATATGTGTCGTCGCAGCCAATCTATCAGAAGACCAGTCAAGGAAGATATTGGCAAGGAAAGCTAAGGAAAATTATAAAATCGCATGTAACAAGCATGGGAAATACCCGCTGTCCTGTGTGCTGAAACAGCTGGATAATGTCGACATGGGACTGGCCAGTCAAGAACTAGGTCCAGAAAATGTCAAACTCCTGGCCATGACTTTGGTGGTGAGTTCGAATGATAATGAGTCAAATTGTATATATGTTGAGCTATAGTTTTATTACTGTCACTGTCTTGCTGTGTAGTTGTCCTGTTCATTGACTTTTTAATTTCCGTATTTGATTTTTTTTGTTTTTCATAAATCTTTATTTATTTACAATTAAGAACCAGATGGTGTAAACAGTCATCTGGACGGCACTCGTAAGCAGAAGAAATTACTGGAACAATATTACAATTAAAAAAATGCTCACTATGAAAACACTACCACTGTTCATGTCCAATATATATCACACTCACAGCCCTGTTCATGTTCGTTGAAAACACGAGTTAACACTGGTGATTTGTAATGTCCAAGGGAGAAGAGTTCGTATGTTATATAAAAAGATCAGTGAGCATAAATTATTAATACTACACTTAGAGTAACTTAACAAATGAAATTGAAAAACCGTAAGCAAGTGCCGTTTACAATATATGTAAGTACAAGTTGTTGAGAAACTATATTTTACGAAAGACTTGTCCCATATGCATGGGACTTACAATTTAATAAAAAAAAAATATCACTGGCAACTATTCACCTCAGTGCGTTCCTCCCGCACCTCCCCCCACCCCATCCACTCCCCACCCAACCCGCAATGTCAGGTCGGGAAACACCTGACATCCCGGGAAAAGGCACCAGCGTGAAAGATACAAGTGTTCTAAAGCTAAATAAAACCTTGGGGGATAAGGCGCGTGAAAGATACAAGTGTTCTAAAGCTAAATAAAACCTTGGGGGTATAAGGCACCAGTGTGAAAGATACAAGTGTTCTAAAGCTAAATAAAACCTTGTTTGATTTAGTTGGTGGTATACAGTATGGTCCTACGGTGTTTCTATGAAACCATTTTTCTCATTTAGGGAAATATAAAATGATAACTTTACCACATAAGTTGATGGCTCAAGCTATTGCTTGCTTGCACATTAGGCTATGTGCCTACTGCACATTTAGTTTCCGGCGATACCTTGTATTTACAGGTGGGTTATATCTGCACGTAAATAATGTAAATGAGTTTATTGTTAGCTTTTTATTTTTCGAGACAATTCAAACATTGGTGATGGGTGTTGTTTGTTTTTTTCGTTAAAAATGTTTAATATAAGGACAGCTTCGAGCATCAAAATCTATTGGAATATGCTTATGCAAACAGTATGCGTAATTTGTACATTCAACATTTTGGTGCGTTTCTTTTGGCGGTCAGTATATGAGGAATTCGAATACCGGGAGTTGAGAACTATATAATAGTTCGTCCAACTGGCTGTGTATTATGCTTGTATTTTATATTGCAGAACGCTGACTGTGTACACAGTCTGAACCTCCGCGATAACTGTTTGGGTGACGAGGGAACGCTCTGGATCTCTGACTTAATTTCACAAAATACATCGATCACACATTTGGTTTGTACTTTCTCTATAGCTATGGCAAATGATACATGACAAAGAAGAGTTTATGTAACTAGTCAAACTGTTCTAATCAGAAGACTTTTCAAAACATGAAAACATACTCTTAAAATGTGAACAAACATCCTGTACTTTTTAATTAAAGCATTTGATTTGTAAACGAATCCTTGTTACCACAGCATTATAGAAAACAACGTTTGTTTATTTGTTTGTATGGTGTTTTACGTCATTTTCAACACGTGTAAGGTTATATATGACGGTAGATTTTTTGTGATAGAGGCAGACCACCCGCTTTTCCTGGGTAGAACCAGTACTGTACACCTCCCGCCATCCGTAAGAATCGACATTTACTCACTTTAAAGTCGATATCCCAGTGGGATTCGAGCCCGCAACGGTGAGAGGTGAAGGTTTACAACGCAACGTCGTTAACCCTTCAACCACGGAGAAAACAACGTATAGTTAAATGTTAACATTTGTTTTAAGACAATGTTTCTTCTCACAGCGATCTTAATTATACAGAGATTATTTAACTGCTGGGATCGATTATAGGGAAATCCTTCACGAGATGGTAGACGTGTTGTCCTTTTCACGAACGAGCGTATGAGAGTGAGTGAAAAAAACACGTCTACCATCAAGTGAAGGATTTCCCTATAATCGAACACAGCAGTTAAATACTTTGTTTATTACATTTTAAATCAGTTTGTGCATGATTTTAACCGAAATTATTCGCTTTATTGAACGTTATCGGCGTATGACGTGGAACTCAGCACCACGTTATTGACGTCATAACTTAGCCTCACGGTTAGTTATTTTTGTGTTCGGAGTTAGTTAATAATATTTAACGATTATGAATATTCTTTCACTGATAAATCTCAATCTCTCACCGATAAAAATGTAATAAAACCTAATAAAATATAGACAATATGATAATAATAACATTATTATCAAAACAGCTAATATATATTACTTCCTTGTTATTCAAATATTAAGAGCAAAAACATGTATGTTGTATTCACATTTGATTTCAATCAAATACTTATCGCTGTAAAAGCTTTGAAAAAGCTGAAGCTTTTTTTTCTGACTTTTAATTTAATTTTACAATTTAGAACCTAGCAGACAACGATATTGGTAACGTGGGTTTAAAGGCATTGATTGCAGCATTAGGAGAGAATATACTCTTTACAAAGCTCGATATCTCAGGTAAATATTATTCATTATACAATACATACAGTGTTGCTTGTGAAAGCACTGATGGCAGCATTAAAAGAAAATGCTCTCATTTGGTAAACATTATTCGTTATACAATACATACAGTGTTGTTTGTGAGAGCACTGATGGCAGCATTAAAAGAAAATGCTCTCATTTGGTAAACAGTATTGTTTATACAATACATACAGTGTTGTTTGTGAGAGCACTGATGGCAGCATTACAAGAGAATGCTCTCATTACAAAGTCTGATATAATTTTAATTTAAACAATATGTTATTCAAGTAATGAATTTGATTGGACAACAGGCAATATGCCTAGGTAAGACATCTCCCGAAAGCTTGATATATTATGTCAAAAGTATCCAATATAAAGTATTTGGCTAGAAATACGTTTTCCAAATAGCAAGCCATTTATTCTGTCTTTCATATATAGACCTCCAAATTCTTTACAATCTTGGATTGATACTTTTGAAGATCAGTATGGCGTTTCCTCAAAGGAAATCGAAGAAATATACATTCTAGGTGACACTGATATCAATTACTCTCCTACGGCTGGCTTTGACTATCAAAAATGGTCAGATTTTCTCATTAATCAAGGTCTTGTGCAATTAATCAACATGCCTACCAGAGTGACAATTTCAAGTTCTAAAATAATTGATCATATCTATACTACACATCCTGAAAATGTAATCGAAATAAATGTACCATTCATATGCATGAGTGATCATTATCCTGTATGTTTTATTAGGAAAATTAAACGACAAAATCAAGATTCGCTAAACGGTCATACAACTATTAATTACAGATCATTCGGCAAATTTGATGAACAAGAATTTAAAAATGAGTTATATAATTCAGGAATAAATACTGCTGAAACACTCACTGATCCAAACACTTTTTCTAAACATGCTCCTTTAAAACAGAGACGAATTAAACGCCCAAAACAGCCTGAATGGTACTCTGATAAAATTAAAGAGGCAAGAAAATTACGTGATAAGTTCAATAAAGCTAAAAAATAGCCAGAATATAAAAAATGGAGGAATAAAACTAACTATCTGATTACTTCAGGTAAGAAAAAGTTTTTAGCAAATGCAATTAAAGATAAAAAAGACTCTAAATTTATTTGGTCGCATCTTAAATCAATATCTGCACAGACCAATCAAACTGTTATAAAATTACCACCAATTTTAAATATTAATAATATTACAACTGAAGGGGAGAAAAATATAGCTGACGCTTTAAATGACCACTTTGTTAATATTGCTAATACAATAAACAAAACTCCACTATATGCAAATAACTACGCTGAATTAAAAAAACGTATTGATAATAAATTAAAACAGGCAATATTTAAAATAGATTACATCTCGATTTTCGAAGTAAGGCTAATAATTGATAAATTAGATATAAATAAAGCAAAAGGTATAGATGGTATTTGACCTCGTATTATAAAAGTAGCATCGGATTGTATCATTAATGATATCACTTCAATCATAAATAAATGCATAGATCAAGGCAATTTCCTGATCAGCTAAAAAAGGCATGAGTGTTACCAATACACAAAAATGGACCAAAAGATGACCCGAACAATTATAGACCTATCTCATTATTACCAACAATTTCCAAAATCTTTGAGAAGCATGTTGCTGCGCAACTGCACTCTTTCTTTCAACAATTTAGTATTTTGTACTCGGCTCAATCTGGATTTCGTAAAAATCATTCTTGCCAAACAGCACTTATTAACCTTGTTGATAGCTGGTTGAAACAAATTGATTCTGGAAACTTTGTTGGCAGTGTTTTCCTTGACATGAGAAAGGCTTTTGATATGGTTGATCATGAGATACTATTATACAAACTGCATTTATATCATTTTTCGACTTTAACAATACGTTGGTTTCAGTCATATCTGTCTAACAGGACACAAGTAGTCAGAGTTGGACAGTATCAATCTGAGGAGAGAATCATCAAATCAGGTGTCCCTCAGGGATCCATACTAGGACCACTTTTGTTCTTGATTTATGTAAATGATCTACCTTTAGCTTCCAAAGAAGCTTCAGTTGACATGTATGCTGATGACTCCACGCTACATACATCAGGGCTGGATGTGTCATTCATTGAGAATAAATTACAAACTGACTTAAATAACATAAATAAATGGTGCACTATAAATAACATGGTTATAAATCCAACAAAAACAACATGTATGCTATTTGGTTCAAAATAAAAAATAAACCATACTCGAAAACTCACGCTTTCGGTAGATAATTGCCTGATACAATCAGTGTCTTCTCAAAAACTTCTCGGAATTACAAAAGATCAACATCTAAAGTGGGATGTTCAGATAAGCAAAGTCTGTAATCATATATCGAGTAAATTCACTCTTTTAAGACGAATATCTAAATATTTGACACTTGATATGAAAAAGCTATTCTATAATGCATATTTAGTTCCAATATTTGATTATGGATCTATCCTCTGGAGTAATTGTACTAAATTAAATTTTACAAAGGTTGTTACTTTACAAAAAAGCATCGCACGCTGGATTTTGATAAAACCTTTACATACACCTTCTGCAAATATTTTCAATGAGTTAAATTGGATGTCATTTGAAACAAGATGTAAATTTCAAGTAGGTGTTTTAGTTTATAAAGCAATTCATAATCTTACACCAATATACATAAGTAAATTAATAACATTTTCTGAAAATAGCAGATATAATTTAAGACCATGCATTAAACATGACATTAAGCATCCTAGACCTAAATCCGAATATTTAAAACAATCTGTTACCTATGTTGCCATGAGGACTTGGAATTCAATCCCAGAAAATATCCGGACTTCTGTTTCTATTTATGCTTTCAAATACAATTATAAACTATTTCTATTTCAAGATAACAGGTGTTCTGCTCAAATTAAGTTGTGTTAATAGTGAATACTTGTTTTGATGGCCAGCTTGAAACATAGTATTAATGTTACTTGCATGTATTCACTTGCTATTGTTTATAAATTGCTGTTGTTATCAGAAGGCCTCATGGAAGATAAGTGTTGTGCAATTGTTTGTATAATCTTAATGAGTTGTACCTTCATGAAATAAAGAATTTATTATTTTTTTATTATTATTATTATTATTATTATTATTACATACAATGTTGTTTATGAAGCACTGGAGACATATTCCTTTGATATTTCATGTAAATATATAATTTCTTATAATACGAGTCTGCTACTATTCTGTCATGTTTGTTTTAGTTGCTTCCAATCGACCCCTTTTAGTATTAATTAATCGTGCAGGTAACCTATATAGTACACTAACGTGTTTAAAAGCACTACTACTGACTGCATGATAATGTAATATGCCTCTCAAATGTTGATATCCCTATTGATAAATGACTTGTATCATTGTGTACGCATACTACATTACTCTCACTTAACAGTTATCTCCCTTGCGCGTCACGGTAGGTACACTCTAGTAGGACTGTGTTATTCTGTCTGTTTTATTAAACTGTGCAAGTTTACGTTTCATGTTGACAAGAATGGAACATGTCCATTCTTTCAGACAGGTTTAGATATCGCCGAGTGGTTAAGTCTAGATATATCACCCTGATAGCCAGTATAGTGAAACAGTCAAAGTTTCTACAAACTATGGACATTTGGAGGAAAGTCTCTACAAACTATGTGGAGACAAGCAATTGATCAACACCATTACTTATGACGGATAGTTAGTTTGCAACAAATACATAGTAAACATATTCCTGTATTTTGCGTATGGTCGGAAGAAGAATTTATTTATAGGCTATACAGAAGTGTATATAATTATACACGAAAATTATTTTTTTTGAAATTGGCAGTATTGTTTTTTAATATTACGCACGTTGTTCTCTATAGGTCACGTTATCCAGCTAATACATGAGAAAAAAAGTATATTTAAAAGCATTTCCTTTTTTTTATCTAGTATAACGTTTCAATTACCAAGAAATTGCTCTTTTAGCAGACTTTACATCGGTCATTAACCTTCTCATGACAGGTCCTGCATGGCGATATACAGGTGTAGAAAGCTAACAGTTAATTGCATTCAAACTGAATGTAGAATTGTATGAAAATAAGTATAAAAGTCAGGAAATGCAGCTTCACAGAACACACTAAACCCCAAAACACGCAAAACGACAAACATGAATGGCAATGTTAATAAGGAATAAATGTATATGACGTCACAAACACAAAAATGGTTGACAACAGGGCTACCGCCTTGGAACGCTAAGACGAAAGAAACATAGAGAAAAAAAGCTTTATTTTATTATTATCTATTGCTTTATTATGTAATTGCTTTCAGGAAACAACATAACAGACAGTGGAGCTCTTATCATTGCTGGGCTTTTAGAGGTGAGAGTGTTATTATTTATAAAATACAAGTCATATTTAATGCTTTTCTGTGAATATGCAATAATGACAATATTAATATCGATATATACTTCTATGATCAAGTAGTTAATGCATGGTTATCAAAAATTTCTCTCAACGCTTAAAAATGGACAGGAAAACAGTATAATGCGGTATAACTCGCCCACTGACAAGCATTTTTATTTATTGAAATCGCTGTTTAATTTTGTTCGTCCTATTTTATTTTTACCTTTAATATATTTTAAAGGGGTCAGCAGCCTTTGCGGGCCGCGATGGCACGTTCGACTCCGAATCTGGAGATCGGAGGATCGAGACTCACTGACGTCACATGTTTACTTCTGTGTGTCACTATAGTAAAGACACTTCAGAAAGCCTAGGATTTGGACATGTCTTTATTAATGTTTTCTTTAAGGGCTCTAATAATAACATACAAGGCTTACATTGATTGATTGATTGATTGATTGATTAATTGATTGATAGATTGGTTGCTTGCTTGCTTGCTTGATTGATTGATTGATTGATTGATTGATTGATTGATTGATTGATTGATTGATTGATTGATTGATTGATTGATTGATTGATTGATTGATTGATTGATTGATTGATTGATTGTAACAAATCAATCGGTGTTGTTAAGGGAAATAACTCGAGTGAGAGTGATGTATCGTTTACTCTTGACCAAGAACTTGTTTAAATATATAGAACAATATAAAACTACGTTTATGTGTGGTTTAATGCATAAATGGCATGACATGTTTACATAATTGTATATTATTGCTATATAATTTATATTTATTTATCATCAAACGGATCATGTCCCGCTTTACACGAACTGGATTTAGAAACAAGAACTAAATCCAAAATGAGATGTATTACCCAATATACAAAGTTGTTCCACGTTTGGAAGCTTTAGTAAATTTAACTCATGAGAAAACAATGTTAAACACAAAAACTTAAGTTGAGGCTCTCGCCAAATGTCGGCCGTCGACAGACATTTGTCCACAAAAAGGCGAGACAAAAAGCCCAAACATGCTATGAAATAAAGCAGGTATATTCGACACTAATACTGTAGAATCATTCAAACGCCTAATCCAGCAAAGTTCAGATCTTCAATATCGTTTCAGAATTGCCGCTTGCCAATATGCAAATATACGACTTTCTGTATGCATAACATTAAACAATCAAACCCAACACCGGCCAATTTAGAAAAGGTATGCTTCTAAGTCAATTACAGTTTCTGACCAAAGACGCAACTCAGATATAGTAGTAATGCACATGCGGATCATTAAAAATAAATACTTAAAATGAAGATCCTAAAATAGATGACTCGGATGTGTTGCGTCTGTTCGTGAGAGGTAATGTAAGAAGCAGCACATTCACGTCCCGAAGCACATTCTACTTCAAACCCACTTTGTTTTGTATGGTGTTTACGTCATTTTCAACATATGTAAATTTAAACGTAAGGTTATATATGACGGTCGATTTTTTGTGGTGGAGGCAGACCACCCACTTGGGTAGAACCACTACTGTACACCTCCCGCCATCCGTAAGAATCGACACTTCATTACTTACAAGTCGAACTCCCACTGGGATTCAAACCCGCAGCGGAGTTGTGATTTAAAAATATGTTTATAACAATGACTTCTTAAATACTTTTCGTGAATAAAATTATCGACGATGATTTGATACATTTTAATATCGTTGGAATCATAAGGTATTTCGTTACCTGCTTGGGTTGGACTAAATAATGTTCAGATAAATCGTCTACCTTAATACCTTCTTGGTTTGGACTATGATAATGTTCAGATAAATCGTCTACCTTAATACCTTCTTGGGTTGGACTGTATAATGTCCGGATAAATCGTCTACCTTGATACCTGCTTGGGTTGGACTGTATAATTTCCGGATAAATCGTCTACCTTGATACCTGCTTGGGTTGGACTGGCCGGATAAGTCGTTTACCTTGTTACCTCCTTGGGTTGGACTATATAACGTCCGGATATCTACCTTGATACCTTCTTGGTTTGGACTATGATAATGTTCAGATAAATCGTCTACCTTAATACCTTCTTGGTTTGGACTATGATAATGTTCAGATAAATCGTCTACCTTAATACCTTCTTGGTTTGGACTATGATAATGTTCAGATAAATCGTCTACCTTAATACCTTCTTGGTTTGGACTATATAATGTCCGGATATCTACCTTGATACCTTCTTGTGTTGGACTGTATAATGTCCGGATAAATCGTCTACCTTGATACCTGCTTGGGTTGGACTGTATAATTTCCGGATAAATCGTCTACCTTGATACCTGCTTGGGTTGGACTGGCCGGATAAGTCGTTTACCTTGTTACCTCCTTGGGTTGGACTATATAATGTCCGGATATCTACCTTCATACCTGCTTGGGTTGGACTGTCCGGATAAGTCGTTTACCTTGATACCTGCTTGGGTTGGACTATATAATGTCCGGATATCTACCTTGATACCTGCTTGGGTTGGACTATATAATGTCCGGATAAATCGTCTACCTTGATAACTGCTTGGGTTGGACTATATTATGTCCGAATAAATCGTCTACCTTGATACCTGCTTGGGTTGGACTATATTATGTCCGAATAAATCATCTACCTTGAGACCTGCTTGGGTTGGAATATATAATGTCCGCATTCAATTTCAGTTTTTATGGAACACAATGTGTCTTTAACACCAGAAGAAAGATTTTGTTTCGTATTTCCGATATTCAATTCAAATTAACAAATATCATTTTAATAGGTTATCATACTGTTATCACAGAAAACATGACAACTATGAGAAATTTATCAAAAAAAGAGATATAAATGTCGAACCAGTAAATGTAGCATTCACAGATCAACACATCTAACAAAAAACACACGCAAAAAACGCATTCATAACTGACAACAATTACATGAACATATGAATACGCGACACCACAAGCACGGCAAGGCTGGCAATAGCGGTACCGCCTTGGAACGGTCAGTAGCAACATGGTTGCTGGCCAACGTTTCGTTTCTTGTTGAGTACGACACATTCTAAAGAAGCTCTGCTCTTGATATTGACGGTTGATTAAAGGTGTTTGTTTATGGATTTCTGCATTCTTTATATGCTACCCTTTCTGTTCTGCTTGTGCTTTTAGTGTTAAGTCGTTCATCTTTCTAACGGTTGATTATATTTAATATTTAAATAATTTCCGTTCTAATTTTGCACACCGCCCTTATTATTTAATGCAGGTGTTAGCAAAAACATGTAAATACTTCAAATTCACGCAGTCAGACGCTATTGATACGAATTTATTTTGATTTACTTCCATGAATTCAGAACCGGACTGGATTGTTAGAACTACGTGCAAACCATAACAACATTGGGGAAAAGGGAGCAATTGCGATCGGAACAGCATTAAGTAAGACTCTTATATACTTTCATATAATGTATTTATTCCTCTCTAAAGACATATAAATAATTGCAAGTTGTACATAAAACAAACTTTTAAATTGCATCATAAATATGTTTATTTTATGCCCCGGTAGAAAGCTGACTCATAAAGTTTGATAAGTGGAACCATATAGCTGCTATACCTCCATAATGTAAATTAATTAATCGTACGTATTAATGATACATTAAGATAGTGTCGTCAGCATATTGTTAGAAGTGTATGCTGTTCTCTGTATTTGTATAATCTAACCACAAGGACAACTGCTATTGTTGTTATTTCAGTGGACAACGACACGCTAGAAATACTGGATCTTAGCTGGAATAATATTCGTGGGAAGGGTGCAATATCTATCGCTCACAGTATGAAGGTAACCCTCATTCAATCTTGAGTTAATCTACGTTGGAATAATATTCGTGGAAGGGGTGCAATAACTATCGCTCACAGTATGAAGGTAACTCTCATTTACTCTTGAGTTAATCTAAGTTGGAATAATATTCGTGGGATCGGTGCAATATCTATCGCTCACAGTATGAAGGTCTCTTTCACTCTACAGTTAATCTAAGTTGAAATAATATTCGTGGAAGGGGTGCAATATCTATCGCTCACAGTATGAAGGTAACCCTCATTTACTCTTGAGTTAATCTAAGTTGAAATAATATTCGTGGAAGTGTGCAATATCTGTCGCTCACAGAATGAAGGTAACTCTCATTCACGGTTGAGTTGATCTGAGTTGGAATAATATTCTTTGGCGTATTGCTCATATGATGACCTTAAGTCAACTTCGCTCATCTGGTATAAGACCATCTCACTTCTAACAATTTTCTCGGGGATGCCTCAATATATATTGCTTATAGTATAATAGTAAAACGTTGACATTCATAACTTTATCATCCGAAAAGTCTGCTGCTACAAGTTTCCGAGATGTTGAAATATTCAGTAGGTAAAAAAACAAAGGCTTTTACTTGGACTTTATATTCATTCTCCATATATGAAATCGAAATGTGTTGATCTTTATCTAAATTAAATACATTCAAATGGGTAGTTTGAAATCAGACATAACCAAACGAAGAACTGTGCACTTAAAGTTTACGTTTAGTATCATAACTTACTGTATTCTATACATGTTGTAAGCGATTCGATTCTAAGGTACTTCTTGATTGTATTCCTGGGTAGAACCAGTACTAAGCAATGCAGATAAAGTGTCTTGCTCAGGGTAACAACACATATGGTTATGGCGGGGATCGAACCCACGACTTTTGGATCATGGGTCCAATGCTCTACCACTAGACCACAGCGCTCCATTATAATCATAATTATAATCACTTTAAAATGTTTTTATACAACACTAAACACAGATGAGCGTCAAGGGTAAACACCGACTTATAACCTACCAAAATATAAAAGAAGTTTCACTTTTTTAATCACTGATCGATCAAATTATTGTAATAAGTTCGCGCTGACATTGATATTACATGTTCATAGGTAAACAAACGTAGAAACAAAAGGAAAAATATAATTCGTAGAACGCAGTCCACCAAAAGTACGTATCAATTTCAAAGGAGAAGCAAACTGCGAGACAACACAAACATAAAAGGATTGTCAACCGGGCTAACGCTCATTGGATTAAACAATGGCAAAGCGTTCGCTAGAGGTTTCCCTCAGGTTCTGTAATGCACCAAGTAGATATAAATATAGAACAGGGAATGAAGCATTCACAGAACACAGGCCATCAAACCCACGCATTCAAAACAATCAAGACTACAAGTAAATATATAGCAGCAAAGTATGCGGCACCACAAACATAAATGGTTTATAACAGACGGTACGTCTGCCTTGGTCAGTGGAAAAATACATCTAGAAGTTTAAATCAGGATCTTGCATGGTTTATTAAAGTACTCAATGCTGATTGGTTATTGGGGATGTCTTAAAAATGATATGCAATACCTCTGTCGTCATGTACGTCAACCGTTAGTCATTTTAATCGCCAGATAACACGTTAACCGTGGAGACGTCATTTTAAACGTCAGATGCAAACCAACAATGCAATGGAATGCGTTGTTTTAAGCGACGCTTCGTTCCAACAACATATTTAAATAGGCTGAAGCTGTATATTCTTCTCGTTTGATGTTGATAGATAGGCATAAAATGTAAGTTGGGAGAATTTGTTTGTATTTTATGCAATCTCTCCACAAAATGTGTATCATGATACATACAAATCCATGTCAGATAAGAAATAAAATATTTCCAGCGGGTTTATATTGTGCAAAGAAAGATAAAAATATCGGACAGGGAAAGCAGCATTCAAGGACGACAGTCAACCACAAAACACAAAAACAAACACGCAAACAGACAAACGAGAAGGCAAAAGTAATAAAAAATGCAAACGACATCACAAACACAAAATGGTTGACAATAGGGCTACCGCCTTGGAACGGTCAGTGGCAACAAAGGCCACTGGGGGTTTAAACCGGTTTTAGGGTGCACCAAACCCCACACTTACCCTACTGTCATCCCATTAAAACAGGACAGTGTAAATAAAGAAATCCCCTCCATGATCTAATCTCTAACCAACAAGGCAGCATCAATAGGCAATATAAGTAAAACACAAATATGCTCGTGTAAATATAATACAAAAAAAAATAGCCTAGAAAGCCACAATGAAGGTACTCAGTGCCTTGGCAGAAGCCAGAGCAACAAGAGAATAAACCATTAAGGGCACGACAGGAAAGATAAACATCAAACGCCACCGTCCAAATGGGCTTTAGGTAGGCGTCATCATAGGGTCCACAGTCTGTCCGGTCATCGTACAATTAAAGAGGAAAGCATAGTGGCGAACTGTAAAAGGGTCCACCACCAAGCATGCAGTACGTTGCAAAATGAAAGGGTCATAACCTATTTTGATAAACTTTTTAACAAGTTTAACAAAGATAGTATGAAAGTGATCATGACCAAGAATCTTACGAAGTTTATAAATCACATCACCATAGAAGTCAGGTTGTGATAGTCCTTGTCGCAGAAGAGTCCTTAAATTACTTTTATATTTGGAAAGAAGATAAGGGTTACGATAATAAAATTTTGCAAAGGTTTTACGAAGTTTATGGTAACGGTAACCCTGATTCAGTAGCTTTTTAGTAATACAAAAATTACGAATATTAAAGTCCTCAACTCGAGTACAAGCTCTTGAAAAACGAATAAGTTGAGACACATACACCCCATAAGAAGTTGCTCGGGGAACATCCCCATCCAAGTGGGGGTAATTAAGATCAAAACCTAGTGTTTGCGGCACTTGGTATCGATGAACTTCATGTCCCGACCACCAGGTACTGATCTGGGACAATATAAACCCGCAGGAAATGTTATTTCCTAATTATATGGTGCACCAAACCTCACTCTGACCCTAGTTCCATCAAAAGTCAAGCGGAACAGGAGCATACGTGCTTGCTTTCACTCTTTTCAAAATTGATGCAGGTAAAGTTATATAGAAAACAACATCAACGAATTGAGATTAGATTCATAAAAAGGTATGAAAGGAGAAATTTGGAAATCATCCAACACGAAAAATACAAAAAATATTGCAGTCTCGGTTTGATTGAGACTGTTCATGAACGGTAGTGAAAAGTGCTTTCTATCGTTCACGCGCTCGGTTTGAACAGAACTCAATATGTAAAATGGCACTAGTACAGAAATTTGAGCCATCCCGAAGATGGTATGCATCATAAACATTGTATGCTCTTTATAATGTTTATATTTTAGACGAATAAATGTCTTCGAAAATTAGACGTGGCTTGGAATGGTTTTGCAAAAGAAGGAGCAAAGGCTATGGGAGAAGCACTTAAAGAAAATACAAATCTGACGGAGTTAGATTTAACAAATAACAGAATAGACGGTAACGGAGTTGCAACACTAATGGTTGGCCTGAAGACAAACGCAACTTTGCAAATTTTAAAAGTAAGTGTATTGTATTAGCATGGTCAATGGTTTGACGAAAACAATAAACTGTAAAAATATTTAAAGAAAAAAGAAAACTCAAATCTTTTCTGTGACCCTTCTACTAAATTGTTATGATATAAAAATGTAATTAAATTTACGTAAGAATGTCGAATTAGATTTGAAAAAAGGGCACCCCCATTGGGCTTATTATTTTAAAAGTTCAATGGTATCAAGGTATGCACATATTGTGTATTCTGTATTTGTTAGTAACTGTATAAGATTCAATGAGTGACCATTTCTAGAAACAATAATGAACAACAGACTCATCAGACTAAACATTAATGAATTGTATAACCTTCAAGGTAATGGAAACCGCATTTATGGAGACTAGGTTTGATGAATTTTAAAGATCACAAGGACATTTTTTACATTTTTGCATTATTTTGAAACATCCTTTTATTTATGATAAATATACTTTTTTTTTTTAATTATTTTATAATATATGCCTAAAGTCATCACATCTATAAAATAATTATCATTTTTGCAGAGATGCATACTGTTTTATAGATTGGACACTACCGTGATACCATAGAACACTTGATATCACAGGAAGCTAGTATACTTTATTTCGTAGCATATGAATTTATGAACACCAACTTAAGAGTTCTGCTCAACCCGGGGCTAGAGGGCGTGAGCGGTAGCTAGCATATTTCACTACCGCTCATGAACAGTCTCAATCAAACCGAGACTGCAATATTTCGTATGTGTCGTGCTCGGCCGTTTCCAAAGGTCCATTATCATACTCTTTTTTAAACATGTTACTGACCTTATATACGAATAAAAGAAAAAATGAAATAAAATGTGTTTATTAAAAACAACTATTTAAATCGCCACTTTTCCTATCGAAAGCACAGCAACCACATGCAATGGCACCTTACCACAAAGAGCAAATTAACTATACAATGAAAAAGACAATGCAAACAGAAAGAGTGGTGAAGACAGCGTTACCGACTTGGAACGGTCAGTGGTCAATAAGGCCCACCGGTTAGCTTTATTCGATTTTAAATGTACACAACCTCGCTATTATCCTGTATTCAGATCTCAAGTTGACAAGACAGTGTAAATAAAAATACATCCCATCAAAAGGAAATCTCTAACAATAAAGTCAACATCCAGAGAAATACTGATTTTCATTTTTATATTTTCAAAAAGCTTGGAAAGAACCCGTTTAACAGTGAAGTTGCGAAATACCTTATCCAGATGTTGGAAAAGGCAGACCAGAGCGCCATTACACATTTAGAACTAACTGTAAGTTTTATAAACACTATCATGTATATTTACATAAACATGAATATGAATATTAACAGATAGCAATTTAAGATTGAAAAGAGAAGGTATTTTGTATTTATAAACAATCCTTTTGTTTATTATTTAATAGGATAGAGACAATCTTGATTTTGTTTTTATACATAACTATATTATTATAAGAATAGTATAAAGTAAATAGCTTTTGATAGTATTAACAGTTGATTATACCGCACCAATATATATTCCAACATATGGTAGAATAACAAGCCAAAATAACTCAAAATGTTATTTAATTATATGCAAGCAGGTTCAAAGTCAAAATGATACTGGGTAAATAAATAGAGACGCTAATTTCAAGGGTTAATAAACACTTCAATGGTGCCGTGTTCCCCTTTAATTTCAATTCCACGCGTAATCCAAAAACTAAGTTCATATAGTTAAAACGGCTGGAAATCAATATCATTACACCCCATTACACCCTATTAAAAAGGCAGTGTCTAATTTACAAGAGGATGTCATAGTATACAACTATTTAATTCCTTAGAATTTAATGGTTAAAACTATTTATCAGCGGGAGTGACTACTGACCCAAAAAGGGTACTATTGCACAAGGCGGTACGTCGATTGCAATAGTACCCTTCAGGAGTGACTACTGATCCGAGAAGGGTACTATTGCACGAGGCGGTACGTCGAATGCAGTAGTACCCTTTAAGGGTCAGTAGTCACTCCAGAGGATAAATAGTTCTAATCCATTGACTTCTATGGAATTAAATAGTTGTTTTATTATATATCATAAAATATAAGGAATGAAATATATTTATTTTGTTATATTGATTTCAGTTGATTTTTTTTACTTATAAAATTGAACTGAAATTAGAAAAAGTGTAATATGCTAACAGTGCAATAGTTCATCACGTGACAGTACAATAGTAAATTTAGCGTACAATAGTACATTGGCATGTTTCTAATAAAAGTGGTCAAAACTATTTCATCACACGTCACTGCTTCTAGACCAATGAAAACGCTTATAATGTATGATATGTAATAATTCTTAAAATGGCGACTTCCATATCCGTTTTAGAACAACCATCTTTGTTGCTTATAATCCGATTTTGATGTCTTTCCCCCTTGTCCAAGTTTTTTTTTTTACAGAACTCTCCATAAAAAAGGCTTTCTTGAATATATGCTAGCATTCTTGGTCATTTAAGCTATTACATGTAATAAATAACTTCAACGATGGTTAATAAACGTGTTGTAACCTGTTGTAGGTATGTTTTATCTTCCCAAAGTACACTCACCGTCGTTCTTTGACAAAGACTAACAGTTCAGTTTATAAACTCTCCCGAAAACCTCTCGTAGTTTCTACTCAGCTCAAGTTACATGATAATCAGCTTGGTGGTCGGCATACCCATTATGAGGTCAATAAAATGGCAATAAATCACCTAACATGCCAGCTAATGAGCTAAAACGTTGTCCATGCAGAATTTAATGTTAGAAGTACTGTATATATCACTGCCTTATCTCTATTTACAGATAGCATTTTGTTACACCAACTTATTTCTAATTTTTTTAATGTGCCTATCTGCTGTCAGGTAAGTGATGCCCTGCTGTGCGAAAATGGGTATTTTATTGCTCTGCGTCAGTTTATTACATGGATGAATTATAGAGATTCTCAATAAACAGGAAAAACTCGGGACAGTCTACAAACTGAGTTATATGCTGAAACTTTATATTGTATTTTGCATGTACATATGTATGGAAACATTATGCGTTTACTGCTTTTAACAGTATGTATAATGTCCGTTGTGTGAGTATATCGTTTAGAGAGTGTTTTATCGTACTCTTTTTTTTAACCTACTTTTCAATCCAATCAGATCGACTAAAATTTGAAATTGTGTATAAATTTATTTCATTAAACTATGAGTATGGCTCTATTTTATTGAGTGCGATCACTATTTCATTTAGTGCTCAAAGCGCAGTGCGCATGCGTCATAAAGCAATGATATACTGCGCTTGCAGGAATGTTCATTAGGATATGAATTTCATCGTTCATTGAATTGTTGAACAGTCTGTTAACCATTATGTAAGTTAGTGTTTATTAAGTGGAGTTTTAACAAAATGAAAACCCAACATTCGTTCCCTACGTTTACTACATCTGGGTATATGTTGTTAAAATTCCACTAACAAACATAGAATAATACGAATGCAATTCATCAACGGTATCGGGAATGAGATTGTCCGGCTGCTGATCAGTCATTTTCCCCAAAACACCCCTTTTGTCACATAAATGGAATGGTCTTAATTCAAAGAAAGGACAGTCCATTATATATATGTAGCGGGTTAAGGGTTAAACAGTTATATTGTAGTCACTAAGCTAAAGTAATAGCACGACTATTGCACGTTTTGACACTGATATTGCTCATTTGTAAACAAGTTACAAATAATTTGATGATCCAATTTAGGACATATCTGTCGACGAAGAGTTTATGGCGGTTTTAGAGAAGCTAATGGGCGCCAGAAACATCAGTGTTAATCATGGTAAATTAGTACGGAAGGTTCCAGAGAAGCCGTACCAACCTCCGCCGATCCCTCCGCGTGATCCTCTGGAGATGATGTTTGAATTCAAGTATGAAAACGGGTACCGGACGTTGGACCTGCTCTTCAAGATGGACACAGACAAGAACATGTCATTGGATAGAGAGGAGCTGAAATGCGGATTGATGGTAAGATAACTATTATAGAAATAGCAATTACTTAAGTTTAGTGGATTTTATTATAATGTATATCATTATGTATATAGGTAGATAATAACGAATGTATGGTTAAGATGGCTGAAACGACTAAAATGCAATTAAACGTGGAGTGACAACTTATTTAATTGTTGTTGATGGTATTGGTAGAGTTTTACATTGCGATATTTGCAATGCAATGATTTATGAATGGTTTGCCTACATGACGAACAGATAGGATTAATAGGACATGGCTAGAAAAGAAATGTACTTTTGTTTTAGCTCAACTAGCCAGTCAAAGATCATGAGCTCAGGCAACATTTTCTCTTAATCCGTTTAACTGATTTGAATGAAACATGACAACACCGTTGCTGATGTTGTTTCCTTCAAGAGTGTTGTCGTTAGCCAACACATATGCTTCGTTATTAAAAGCATATCCAAATGAATGACATTTCACACGATTTCTCCACCATAACCGCTCTGAAAACTATGACGTTATAGTTCTCCATTACCATATATGAAAATATTTATAAATTGGATAATTTAAAGTTTTCTCACTTCTCGATGAAATAAAATATGTTATTCACTCCAAAAACAACAAATATCCTCTATATATAATAGTTTAGAAGAACATTCAAATCGTCAATTTTTCTTTGTTCTTCTTGATTTTGATATTTTGTTTTGTCTTTTCGGAGTTTTTCAGAACTTTAAAAAATAAAAATATAATCCCTATTTTCAAAACCTTAAGAACGGAGCGCTGTGGTCTAGTGGTAGAGCGTTGAACCCATGATCCAAAAGTCGTGGGTTCCATTCCCGTCATTGCCATATGCGTTGTGTCCCTGAGCAAGACACTTTATCTGCATTGCTTAGTACTGGTTCTACCCAGGAAGACATCGAGAGTGATTCAAATAAGTTCATAGAGCTTTCGTTACAATCGATGTAAAATAAATAAGTTTAAACTAAAACCTTAAGAAAGTTCGTTCAACATGATTTGTTTAATATGAAATGTAAATTAAAGGTATGTGTGTTTGTAGTGTGATTTGTAATTCTATGATATATTATTTTCTTGAGCTACCGAAACGTTTAGTCAAAGAATATGATAATTTGTTTTTATATATTTGGAAGAAAATGGACGTAGTCGCTAATGATGAACAAATTGATGACATCCTCGATAGACTGGATACAAACAGGGATGGTCAAATAGACTACAGGTATAGTCGTTTACCTTAAACAACTCAAGAGGTTTGATTATTTTGCCTACGAGGTATGTTTGGTGTCTGGATACCTGCACGTTAAATTATAATAGTGCACCTTCTTGTATTTTCAAAATACTTTGATTATCGTTAAAAACATTCAAAATTGTAAGTATCTGAGGAAACGATATATATTTGTATTATTTGTTCTTGACAAACTCTGTAATCGTAAAACATGTTTATTCTATATTAGCGAACTAGTTCAAGGAGAAAAGGAATTTGGCTCCCGACATCGGCGACAAATGAATACCCAAACCATTCAGAAAATAGCCAGTCTCGCCAAAACGATGGTTCAAATGAAAATTGCTGCAAAGATTAAAGAACAAAAAGAGAGTGGTGACAGTTCTAACAGCCGTAAAGAAACAGAAGCAAAAACAGATATAAAAGTAAAAGATACGACGTCTTAATCAAGCTACCTACCACAAAGTGTCTTTGTTTTATATGTAAGATGTGAATAAAAATCTCAGGCAAATAATGACACATGTTCTCGAACCCTTAACCCGCTACATGCATATATATAATGGACTATTCTTTCTTTGAATTAAGACCATTCCATTTATGTGACAAAAGGGTGTTTTAGGGAAATGACTGATCAGCAACAGGACATTGTAAACCCTGATCAGCCTGAGATCAGCTATATAGCGGGTTAACGGTTAACATATACCTACTGCTAGTATATGGGTGGAGATGGCAATATCCTTTCATTTTAAACTTAACGTATATTGATATCTGTATAAAGGATAAAATATATAAGGATAAATGTATAATACATCTCGTGAATTATGAAACCATTTTAAATTAAAACTTAAAAAAATGCTCCCTCGTTGTTCCGGGGTTTGGATTTGGCCACTGCTTATCCGGGCATATTAGTCCACTCAGCCTGTGAAATTTTACCACTCAACATCAAACTAATTGCAACAGAAATGATTTACTGATTTTCTGATAGTGACATATATTGCGAAAAATCACAAAAAAGTCTAGAAAAATCTAGATAGGGGAAATAAGTTTTGTATAGCTCCTATATTTACGCTTTTCATAAAACAACACCAGGTTTAGAGTTATTTGTAGCTGCTGCATTTAATTTGGAATAAGACATTTTAATGATGTATTACACTATTAAGACCTTAATTAATCATAACAATTACATCTTTGAACAATTACAAAATACAGGTATATTTTAACGCTGTTTGTTGAAAAGTGCATATTGAATTACCCCACCCACTGAAATAGCAATAGAGAAATTGCATATCAAAGGTAATGCTATGTTATATGCATTTCTTGTTACAGTTTAAGACAAATACTCAAATGAAGATTGATGATAAAGTGTTGGGTTAATATATTGGCCTCTATATGGTAGCCGTCGGCATTGTGGGCATTGTCGGCAGCTATTAATATCCCATTGTTAGCATCATTCTTTGATAATTATTTTGGATAATTGAAAGATAAATACTTAAGATTTATGGTGAAGCGCCGGGTGTTAGGGTGGGGGTGGGGTGTGTGAGTGGAGGGCGGATAATATATTGACCACTATATTGTAGCTGTCGGCAATGATTTACTAATCCATTGTTAGCGTTATTGTTAACCTCATTCGTAATGGTCATACCAACTTACGCTGTAACTGCGCACAATTATTAAAAATACCATGAAAATAGTCATAATAGAGATCAAAGGTTTTTAGACAATTCTTCAAATATATATACCTGTTCATACACAAAACTATCACAACACCATGGGTAAATATCCTTATATAGTTTAGCAGTCATACTATAGTAATTGATGTTGCAGCATACTTGTAAGTTATACTACTTCTATGCCATAATTCGCAATGTTAATTACTAGTATATCAATAACTCATAGCTTTCACTATTGAATGATAATGCCAAATCTAGTACAACATCACAATAAGCTTGAATACCTCTTACTGATTTATATATTATTTGAAACTTGATTATTTGCATGAGCATTAGCCCTTTTTAAGGTTGAGGTTAGATTGCACCATTGATTTTCCTTCTTTGTTTTATATAGGACGAATGTATATCAAGAGATAAAAAAATCCGCATTTTTCTCCGTATAAAATTTTAAAACATATATCAATCAAACGATCGAGCGTCCGCCAATATAAAAATGCAATAAAAACAGGGGGCCATGTATCATGTAAGAACAAGCCAATCTGTTGAATGACGTCACGTTCTATTTTGACACGTCACAGATAGATTTACCCCATTTCTACTTTCGCTTTACTGTCTATGTCAATTATAATTAAATATCTCAAACAAACACTAATCAATGTTCACAATACATCATTTGGCTGAATTATAGGTAATAATAACAAAAAGCAATCAAAAGTATGCATTTTGTATCACTAGTAAGGCAGCAAAACGTTTTTTATTAGGCACTATTTGACTATACACCACGGAAGCACAAACGCAATGGTGCAATGTAACCTTAAAGAGAACCGCACAAAGTTCATAATTTTTAAATGTAAAGTTTTCATATCATCAGCTATATATCACGCTCAAAATTGCATAATTTGTGCAAATCGAACAAGCATTGACCGAGATATGGACATTTGAAGATGCATAGAAAAAGTTGAAATTTACCAAATTCAAAGACTTTTTCTTTAGTTTTATACTATTTGAATTGTCATATGAAATAACATTTCTTGGCAATATACTTGACAAATGTGACAAATTATCAAAATAATTCAATAAACATCAATAAAACATGCATTTTAGTAACCAGCAGGACTTTGCATATGTACAATATTCAGATTTGCACATCAAAACGTGTTTTCTTAGTAAAATTGAATCAATTTGTGGCATATTATCTATTTTTAGTTGAGTATACACGCTCAAACATGCCACAAATTCCACTAAAATCAAAATGATAATAGCCGTACACTACAAAGTCAGTGTTTTTATGTATATTAATAATATTTTACAAGTTCAACCCTTCTAAAGCTGTTCACAATATCCTATTTTTGTGGGGTAGGGGAAAGATTTAGTGGTGGCAAACCTACCAAACTTTTTTTTTGAAGATAAAGTTTTGAAAACATGTTCCATAAACAGCAGCCTACATTTCCATACCAAAGAATTAGACTTTAATTAAAGAAGTAGCCCAGGAACGCCATTTTAAGACCCACAAAAAGCTGAAACTCGAAATTACGGCTGTTAGACACGAAAACTGACTAAATATACTCAAAACCGACATAAAAGCACATGCAGTGTCTGTTTCAGAGCTCTGCTTACTAGTTTTCATCTGAAATTCGACTTTAAGTACGAATCCAAGCGAGATCGATTTATCCCATTTAACTCTCTTTAGGTTACATTGCACCATTGATTTTCCTTCTTTGTTTTATATAGGACGAATGTATATCAAGAGATAAAAAATGCGCATTTTTCTCCGTAGAAAATTATAAAACACATATCAATCAAACGATCGAGCGTCCGCCAATATAAAAATGCAATAAAAACAGGGGGCCATGTATCATGTAAGAACAAGCCAATCTGTTGAATGACGTCACGTTCTATTTTGACACGTCACAGATAGATTTACCCCATTTCTACTTTCGCTTTACTGTCTATGTCAATTATAATTAAATATCTCAAACAAACACTAATCAATGTTCACAATACATCATTTGGCTGAATTATAGGTAATAATAACAAAAAGCAATCAAAAGTATGCATTTTGTATCCAGGGAAACGTTTTTTATTAGGCACTATTTGACTATACACCACGGAAGCACAAACGCAATGGTGCAATGTAACCTTGATCAGTGTAGACACATGCTATGGTACCCCACCCAGTCACATTATACTGACACCAGGCCGACCAGTCCTAGCACTACCCTTTAAATGCTGATATGCTGAGCGTCAAGCAATGGAGCTACTAGTATAATTTTTCTAGTCATTGGTATGACCAGGCTGGTATTGAATCCACGACATCCCGCATGCGAGGCGGATGATCCACCACTGTGGTTATTAGCATTTATAACTGTGTTATGCCAAACTGCAAGGTGAGGTGAAGTACTAATACTGCCTAATTACAAGTAGTTTGTATTAATGTTATATGCATAGATATACACAATTTACCGTTCTGATCGATGCAAGAGATCTATCAAGACACTACCACAACCTATCCTGGTCACCACTTATTATTAAACGTGATATTTTCAAGAATGAGTCATGTTACAAAAGCACTAGAAGAGGATGTTGACATTTGAAACGTCATCACTTATGTTCTCATAGTAAACTATTATTAATTTAGTACATAATTTGTGTAGAAAACATATTTAAGCCAGAAAATATTACCGCCAAATTTCGTGTTTATCTGATTTCCTTTCTGATTTTGAAACTTTTTTTTTTTTTTTGGTATGCTAACTTTTTAATGTGTGTTGATACATGTTTGTCATGTATGCACTACCTATACTGCAAAATTACCCGTATACTACCTATACTGCAAAATGACCCGTTGTCCATAGTAAGAAATATAGAATATTATGTCAGTGCCTTTTACTATCAAGTTTATTAGGCGAGGCTTAGAAAACGAAGTATGGCGAGGCTCTACCGAATGAATTACTATTATTACCTTTTTTCAGAATGTTACGCTTATCGAAGACGCCGCCATGTTGTTGTTTTTTGTTTGTTTTCTGACGTCAGGAAACATTACGTGCATGACGTCAGATAACGTTACGCACAATAAACGCCGAGGGATTCCGCATTGATTTGCTTTATTGGTCAACTTGTCTAATAACGCAAAATTTATTAAGTCACCACTTTATTAGGCAGAAAAGTGCATATCTGCATGATAAAGGTCATTCGTAGGGCACAATGCAAAAGTGCACTGGTTCTTAAATGTGTTCGTGATGATAAATTTGGCATATGTTTCAAAGTATTATTATATTCAATTGAATGTTGTTTAACGGCTCATCAACACAGTATAGGTTATTTAGAGCCGCCCCAGAGAGAGGGGAGGGATACATAGGAATCCGGGAATCTGCCCTACTCTTATTATCGAATAGATTCCTATGGTTCTTTAACGTGCTCGATGATAGACCGCCCGGTTTACGTCCCCATCCGACGGACGAGGCTAAGGGAAAGTGTCTTGCCCAAGAACACACCGACGGAACTCAGTGGCACCACGGAGTTAATGTAAGGCGCTATGCATATAAATAAACAGAGTAGTGACTGCATTAACAACATACAATTAAAATGATAAAGAAGTATCCCGCCAAATAATGGCAAAATTACACTACAAAACCGTTTATTAAAACTATCCACGTGTTCAGATCAAATCATTATGTATATGTACCGATTAAAAGTATTCACGGGTTCCTAAAATACTCGTGATTGAATATGCGTAAAAATAATTATGAGTTGATAACTCTTAATTTGACGCTGCAGTTTTGGAGTTTGTCCTGGCTGGTTAAAGCCGTTTATATTGTGTCTATAGAGTTTGGATTCTCAAAATGTGTAAGTTAGGATTCTCAAAATGCAGGTTTAGAAAATGTGTATGTTGTAAAAATTTTCCACTTGAAGGGACTTTAACATGCCATAATCTGACCCAAAAGTATATTCCAAGGAGCAGAGGCCATATTGGTTACATTTTTCTAGCAACGAATTGCCAAACGACTATGCAAGTCAAGTTTGTTACATGGGACATGTGAGTGAACTCATTTATAATCTAAAATATGTCGTATTATGACTATAATTTTGTACTTACAATAGTTTGGGCGCAAAAATACTGTAATTTTGTTTGCAAATGAAAAAAAAAACACTAACAGTTAAGAAAAATGTATTATATAACTTAATTACCATGAGTTTTTCAATACGGGATTTCTAGCCTCAGTGAGAGTTCGCACAAACAAACGAGTGCGCTAGCATGTGTTTGTTTATTTGGACGTATTGTCATGAGTATCATCACTCGGTATTGAAAAACTCATGGTAATAAAACTCTTTATACTTTCCTTATCTCTCTCCAAAGTAATTATCAAATAAGCTTGGATCACAGAGGTCATGTTTTGCTAACAAAGAATGCATGAAGTTTATATAAGTCGAAGTAATAAGAAGGATCCTTAATCAAGGTATTGTTTTTTTATCAAGCACAGTCAGATATGTACAGATATACATATTTGTGTTTTTAAAGCTTCGTCGGTCATACTGCGATTACCTAATGCTTTTCACAATAATAGTTTATGTGCAGATAAAGTGTTTCTGTTGTAAATACGTAAAGATATAACATTTTAATGCCAAAGACTTCTTGGGTATTTATATTTGCCGACAATGCCGACGATTATCATACATTAGTCAATTTCCACCCCACTCCCCCCACCCCCAGTGCTTCATCGTCGATCTTATTATGAATGTTTACACAAAAATGTTCTATGAAACTGTCTATAACACAGTTTTACATTGAAATGCTGATCCATTGTAATTAAGTGGGTGGGGTAATTCAATATGCAAATTTTAAGAAACAGTGCTAAAATAGGCATTTATATGCATCGTTCATTCAAACTTTTCAATTTTATTATTTAGCTATGTTTTGATATTGTAATACGTCATTGAAATGTATTATTCGTAACAAAATGTTGCAGATATACATACACATAAACCTGCAGTGATTTTTGACAAACGCACCTTTTTGAGCCATAAAACAACTTATTTCCCCTATCTAGATTTTTTTAGACTTTTTTGTGATTTTTTGCAATATATGTATCTATCAGAAAAACAGAAAATCATTTCTGTTGCAATTAGTTTGATGTGGGTTCACAGGCTGAGTGGGCTATATGTATATGTTTTGGTAAAGTATTCTAAAATAATTCATTACTTCCCAAAGCCAAATGTCATTGAAAAGACATGGAAAACTTGCTTATTTACTGCTAACATGCTACATGATCGTATAAACTGAAGTTTTTTCTTTGAATAGCATTGTTATAGTGAAATGTATGTGGTATATATAGTGAATATTATGTCAGTGCCTTTTACTATCAAGTTTATTAGGCGAGGCTTAGAAAACGAAGAATGGCGAGGCTCTGCCGAGATTATCCACATTTTCTGTATGAATTACTATTATTACATATTTCTCAGAATGTTACGCGTATCGAGGATGCCACCATTGGTCAACTTGCCTAATAAAGCAAAATTTATTAGGTCACCCCTTTATTTGGTAGAAAAGTGCATATCTGCATGATAAAGCAGAATATATTTACTTTGAACTATCTTTTATGAAGAAAAAATCAACAAATTAAAAATGTGTACTAAATACAAAACTTTGTCGATATTTTATTGCTTTAAGAACATAAATAAAACGAAAACTCAAATAATGAAACAACTAAGATTATGTTTTATTATGTTGGCCTCATACACAAGCTGGGTTGGGAGGGCCTCATTATCTGATACAAAAAATTAGAATGACCACCATTTGCTTATGAAATTGTATGACCAACAGTGATTTACAGTTACCTATACAAATTCTCTGACTCTCAAAAACAATAGGATTGAAATAGATCCTTCCTTAAAGGGACACACTGCAATCTTGATTTTTTCAAAAACTAGCAGCGTCCTGTTAGTTTTTCTGCATTAATTAAATTTGCTTAATCGTTAATATTAAATATAAGAATTATATAAAGCAAAATGATTTTGCATATTACTACCAGGTGATTACATTTCACAAACAATTTACTCAAACCTATGATAGAATAACAAAGAAAAGTTGAAAACTCAAAATTGTATTTACATATATGCAAGAAGTTTTAAAGTCAAAATGATACTGAATAAATTAATCGAGAGGCTAATTTTAGTGCTTCATAAAGACTTCCAGATTGCCATGTGTCCCTTTAAGGAACTATTTCTATTTATGAAAAACAAAAATAAGGAACTATTTCGAGCCTATTGTATTTATTTTGGGGAGGGAGTGGGGCGTGGGGGGTTGGGGTGGGGTGGAGTGGGTGGGTGGGGGAGGCGGATAAGGAGAGAATTTGTATAGGTAACTGTAAATCACTGTTAGACATACAATTGCACGAGAAATGGTGTTATTTGTATATTTGTATACGTTTGTAAAATACGGGTTATTCATATGACAGTTGATATTGCGAGTATCATGTACGGCCAATGTCAAGGTAACAGCGAACCCAATTTTAATTTGATCTAGAAAATAGTTTCCGCCTGTTCAGCACATGTTTTACATGAATTTAGCGCGAATGTTTTGTTTGCATGTTCTACAATTCCCTGCACGCATGGGTACACCACTCCTGTTTCTGTTTTAACTATATCTCAACTCATATCTTTAAAAATATTCGGAATAGTCGAGTTGCACTGTTGTTTACTACTGATGTTTACAATGGGTATGAACGATGTGTTCTCATAGTTTACAGTATTATTGGATTGTTGGCCCTTGACGAAGCTGTGGACAATATTGGTAATGCATATAGTCTTTCGTAATGCAACACAACGAGAGAGAATCCTATGGGAAAACTGATGTCGACGTTTCTTCATATAGCCGCAAATAGTGATATGCTGGTAGAATTGTAAATATAAGACGCTAACACATACCAACTCCACGATTGCACGATATTGTCAGTTCCACCATCTCACCGCTGCGGGTTCGAATCCCACTGTGAGCTCGAATTGTAAGTGAAGAAGTGTTGATTATTACGGATGGCGGGAGGTGTACAGTACTGGTTCTACCCAGGAAAAGTTGGTGGTCTGCCTCCACCACAAAAAAACGACCGTCATATATAACCTTACATGTGTTGAAAATGACGTAAAACACCATACAAACAAACAAACAAAACAAAACCAATGCCCCATATTGTAATAATTAAAGAACAAATAATGACATCAAATTAAAGTAGATATAAAAGTCGAACAGGAAATGCAGCATTCAATGACCACAGTCTACCACAAACACGTACAGAAACAAACAATTTACAGTTATCACATGTGTGTTTGGGGAACAGTCAAAACTGTTTTCCCGAGGTGGAGGGAATGGCAGTGTGAACTGTTTCCCGAGGCCGATATCCCGAGGCCGATAGGCCGATATCCCGAGGCCGATAGGCCGAGGGAAACAGTTCACACTGACATCCCCCGACACCAAGGGAAAACAGTTTTGACTGTTCCCCAAACACACATGTGATAACTGTTTTATTACCTGATTAATGTTACTGTACGAAACAGTGTAAATTAAAATTTGTTTTATAATGGGAACCTATGGTGAAAAAAGCAACATGACGTCACGCAAACGAAATTCCAGCACGTGAGGGAAACAGTCGAAACTAAAGCCCGGTAACAGTTCGTTTTCACCGGGAACAGTCTTTTCCTTAGTGAATTAGCAAGAAATGACGATATAGCATTTATATAGGAGATCAGGTAATAATACTTATTATTTAAAAGCATGTATAAAATAGCAAATCAAATTTCCCCGCAATATCTAAGCGACTTGTTTCATATAAGAGTAAATAAGCCAAATACTTCAATGCAACTGCGATCAATTACAAATAGAAATTTCATAATATCTAAGCCAAATAACGAACTATTCAAAGGGAGCTTATCATATTCTGGAACTTTAGTATGGAATAGTATTACCCTAGATATTAAAAACTCTACATCATTGAATACATTTTCCAACAAATGCTTGAAATGGGTAAAAAGAGAAAACCGAATCTAAATCTAGCATAGTCTAGTTTGCTTTTACATATTGTTAATTCCATGGGTTAAAGCAGTAATGATGTATACACTATACACATGTGTCTATGTTTATGTATACATTATAGTATACTGAAAGGAAAAAGAAACGCAGGGTGCGTATTTCCGCTATATATTGTATGTTTAATATGCTACTGCTAATCGAATGGTACAAGGCGACATTAGGCCTGTCCTTTTAGAAAGAAGGTTTAAACAGCACTGAACACACCAATGGTTACCCCTTTAAAGTTTCATTATCGTCAGAATGCGCATTTGGCTCAAGCAGGTGAGCAAACTTAGGCTTTAAATGTTGCAATCACTTAACATTAAATACAGTACTGAACTGGCTCAATTTTTCAAAGAGGAACTTCAGCATTTATGAATTTCTTGTTACAACGTGTACTGTGATTAAAACGTCTACAACATCACAGTTGTGTCCTTTCTCTAACTAACTGCACTTTTTTTTTTACAAAACATCTTGGGATTTCCTTGGAATATATATGGAATTAAGTGTGCAGTATATGCAATATATAGCACAAATACGCACCCTGCGTTTCTTTTTCCTTTCAGTATATGTTTATGTTTCATCTTGATTGATTTTAGACAGCGTTTCATTTTAAAATTATAAATTGTCATATGTTTTGACATGTGCTCATAAGTATGCCTACAGCTATTTTATAAATGACGTTTATTTGTTGTATTATATTTGTAAATATGTTATTAAGAGGGCCTCAAGGAAGATTGACTCTGCCAATTAAGTCAGCCTCTATAAATAAAGAAATTACTTACTTGCTTACTTATAAAGATGGATAAAAGGCAAGAAACGACAAAACAGACAAAACAAGATAAACATTACAAGCTAGCTACACATTACTTGTTTAACTCTGAAATATTACTTCACATAAGGATGTGATTGTGAATTAAATGTTGTTTAACGGCTCATCAACACAGTATAGGTTATTTAGAGCCGCCCAAGAGAGAGGGGAAGGATACATAGGAATCCGGGAACCTGCCCTACTCTTATTATCGAATAGATTCCTATGGAACGCCATGACTGTCTTAAGATGTTGCCGATTAATATATGCAGTGCATTTTTCTTTATATGTGGTAGATCTTTTATGATATGCAGTGCATTTTTAATTATATGTGGTAAATAAATCTTAATATGTGGTAGATTAATCATTATATGCGATAGATAAGTCATTGTATGCAGTAGATAAACCATTATATGCGGTCCAGTTATCGTTATATGTAGTGCATTTATTATTATATGCAGTAGTTTATCTAATATATGAGGTCCTTTGAACATTATATGAAGTAGGTTTGTACTTATATGCAGTGCTTCTGTTGACTTTATATGTGGTACATATTCTAATATACGTGGTGGATACGTCTTTTTATTCTATACCTAATTTATACATCCAATCGTAGACGCTCTTTCGAGTCATGTGACCGTACAATATATTTCCGTATCGGGACGCACGCGCGTACAAAATATCCCGTATTTTGTTCGTATTGTACGCTTCACAGGTTCCATGTTAAACCTATGATAAAGACCGAAACGCGTGAAAAGGTCCGAATAAAAATCAGAACCGACAGGCTTCTGTCATTACCTAACCATAAATTGTTGTCAAGTAATGAAAACCTATCTATTGCACATATTTTTATTTAATTTTCCTTTATAACAAAAAAAAAACACAAAAAACTAGCATAATATATCATTGTTTGAAACTGACCTTCGGTAGTATTTAATCACTGTTGACAACGGAGAAATGGGCATTCTTTCAAGCAAATAAAGCTTGAGAGTAAGCCATGTCGAACACAATATATAAAATACATAGACCTACATGCAATTGTGCTTTCGATGTTCATAGCGACTTGCTTGAAAGCATGAAACAAACGAAAGTTATATCCGAATTATAAATGATTGGTTAAAATAAAGGTATAGAATAAAAAGGTTACTTAACATGGTTCTGTACAATACGGGATATATTTGGACTCGTACACAGCTGGAAAAAATCATATTGGACTCGCCTAACGGCTCGTCCAATATGACTTTTCCAGCTGTGTACTCGTCCAAATATATCTCCGTATTGTACAGAACCATGTTAAATAACCTATAAATATTCGGTGGTTTCAATTGCATTATATTCGGTACAAACGGCTTTATACGTGGTGCATTTCTTATGATATGCAGTGCTTTATCTATTATATGCGGTGGTTTTTTTCATTACGATGATGAGATCAATCGGAAAACTCGTTGTTTAAGATGTTACGATTTTATCGGAAATCTAACTAGACTGCTTCACTGCTTGCCCCGTTTCACTCAAACAAGGAGGAGGTCAAACGCCGATTTCATCGGCCGAAAAAAATCGCTCACGTAAAGAGCACTCCAACTGCGATCATGGTCAAGCATCTCGTCTGATCTATGTTCTATGAAAAATATATGGCAAGTTTGGCCTTTTCTCAATATTGATTACACAATGCACGCGCGTGATATACATAAATAGAGGATATTTGTTGATTTGGAGTGAATAAATAGAGAATATTTGTTTCTTTTGAGTGAATATAGGATTTAATCCACTATTTCGCTGGGAAGTGTGTAATAAATGCATATATTACAATTACTGAGGAAGTGTACGCGCTAAATACACAATCACTTATGTCTTATTTCCAAGGATAGTCCCCCATGTTGGTACGTACCATACCAAGTTCTGTACCCGGTGTCCTTATAAGGAAAGACTTTGTTGGGGGCTTCCAGGGGTGGGGTCGTGAACAAAATACTTCCACCCACCCCGCCCCCCAAAAGGGGTGGTATTTCCTGGTTTTGTGAGAACGTGGTAAGGGAGGTGTTGTTTTTCTTGCGAGGGCAGCGGTGAGGATGTGGTGGTGATGTGTGTTTGGCGTGAGGGGGTGGGGGGTGTGTGTGGTGGGGTGGTGGGTGGGGGGGGGGCTACACAAATTCCATGAGGGAAATTTCTGCGGTGGAAGGAGGGGGTTAACGAATAAAAACAAACGGGGAATGGTGGCTGGAGTTTTTTCCATTTTCCCCCATACATTGTTTTATTAGGAGGTGGTAAGCCAAGTATTTTTAGGTGATGCAATTTTTTTTTAATCTAGTGGGTAGTCTGCACATTTTCTTGAGGTGAACGCTTTTTTTCCACCATGTTTTGTTTGTTTGTTTTTAATCCGTTGTATGGAGAGGTGGGGGTATTTGCAGACTGTTTTATGGGGAGGAGGTAAGAAATGGATTTCCGGGGGATCTTGGGTGGTATTTTGTACATTTTCATGTTTGACCAAATTGTATTCAACAGTTCGTGTTTTTTATATTATTAAAATGATTTGGACTGAAAGGTGACAGTTTTTGTTCTATTTATAAAACTGGAAATCCTCTAATGACGTAAAGCGTGTGTATACACTGGCCAATCGCTGTGGGTATAAATAATCGATAATGGCAGCGTTCTATACTGAAAGGAAAAAGAAACGCAGGGTGCGTATTTCCGCTATATATTGCATATACTGCACACTTAATTCCATATATATTCCAAGGAAATCCCAAGATGTTTTGTAAAAAAAAAAGAAGAGTGCAGTTAGTTAGAGAAAGGACACAACTGTGATGTTGTAGACGTTTTAATAACAGTACACGTTGTAACAAGAAATTCATAAATGCTGAAGTTCCTCTTTGAAAAATTGAGCCAGTTCAGTACTGTATTTAATGTTAAGTGATTGCAACATTTAAAGCCTAAGTTTGCTCACCTGCTTGAGCCAAATGCGCATTCTGACGATAATGAAACTTTAAAGGGGTAACCATTGGTGTGTTCAGTGCTGTTTAAACCTTCTTTCTAGAAGGACAGGCCTAATGTTGCCCTGTACCATTCGATTAGCAGTAGCATATTAAACATAAGATATATAGCGGAAATACGCACCCAGCGTTTCTTTTTCCTTTCAGTATATGTACAGTAGTTTATATTTAAACGCTGTGTAGCAGTCTAAATCGTAACATCTTAAAAAACGAGTGTTCCGATTGATCTCATCTCATCATAATGAAAAAACCACCGCATATAATAGAAAAAGCACTGCATATCATAAGAAATGCACCACGTATAAAGCCGTTTGTACCGAATATAATGCAATTGAAACCACCGAATATAAAGACGTATCCACCACGTATATTAGAATATGTACCACATATAAAGTCAACAGAAGCACTGCATATAAATACAAACCTACTTAATATAATGTTCAAAGGACCTCATATATTAGATAAACTACTGCATATAATAATAAATGCACTACATATAACGATAACTGGACCGCATATAATGGTTTATCTACTGCATACAATGACTTATCTATCGCATATAATGATTAATCTACTGCATATAAATACTTTGCTACCACATATAAAGATTTATTTACCACATATAATTAAAAATGCACTGCATATCATAAAAGATCTACCACATATAAAGAAAAATGCACTGCATATATTATTCGGCAACATCTTAAGACAGTCATGGCGTTCCATAGATTCCTATGGTTCTTTAACGTGCTCGGAGGATAGACCGATACACGGGACCGCCCGGTTTACGTCCCCATCCGACGGACGGGGCTAAGGGAAAGTGTCTTGCCCATGAACACACCGACGGAACTCGGTGGCACCACGGAGGATTGAACTCAGGGGCCTCCGGTTACAAATCCGCCGCGCTACCGACTGCGCCACGGATATGAGTGTAAGTATGTCCCAAATCAAACAATTCATGAACGCCAACGAATGTTCTAAACAACCACAAGAGCTGGGTCGAAGAAGCACAGCTATAACTTCCGTATATTTGTATTACAACCATGAGTAAGAGATTGTTATGGTTGAATCATTTTCATATTTTAATTTGTTCTTTGAATTTTAGCCGGAAAAAAAGTGACATAAACGTAATTGTCTATCTTATCCGTTACAATATTGATTTATTATACTAGCTTTTCAATGAATGCAGTATGTATCGTTTTAAAACAGAAATGCACGATGCACATTTAACGAGTAATCCTTATAATCTATGCATTTAAGCTAAAGTGACTCATTTCTGAAATATAAAAGATACGGTCGCTTCCAGTATACATATAATTTATGTTGCTTTTTTGTTTTCTAACAAACTGTACAATTTTAGCATTAAAACCATGTGAATTGACACATAATTTGCGAAACTTTGAATACACATTATAAGATTTCGAAAAACGTGTATTGCACAATATGAATATGACGTAAGTAGTTTATCGTAGTTTTTCACTTGGATGATATTTAGCTCTACTGGCCGAAGGCGAGTTGTCCGTCGTCCGTCCGTCGTCTGTTAACTTTTGCCTTGTGAACACTCTAGGGCCTTCAATATTAATCGAATCTTTACAAAACGTTGTCAGTGTCTTTATATCAATGAAAGCTCGGATAAGTTTGAAAACCAGCCAGATCGGATTAGTTTCACCGGAGTTATGGCCCTTGTTTTGCTGGAAAATGCCATATCACGCCTTGTAAACACTGTAGCACCTTCATTTATTATTTGATATATACCAAACTTGCAAAGATTGTTAATATCAATATAAGCTCGGACGAGATTGAAAACCAGCGAAATAGGGTCAGTAACACTAGAGTTATGGACCTTGTTTTTCTGAAAACGCCATTTTCTGCCTTGTGAACACTCTAGCACCTTCATTTATTATTTGATCTTTATAAAACTTGCAAAGAGTGTTAATACCAATAAAAGCTTGGACAAGTTCGAAAACCAGCTAAATTAGGTCAGTAACACCAGAGTTATGGCCTTTGTTTATTCTGAAAATGCCATTTTCGCCTTGTGAACACTATAGCACCTTCATGTATTATTTGATCTTTACCAAACTTGCACAGATTGTTAATATCAATAAAACCTCGGATAAGTTTGAAAACCAACTAAATTGGGTCAGTTACACCCGAGTTATGGCCCTTGTTTTTTCTGAAAAATGCCATTTTCTGCCTTGTGAACACTTTAGCAACTTCATGTATTATTTGATCTTTACCACACTTGCACAGATTGTTAATATCAATGAAAGTTCGGACAAGTTCGAAAACCAGCCAAATCGGATCAGTAACACCAGAGTTATGGCCCTTGTTTTTTCTGGAAAAAAATGCCATTTTCTGTCTTGTGAACACTCCAGCATCTTCACAAAAGCTTGCATAGAGTGTTAATAGCAATGAAATCTTAGACGAGCTCGAAAAACAGAAACATTGGAGCATTTATGCCGGAGTCATGGCCCTTGTCTTTGCTAAAATATGCCCTTTTCTGCCTTGTGAAACTCTAGCACCTTCATTAAATTTTATTGTTTGATCCTTTAATACCAATTTTTTTTTTTTTTTTTTTTTATATTTTGTCATATTTTTGATTTTTTTTTTAATACCAATTATTTTGATTGTTTTTAAATTTTGTTTATTTTTTTTTTTTTAAATTTTTTTTTTTTTTTTGTTAAATTTTATAAGATGGATTTGACGAAAGTTAGCAGGAAGCATTTATATGATTATTTAGTTGTGCCTATTGCGATTTTTTTCAGGTTCGTTGATTTTTGACGGAGGTATGGCCCTTGACATTTTTACTTTAATTTTCCTGTCGGCGCTACTCCTCCTAAACGCCTTGTTGGATTTCGAGGAAACTTGGCAGGAAGCATCGGTAAGATGTCTAGTTGTGGATATCGCGCTTTTGTTCCAGTTAGCTGATTCTTGACGGAGTTATGGCCCTTTTACATTTTTACTTTAAATTTCTTGTCGGTGCTACTCCTAAACGGCTTGTTGGATTTCTACGTAATTTGGCAAAAAAACTCGGTATGATATCTAGTTGTGCAAATCGCGGTATAGCAATGAAATATTGGACAAGTTCGGAAAAAGGAAGTACTGATGGGAATTTTATGACGACAACCCTTGATATAAAAGCCGTTTTAGCGAGTAGAGCGTTTACAGGCTCTCTTGGGCCTCTTGTTTTTTTTTAATTAGATCATAACAGAATTGTCAGACGCGATGTGAAACTTTATATCGCATTGTTATTGTATCAATAACAAAAAGATACGTTGGCTTCAAAAAGTCTAACTGTCGTAAGTGCAGGTTTTCTTAACATGTAATATGTTTTGTAATTTAAACTGTTTAAGTACCTAATAAAAACAAATGACACGGAAGTCTGGTAAAGTTCTTAGACATTTATACGTGAAGATATATTTCATCTTGCATCAATTCCAAAGGAGTAGTTTTGACATAAATCGTGGTTCATGTCTTCGCTATAAAATATTATTCCCTCTGCTGTGAGGAAAGCGACACGCAGTTGTGTCAAAGTCTAGTTTTAGTGTGCTTCTTTAATGCTCGCTGAATAAAACTGATCAATTATTCATATCCACATTAAGAGTCTTCCATATCGCCATGGTATTAGTTTGTTCAGTAGTAAACTCTTAGGGGTCGTTTTTTCGTCGTCCGTCACCGTCCGTCCGTCGTCGTCCATTGTCCGTCACATTTTAACCTACAACCTAATCGTGGCCATAACTTCAAAAGTATTTGAATTATGTTGACACGTATTGTTATCTAACTACACATGTTCAATAAATCTGACTTTAATTTCGGCGTTTTTGACATTCCGAGCTCATAACTCGGGCCATAACGTGAATAGTGTTTGACCTTGCTGAAATAAGCACATGGCAGACGACACAAGTGTTCCATGGAACACTCTTCTAGGTGTATATGGTTCCATGGAACTCTTCTATGTGTATATGGTTCCATGGAACACTCTCCAATGTGTATATGGGTCCATGGAACACTCTCCAATGTGTATATGGGTCCATGGAACACTCTTCGAGGTGTGTGTGGTTTCATGGAACGCTCTTCGAGGTGTATATGGTTACATGGACACTTTTTAGGTGTATAGGGTTCCATAAAACACTCTTCTACGTGTATATGGTAACATGGAACACTCTTCTAGGTGTATATGGTTCCATGGAACACTCTTCTATGTATATATGGTTTCAATGATTGTATCCCAGCTACAAAGAATGCACATAACGTAAAGGAATTAGAACAAACCAAACCAAACTACGGAGCTAGGGGGCATGAGCGGTAGCAAGCATATATCACTACTGTTCATGAACAGTTTCAATCAAACAGAGACTGCAATATTTCGTATGTATGGTGTTAGGCCGTTTCCAAAGGTCCACTCTCATACTCGTTTATACCAAAGACGTAAACATTTGATACACGTATATGTATGCACTATACTACACCTATGTATATAAACAACATAATATTACAATTGACGTAATAAGTTGCACGTGTATATTATGTAGACAGAGTAATAATTGAATTGAATAGGATTTTATAGAAGCTGGAAAAGTCGCCATATGACCTTATCATATGGCGACTTTTCCAGCTTCCACTGGTGGAGCAAGACCGAAGGTGTCTCTCTGGGCAATTTTTGTGCACGGGCGGGCATCTGGGTAGAACTTCCGACGTTCCGCAAGCCATCTGGATAGCTTCCCAGAGTAATAATAACACACACTGAAACTATAAAATGCACATACTAAAATATATATGAAACTGATTGAACTACAATTTCTTTTCTTTAATTTGGATAACAATTCGCGAGCACAATTAATATCTTTCGAAAATAGTTTAAAGCTTATCAACGATATGCTTGCGGTCAATGAAAACGCACCAGTAGATTTTATGACTGATACATTGAATGGCTTAAGTAATTTATAATAATAATAAGCATATATTTTAGAATTAAAGAATGTTAATGTCTAAGAATTCCTAAACACAATATGTTCAATTAAAGTCAAATGAGTAGAAAACAAAGTCACAATTTTAATATCGGGTATGGCCAACCGTGTTACCGTCCCGATGTCTCGTCAGTCCAGCAAGATAACGTCCCCTGTAACTCTAGCTAAGTTTGGCCTGGTGTTATCTTGTTGGAATAACTTTACGTCCGGATCATTTCCTAGGAGCGATAAAACGGTTGGCCATAACAGATACTAATATGTTTGACTTTTGTATTCTACCCGTGTGACTTTAATTGAATATTATATATATAAATAATGTTTAGGAATTCTGAGACAATCAGCGTCTGCAGTTATTAATTAATATCGTTCAGTTTCAAAATATACACGTATTATATAATTTACTTAAACACTAAAGTATAACTCCATATAATCTACTTTTCGTTTTCATTGACCGTCAGTATATAAAGGCAATCAACACACAGGAAATTCGATTCTTTGATTATTACCATCCGTTATTAAATTTATTTGTGAAGACTGTAACGGGAAATGTAAGTGCTGTTTTTCTGAGGTCAAGCAGACGTGTACACACATCGCAAATACATGCACCCTATACACTATCGTGTGCAGAAATGGATTTCATATCCAACAATACCCTTCTTCCTACGATCCTTTGTAAATTCGCTGAGATATCCGAGTCAAAAGAAACCAAAATGCAGTTTCAGAGTACTCGTTATTTGTTAGATATCCGATATACATTCAAAAATTATGTTTCTGTGTTTTTCGGGCATTCGGATGCAATCGAGATACTGCGATTGAACTATTTACGTCATATTGCAAAACATTTGAATCGGATATCACAGCTAATTGTTAAGGGATCGTGGGAAGAAAGATACTGTCCTTCATAAATAATCATAATAGGTAAAAGCATATATCTACATGCTCTTGACCTGTATATCCATGGTAATAGGTATAATCAAAAGGTCTAATTTCCCGTGGATCAACCTCTAGTTGTTGTTTTAGCTCTACTAATCATTAACATATCTTATACCGTGGTGCGTCATCCGTCGTCTATCAGTCCGTCAGCAAACTCTTATTTTTGTGGCGACCACTTCTACTTCATGTGATGGATGTTCATGAAACTTTACAGAAATGTGGTTCTTGACGTCTAGTTGATCCTGGGTATAAAGCAGGTTGAGCGAAAATTCAAGATGGCGTCCACAGTTTAAAAATATCAAAACATCAATTGCGTGGTAACTACTTTTCAAAAACTATAAGTGGTACCGATTTGAAACTTTCTAAATTTAAAAAAAAAATAAACAGAGATTTTATTCTAGCTTTGAGTTCTAGTAGATTTATATCACCAAACGCTTACTCATTTGTTTAACGTTACACTAAATGTGGGTGTCCCCCCCCCCCCACACACACACACACACCCCACTCCCCCACCACCCGAGTACTGAATACTGTCTAATTTAGAGCTGAGTACTGAATACTCCTTCATTTTAGATCCGAGTACTGAATACTATTTAACATGAATTTCTTCATAAAAAGTAATCAATTTGCTATCTATTCGTCTAATTTTGTGAAGATGTGATATAAAAGGACATTTAAAACTGTATTAAAGGTTGTATCTCGCCGTTTTGCTGTTTTGGGGTCAATCTTGAAATCTAAATACGATTTCCTATGATTTTTGTGGATTTCAACATATTTTTTTTACATAATAAACATAGTTTGAAGGCATGTACCTATTTTTTTATGCGTACTGAATACTAAATAATGTGATTTTCGGGTACTGCTACCCGGGCCGTGGGTACTGAATACTCTCTAAATTTGCCCTGAATACTGCGTATCAAAAGGTGGGGTTGGTGGGGGTGGGGGGATGGGTGTAAACAGCCCCCTAAATCAGGACGCTGAGTTTACATTTAGTTATAATTTTTATTTCTTTATAGAAATTTTTGTCATTTTAGATTCAAAATCTATATCAAAGTCATGGAAACGTCATTAAAAAACAACAACACCGAATCAACAGATTCTCTGTTGTGCTTTTTTCAAGTTTGTGTTTACATAGTGTCACTTAAAACCATTCACATATAGCTGGGTGCAGCTATACGACTGCGGTATATTTGTATTATATGTAACATAATATGTACTACTCTAATAAATATAGGTATTACCTTTACAACCTAGTTGTCTGGAATCGTTTGCAACGGAAAATAAATGTCAAAAAGTAAGTCATTAAATAGGATGAACTTAATTAGAGATAGAGTTTCTGCAATATGATGCTTTTATTATGAATAATGTAGCAGTTATGAAGCGTTTGTTTTACCTAAACGTCTACCTAAATCCTGGAAGGGTTGGTAACGTTTATAGTTTGTCTTCAATCTTGTATTGTCGGGTCGTTAATGGTGCATAATTCTCTTGTTGCTCTGGCTTCTGTCAAGTCACTGTGTATTCGTTGCGTAGCTTTCTATGACATTGATCGTTATATTCATGTATACATGATCATCTTTGTGTTATACTTATATTATCTATTAATGCTGCACATATTGTTAGAGGTATTTCTTGATGTATACTGCCACGTTATATTGAGATGAAATAAGGTAAAAGACGTTTGGTGCATCATAGATCCTGGCTTAAACCCACGCGGCCATGTTTACAACTGACTTTTCTACGTCGTTAGCCTTATTGCCATATCTTGTAAATATGCTGCATATGTGTTAAAAATGGGAATGTTCGGTCACTTTGCATTTTAGTAAATATGTTGTCAGTACATCGTAAAATATCCATAATGGGCTCAAATTTTTTTTTTCAGTAATAAAGATATATTAATGGTGTTATAAAATGAACACAGACGCATTTTTTTTTTGCCATTTCGAAGGCAATTCAAAGTTGTTTTTGTTTTTTTCACGTGGCACTTAAAGCCTAAATGCCAAACATATCAACATGTAGCATATTGTTCATGCATTGCTATTATTCGTATTATTATGTATTTCATGTGTTTTTGAATACTAGTACATATATATATTTCTATGTAAGTGTTGTTTTAAATGCATTTTTCGAATGTATGAGTTAGTGAATGTACGAGTTAGTGAATGCTACATTTTCTGTTCAGCTTTTGCATCCACTCCAAGTGGAGTGCGTGGTCCATAGTGGAGTGCGTGGTCCATTGGTAGAGCCCCGAACTCAGAATCGAGAGGTCGTGAGTTCGATCCTCGCCGCGGCCACGTTATTTATCCTTGAGCAAGATAATTAATCCACATTGCTTAGTACTGGTTCTACCCAGGAAGCGATCGGAAGCAACTATTACAAACAGGAGAAAAATGTAGCAGACTCGATTTTATTGAGTCCGTTCATGGGAGGTAATGTTAGATGCATCACATCTCACGGTGCATTGTACTTTGGTAACTAGCAGAGTATATAATTGATTATCTGACTATTTTGTTAAGATATTATTGATTCACTAATTTCAGCTGTCACACTTTCTGTAACCATCTTTCGCGATCTCGATTTCTTCATATATTGTACCATGTTTTGGCATTCTGACTACTCAGATAGTGTTTGGAGAAAGTAACTCAGCACTTGGAATTTAGCAATTTCCAGACTAAAACAGCATTTGAACGTTTGTTTCTCTTCGATAGATCTGTCCGTATTTCCTGACTATATTAGAAACTGGCCATGATGTCGTTACATCCAGATGGATACGTTGCCCCATGTGCTGACTGAAAATAGTTTCATTTACAAGGAACTCCATGTATCAACTGATGGTTTAATATAGTATCAGAATACCTGTAATTCTAAGTGGAGCCACTTACGATCTTTACATTTATGGCTTTTGTATGACCCTAGTCTTCGTAGTATTTCTTAATTTCCATAAAACGTACTAACAACCACAGCTGATTAATTATATATGTGAAATCTCTTAAAATAAAGGCATATACGTGAATTTAGTTTAAACATATTTATTTAACATCGATTGCGAAACAAGTTATTGCAACTTAGATTAATCACTCTCGATGCCCCCGCCCAACACCCACCTTCCACAACCCAACCCCGCTTACACTATTTATTCATGAGAAAGAAATAAAGTTCTTCAATAAACCAATTCCCACGGACAGTGTCTGAATCGATGTCGATATGCTTCCCTGCGATCTTAAAATCCCTTAGTAATAAGAAGGAATTTAGATCGAAAAAGTGTTAAATATAACTAACATTGAAACCCCACGGTAACTTGTAGTTAATACATTTAGCATATGTCACCATGATAAAGACACTGTACTAAATGATAATGATCCTCAAATTGTTTAGTTATTCATGATGTAACACGAATTATCGTAAGTGATTTTCTTCCAGCTGCAGGTTTGTACTCAGTTAACAAATCCTTGAAGGTGTAGTTTACCATGTACATACGAACTACTGGGCATTCTTCCATCTTAATATTGCTGGCAAAGAAATTATTAGGGTAGTTTGGAATATATATATAAGAAATGTCGTTCTTGAAATCTGATTCTTTAGAATAATTGTTGCCGATCATGTGTAACCAGTTGGAAACGTAAAACTCTCCGTCCACCAGGCATGCACTAAGACAATAAATGTATGAAAGGCGTTTAACAATAAATACTGAAAAGTGAATGCCTTGGAAGCAACAAACACAAGCAAGAGATAAAAATAGTAGACCCGGTTTTTTTGAGTCTGTTCATGAGGGGTAATGTAAAGAGCAACACCTCTCACGCCTCCTAACACCGGCTTAAGCGATATTCTAATTTAAAGCAACAAAGATTGGGCTTGATGATCCCAAAGGACTACTGATTTGTAGTCGGGGCGACTACAAGTATTTTGCGACCCATTAACAGCTTATATCATATCGGGTTGGAATGGGGAATAGTGATGAGGAAAGAATGACAATAATGGAGATGAAGCTGAGTACTGGAAATGAATATCATCTTGATCCCCATTCAATTCAAAACCACGATATTCAGTTTCAATGCCGCATAGGGGGGAAGTTCTACCTACTGTTATCACAACAGTTGCCTATTTCTTTGGTCCATCGTTAACTGGGGCTTTAGACAAAGTAAGTCGCTTACCTGAAAGTCACTTACCTGTAATCTTCGAAGTAGCAAACCTCTGTGTATTCAGTTAAATGTTTATAAAAGCTGTATCGTTTTCTTCTTCACTGCGATGCCCTTCAAGAATCATGGTTAACCAATCTGCGAACTTCGTTACAAGCGACTTCAGACAAATTACAAATGCTGAAAATGAGATCCTTTGGGAGCAATGAACACGAACAAGAGAGAAAAAGTGCACACTCGATTTTATTAGTCACAAAAGCAATATTCTCCACAACAACACAAGTCTTAAATATGTGTTCACGTTGACCGAACAATCTTGAAACACTGCAGCTCTAAATGTGTTCTTTACTCTATCAAATACAACTATTTTCCGAGTTGCTTTATTTCTTGACTCATTGCCGATGCATTGAGTTTGTATTTAAAACTAAAGCTATGTATTCTCTTAATATAGTTTAGTTTTATACCGACAACATTGTTCCTGCAAGTACCGAAGACTTTTGGCACAACACCAACGCCCCACTCAATAACAAATACCTATATGATAAATAAACACGGCAAATATGTATATAGTTTGGACATGTTAATAATTATTTACATAATTGTCTTAATCAATATCTCTACTACAGCCATGTCTGTAGCGGATATTAAGTTGTGTACTTATGTGTTAATTTCGCTGTTGTTGAATATAATTTGTCAAAGGTTCTTGCCTGTATAATGGAATATTTCTTTCTTTATCGTTAACCGTTTAAGAGAGATGCATGATCGGAAGTGTGAGGCTATTTGACAACGCAGTGCAGCAATATGGCATACTGCGTTGTCACAAGGCTATGAATAAAGTATCATTGATTGTATCTGTTTAATGACAAAGTGTTGGTATCCGAAATGGTACGAACTCTGCATCTCTTGCAGCAGATTTGTTTTTGTAGTGTTATGAAAGAGATTTCATTCTGTAACCAGATACACAAGCATATGTATGTCCTCGAAGCATTTAATGACACCTCTCGGTAACTGGATGATATACTGAACATTGACAAGCCTTTCTTTTCTACGATGGTTAATACTATAGTCCTTAAGAACTTCTAATCAACAAAGTTTATATTTCTGATACTGTCAGTTCTTTCTCGATTTACATGTCTCAAATAAAAGTGGAGACATAATTACCAAAATGTATGACAAGAAAGATGAGTTCGCTTTTGACAGTGTTATTTATCCCCACTTAGTTCCCCGAGAAAATTCTTATAGGGAGTGTTTTTCTCAACTTATTCTTTTTCTAGAGTTTATAGACGAGTTGAGGACTTTAACAATCATAATATTTGTATTACTTGAAAGCATCTCCAGCAGAGCTACCGTTGCCATAAACATCATGAAACCATTGCAAATTTGTGTAAAGCTTAACCCGGATATACTTGTAAAATATAAACGTAATAAACGTAATATAAGAACTCTTCTGCGACAAGACTACACAACGTGACTTCTGTGGTAATGTGATTTACAAACTTCGTAAGATCCTTGGTCATAATCACTTTCATACAATCGTTATTATCGTGCTAGAAAATCGTCAAAAGAGGTTATGGCTGATATCATTTTACAACGCACGTCATGTCTAGTGGTTGACCAATTTACAGTTCGCCACTTTACTTTCCTCTTTGATTATGAGATGACCGGGCAGATTGTGGACCAGCTGATGACGCCTATACCTAAATCTCGAAAGGGAGTGGTGCTCTGATCTCTGCCAAACCACAAGTAAATGCTTTGTAGCTTTCCGTATTTTGTTTTTATTATTTATATATATACATGGTTATTTTTCTGTTTTACTTATATTGCCTATTAGTGCTGCCTAGTTTGTTAGAGGATATAGCCTATTTTTTATTTTACACTGTCCCTTTTTATTGGCATGACAATTTGTCAATAGTGAGGTTTGGTCCCACCACCCCACCCCGCCCCCCGCCCCACACCCCTAGAACCTGTTTCAAACCCCACAAGCCGCAATTTTATCACTGACCATTCCAAGACGGTATCCCTATTTGTCCCTCATATCCTCTACAACCTGCTTTAAACCCCACAAGCAGCAATTTTATCACTGACCGATCCAAGGCGATATCCCTATTGTCAACCTTTTTATGTTCGCATACTTTGCTTCTATGTATCCTTGTAAATATATTTCCCCAATCCCCCACCCCGCCACCCACACTCCCCAATCCCCCACCATCCCACCCACACTCCCCAATCCTCCACCACCCCACCCACACTCCCCAATCACCAATCCCCCAACCACAATCCCCCACCCACACTCCCCAATCCCCCACCACCCCACCCACAATCCCCAATCCCCCACCCACAATCCCCACCCACACTCACCAATCCCCCACCCACAATCCCCACCCACACTCCCCAATCCCCCACCCACAATCCCCCACCCACACTCCCCAATCCCCCACCACCCATCACACTCCTCAATCCCCCACCCACAATCCCCCACCCACACTCCCCAATCCCCCACCCACACCCTACTCTCAAGAAGTGGTAGGACAGATATATTACTTTAGGCCTTTCCGTTTATCCGTCTGTCTGTCCGTATATTCGTTACACATCTTGTCTGCGCTACTTCTAAACGGATAGTTGGATTTTGACGAAACTGTTTACGACTTTCAACTTTCCCTAAAGCTCCTATTGATTATGACGTATCAAGGTCAAAGTCAAGGTCACCATGACCCGAAAATAAAACAAGTGTCCGCAGTGTTAATTCCTCTTTTCCTAAAGCAAGTCTTATGAAACAATATGAGTGGACTACCTGTGG
>JAWPHD010002944.1:0-234460 GCA_037043455.1 Cyrtodaria siliqua
TTAAAACGATAAGCTATTTTATTAGATCATTTGGATAATTGGTTTTTTTCTATCGATTTTGTTTTTGTTGTTGTTGTTGTTTTCCTCACATTTGCTTACATCGATTTCGGTGACCTAAATGTAAATTTCCGTGATGAATAATTGCGGAAGCGATTGAAACAATCGGAATACGACAATCGGAACTGCATCGTCGATTTCCGTAATCCAGGTATTACCGGATACGGAAATTGGCGAGGCATTTCCGTTGACGTAAGCATTTCTGACAATAGCTTAGTGGTATTTTGTCCTGCATTGACATACACCAATGACAATTACTCCGTATACTTTACCATGAACCTAACATCTTTATTGACAGACCCGAGAAGCCGTATATTTTATTCTTTTCATGTACTACTCCTTCAATGAACTCTGCCCAAAGCTTCTTCAAACACTGACACATGCATCGTTGAAATTTATTTTATCGTGAAGTTTTGTTTGTCTCTATGGTGTTTTGGTGTTTTACGTCATTTTTAACATATGTAAAGTTATATATGACGGCCGATTTTTTTTGTGGTGGAGGCAGACCACCCATTTTCCTGAGTAGAACCAGTACTGTATATCTCCCACCATCCGTAAGAATCGACACTTCCTCACTTCAAGTCGAGCTCCTAGTGGGATTCGAACCCGCAGCGGTGAGAGTCGAGAAGGTTTCGTGAAGTAAACGTATGGTGTAAAATACACGTTTTATCTGTGCGTTGTGTATGTCATCTTTTCGTACACAGTGACCTATTTCGGTGTTTCGTCATTCATTCTTTCATTCATTCATCCATTCATTGAGAACATTATCTTCTGTTTTAAAGAGATAAAGCTTCCGTTTCATCCCTCAACGAAAAACACAAAACATTGCATACTTGTTTTACTATGCTCGTATTTTACCGTTGCTTCGTAGTTCAGATATGTGTGTAATTGAACGACTTGTTAATTGATTGCTCCTTTAAAGCTGCAGTGGCAGCGTATTGGTCAAGAGCGTCCGCTTCGTTAGTCTAGATCATCTGCGACGCTTGCTTGTTTTCAAGACAAACGTCTAGATCAGTTCTTCCAAAACAAGTTTGCAGTTTGCTGAGATTCTGGTATCGTTTCTGATTGGCTGATACAGATGCACCTTCTATGGAAGATATACAGAACGGCAGAAGCACACTAAATTAATAATTAAAGAGGGAATCTTCATTATATCGAAGAACTAAATATGTCCGTCTGTGGATGCATGGTCAAAAACACTCTAATAAAAAAATGATAATTACGGAATCATGTTTCCGGTTTCAATTTTCTTTTCTGCACAAAGGGTCAAGACGTTTGTAGTTGAAGATGGTCAAGACTACCGCTTCGCATGCATGTGGAAGGTCGTGGGTTCTAACCCCGGCCAGATTACAACAAAGGCTTTATAAATGGTACTAATAAATGGTACTAGTAGCACCCTTGCTTAAGGTTCAGCATAATTATAAAGGGTAGTGCTAGGTCAGGTCGACCCGTTGCCAGTATAATGAGTCATAGTGGGTCATGTCACGTGTATCCGGCGTCGCATTCATAGTCCAGTGTGGCTACACTACAAAAAGTCAGGGCTCTTTTCTAAAAATTGTGAAGACTCCCTAGTCTGATCATTTTTTTGGGGGAAAAAAGCGCGATAACTGTCTAACTTGTGGAAAAGGTATTAAAAGATTAAATGTTAAAAGCTATATTACTCAATACATATATACATACATTGTTTTTGTGAGAGGAGGACACTATAGAACAAATGTACTTATTCAGCATAGTAACTTAGTAAGGTACATTTTAGATAAACTTTCTTCTATAAATGTATCCAAAACAAAACACAAAACAGCTGTGAAAACAACTATTGATTTTGAAGTAGCCGAATCAAGTTCGGCCCCCGTTACAGAAAAGAAAGCCTTGAACGCTGAGCATTGAGCTCGCTGCTACAAGTAGACATTGTCGTGATATGACTTAAAGATTCGTAAAAGTGACGTTAAACCCCATACATATTTATTTCTTTAAAAATGTATCAATATTTGAATCTTGGAGCTGAACAAAGTATATGCAAGTGATGGTAAGAATCTTGTAGTTGAGCAAAGAAGTACGAGATTATTAACTAACAAAACATTTTTAAAAAACTATCGAAATAATTAAAACTTGGAGTTGAACAGGGGGTTATCGGAATATTGGAGTAAAATGCGATAAAACTGCATAGTTGAGTTTTGAGAAAAGCAAAATGTATTTTAATATTTTTTCAATATTTTTTTTTTTTTCGCTGATTTTCTAAAGATTGATCAAAGTGGTACCACGTAAGAATCACAAGTCACCCTCCCCTACTCTCTTACCGTACCAAACACACACATATACACTCAATATGCATAGTTCGCCCAGAACGTAATGTAAAGTAGCTGTCCCACCAACAACGACCCCATTTTAAAACATTTGAACATTGTTTCTAAACCCACTGACGACGAGGTATACCTTACATATTTTGAGAATCCAAACTATGTGTATAGGATAGAGGCTATGAAGTGAAATCTTCACCATTAAGAAACCGAAAGGGAGGGAGCGTAGAAGCTTTGTCATAGACTCTATCCGGCTTAGTGTTTTATCGATAGTCTCTATATAGGTCACTCTATAAACCATGAAGAGCGCTGGTAGTAAAATCTTCATTTTGGTAAATGGTGCAAGTATTTGAAATTCTGAGCCATTGGTTTAAAAAGTAGAGTAAACACTAAAGAGACAATATAAACGGCTTTAACCAGCCAGACCAAACCCAAAATACAAAGGAAATGTCAGTGATCATGCTGTGAAGTCCTTTAATTCTTTAAGCATTTATTTTCGCGATAAAATCACTTCGTCGCTGGTATGTTACATAATGTGCTCAGGTTAATAATGTACTTTACTGTCATATTATTGTATGTGATGCAAATCATTATCTTAAACAGAGATGTCTACGCGCTCTGCGTAAGCAGGTGAGTCTTTTTGCTAAGCCCACAACTTCAAAAAAAATCGCGCGTTATCTTTTAAATCGTACGATACATTCGCGTTCTTTGATAAGCACGTGAGTTCAGTACGTGCGAGCGCATATTCATTGCGCGCGAACAAAATTGATGAATAAGTTTGCCCATGTGCTCAATGCGCAAGTTCAAATTAGCGCGTGCGTTTGCTCATGTTTAAGATCAGCGAATGCGCACTAACCAGTGACCCGATTGCATTGTACTTGTACATATGCAATAAAATATGTTTAAATCAAAGTGCTTTTGCTCATGGAAGGATGTGGGGCTTTGTTTTTCCCCATCTTTTTAAAAGACTGCATCTTGCCTATACTGGTGGTGGACATGAACCTAACGCAATGCTAAATACAGTTTGTCTGTCTCGTTTCAGTTTTAGACATTCCAAAGTAAGGGGTAGCTAGTAAGAAGCTGGTTGTGTTAATTATGCAATAAAACATCTTGCTTTTAATCTTGTCCACGATCTTATGCAATAAAAAATCGTGGCCACGATGCTTGAGAACATTATATACAATTACACCGTCTTTATTGCATCTGACGAGTGTAATGTGCTCGGCATTTCTTTTCCTTTTGGAAGGGTATCATATGTCAAAGCATTTACAAATCATTTAAGCGTGCCAAAGATGATACAAATAATTTGAAAGATCCATATCAGAATTTCAAATCACTCACGCTGCGTGAACATATATCATTAAGATAAGGTATAAAACGCATAAAATTAGTAAGAAAAGACGTTTGTACCATGTTCGGACTTCGAGCAGTACGAAGACAGTTAGGCTAAATAATACTGAAAAATGCAATAAAAACCATTGTTTCGTATACAAAGTACAACCTTAAAACATAGTACTATACGTCATGAAAAAGGTTAACTGACCATTTATAAATCAGTTTATTAAGACAACCTATTCGTTAAGAAGGTAAGAAATTTGCTAAAAACATAAGCCTACAATCAAGAAAAAGCCATGAACAGACTCCATAAATCCGAGTCTGCTACTTTTTCTCCTGCTTGTGTTTATTGCTCCCAAGGGATCAACTTTTCAGTATGTATTGACATTCACACTGTTTATTACGTCTTGAAGATTAAAAGTTTGATAGAGGTGGATAAACAAAAAATAGTCCATTGCTATTCTCAATGGCACTGGTCTGTTACTTTGGATTTAGAAATTGTAAATCATACTTTTTCACAATGAAAGTTTCTTGTTTGGAGCCACAAAGAAATGGAAAAAAATGAAGCTTGAAGTCCCGTTAACACACGGATTGCCATATTGCTACATCAACCTCGGAGGAAGCGAACGATAAACATTTCCATCAGACATGTCAGCACCAAGGCTCGAATCCACGTGAGGCGGAGGTCTGCAGCTCTAAACTGCACGATCGGTGTACCTAGTAATGAGCGCTTGTCAGAAGTGTTTTTGAAATATGAATTATGAACGTTCATAAATCTGGTAATATCAATAAAAAATCTGTGGTTGACACACACGCTATATTAACCGCAACAGCAAACATGCTTAAGAAGTCACTGAACTGAATATTTTGAGAAAATACGGCTTGAAAATTTAGATCAACGAATATCTAAAAGAATATGACACCGCGTATAATTTACAAGTTTTAAACGCGTGTGTGTATATATATATATAGGGATGGTCACATAAAATAGAGTGATGAGAAATGCTTGCTTAAAAAAGTTGTCATCTCAAATGTCATAAAATCCTCTCAAGTAGCTTCAGTCACCTAGGCTAACTATAAATAAACAGGAATTTAAATGACTGAACTTTTAAAAAAAAATCTGCTGAATAATTTAGTTTCAGAATTGACACAGTAACTTAAATTTCAAACCATCTCAAGGTGTGGTTTTTAATAAGGATTGTGTTTTCCTGGTATAAAGATCTTAATACATAAGTGTTTTCCTTGTAGTTTTTTCCTCGTATCTTAGAATAAATAGTTATATAAAATATACGAGATTGAGTTGCTTTGTATGACACTTACCCACTGTTTCCTCGTATTTTAGAATTATTGGCAATACATGACTCATGGACCTGTGTTATCGTATAAGTAATGGTAAAATTGGACGCACGGACCTGTGTTATCTTAGAATTAATGATACTAATGTTCCCCTATATGGTCTATTAACTCTTAACCCGCTAAACATGACTATAGTAGCCTTTGAGTCCACTGTAAACATAGATCAGCCTATGTTTGTTACAAAATTCTAAAAATCTTACCGGTTAATTTATTGAAAAAAGGACTCAAAACAAATCTTCAATTTTAAACAGTTACTTTAAAAAAAAAATATGGATGTCTGAATACCTAAACACCACAGTAATAACAAATCTTTCTTGCGGGTGTTAACCCTTAACCCGTTAAGCACGACTATAATAGCCTTTGCCGCGTCCATTGTACACCTAGATAACTCGCAGGCTGGTCAGGCTTTACAATATCCTGCTGCTAATCAGTCATTTCTCACAAAACACACCTTTGTCACATAAACGGAATGGTCTTAATTCAAAGAAAGAACAGTCCATTTTATATATGTAGCCGGTTAAGGGTTAAACGATTGCGATATTACCAATTTCAAAATGAATGTTGAAAAAGAGCGTGGATTTGTGATCCTTTTTTCAATTCCTTCAAAGCATCCGGTTGTATTTTTGTTTTGTTCTTTTACACAATTGCATTGTATCTTAGAATAAATGGTAACCTTTTAATGGTGGGCTAGAGTTCCCCATATGTGATCAATTTAAAAAATTAGATGTTGTCAAAGTTTGTCTTGTTACTGTGTATTAATGGCATCATTACTATTGGCGTCTTGTCACTTGGGAAATCTAAGTTTTGCCATTTCACCCCTCACTCACCAATGAGACATCAAAACATCACGGTTTTGTCCATTGTGGTATTGTCTCGTAACTTAGAATTATTCCAATTATACGCACGAATGCAGTTTTTTCTTTTTGTTAACACTGATCCGAATCACAATGTCCTCATTTCTCTTCTCGTGTAGAAAATGTTTGTCCCTTGATGCAGATTTGCGCATCTAGAATTTGTGAATAAGTTCTTATATAATTTAAAACTGTGCGTGCTGACTTTTCTAAATTATGTTAACGAACTGAATATTGACGGGTGATGGATCTAAATGCCATATATTTATAAAAAAAAAATGAACCTGAGTTATTTCACTCTTTGGTATTGACGATTTGTTTTATGCATGTATTCTTATATTTATGATTTCTTTAGAAGTTATGCTGTTGTGTTTTTTTATAACGAACTGTTTTCAGAAATGTTCTGGGAAACGACAGAATGATAGATAAAGTGGCTTAAATGTTACTGTTTGTTTGTTTGTTTGTTTGTTTGTTTATTTGTTTGGTGTTTACCGTCAATTTTCAGCACATTTGAGGCTTTGTGTGACGGTCGATTTTTTGTGGTGGAGGCAGACCACCCACTTATTTCTGGGTAGACTCTGTACTGTATATCTCCCGCCATCCATAAGAATCGATTCTTTCTCGCTAACAAATCGAGCTCCCAGTGGGATTCGAACCCGCAACGGTGTAAAACGTTACTGTAGAATACTATTAACGTAAATGTGGATGGTAAAAAGATGCCTGCCTAATGACAGGGCGTGGGAGTGTTACGCTTACTAAAACACCTCATTTGTCCTTTCGATACCACAGTAGAAGACATTGATTTGTATGACCAGTGTAAGGCCAGATCAACCTGTACATGATGCGCAAGCTGATTAGTGAATACACTGTTCGCCACTCAGTAAAGATATTTTCCACAACCATTTATATTTAAAATATCACCGGGATGTTTTAATTCAAATTTTAGCAGACTACATTTGAAATTTGGCGGAGAAAGGGTTAACAGACAATGTCTTCTACTCTGTCTTCTATGGCCTGTTCAGCAATTGCCGAATATCCTCGGATCCGTTCTTCGGCAGTCCATGGTCAAAATCAATTATGACCCTATCATTTTATGATGATATGCGTGTTTAGCAGTTGAGCCATTTATATTAAACCACTACGGTTTCCCTTTTGATTGTACGATGACCCGACACCGTGTGGGCCCTATAATGATCCCTGCCTATATCCTAACAAGGAAGGTAACGTTCAATGTTCGTCTTTAATCGTGTCTTGTCGTGGCCTTAACGGTTTATTCTCTTGTTGCTCTGGCTTCTGCCAAGTCATTGCGTGTTTATTCTGTGGCTTTCTATGATTATGATTCATATGTACATGATCATCTTTGTTTTACTTATATCGTTCCTTTAACGCCGCTATAGTCTGTTAGAGCATATAGTCTGACGGGGATTTCGTTATCGTTATTGACACTGGTTAATTGGGATGGCAATAAGGTAAGAGTGGGGTTTAATTGAGAAATATGTTTGTTACAAATTGCTGAACATCTTTAATAATTAATTTATTGAAAAAAAAGACAAATCTTTCTTGCGGGTGTTGACCTACCCGCTAAGCACGACTATTATAGCCTTTGGGTCCATTGTAAACCCAGATCAGCCAGCGAGTAAGTAACTCGCTGATCAGGGTTTACAATGTTCGCTGCTGATCAATCATTTCCCCCAAAACACCCCTTTGTCACATATATGAAATGGTCTTAATTCAAAGAAAGAACAGTCCATTATATATGTAGCAGGTTAAAGGTTAAGTGCGTTTATATCGATCGTGCACCTATAATTTGAAGGCTCATGGAAAATACATTCAAACCCATACACTTACAATAGTTAAGGATCTTCCTGTCTGCTGTTTACTATCACTTACACCGCCTATGTCAACACGGGCAACGTGTTAAGCGTACCTGTCTGTTTACACTCGTCCACATGTGTGTTTGAATAAAACATGAACAAGACCGCACTGTTTACTTTAACTATCTTTATTTTTTTAAGGTTTTACAAAAATGCGAAATTGACAGGATATCTCGGTTAGATGAGTTTTCTGCAAATTTACATAATACACTTACCGAACACAGTGAACCCAGATTTTAATACACTCGGTTTAATTAAGTTCTGACATATTTTCAATTTCTCCCAGAGGCCATTACAATCTCTCCCAGAGGCCATCACATTGACATATATGTGTATGCAAGGAACGACAACTCTGGGTAGAGACTGACATGCCTAAACCGATTCATTTTACATCGATTGTAACGAAAGCTCTCTAACTTAGATTACACTCTATGTCTTCCTGGGAAGAACCAGTACTAAGCAAATGCAGATAAAGAGGTTTTGCACAACACATATGGTCATGACGGGGATCGAACCCACACATATTCGATCAAAGGTCCAACGCTCTATCACTACCATGTAGCCCTCCACTGACATGTTTTAATGACACGTTTTCTGTATTATGTATTCTTAAGTTTATTAAATTAAAACGTATTAGCTTTTCGAAATGTGTTTTAAAATGTACTTTACTGACTTGCCTCTGAAATGTCTATTATTTATTTATGGTTTGTTTTTCTTTGAAACATTGTCGAGGTTGATGCTAACACAATTATTAAATAATAAGTGAACGTTTTCTTTCATAATTGGTTTTGGGTGTACATGTTCATGTACCAGTGACTTTACTTGTTTTAATAATTCGGTTAGTCTTAATTGACAATGATGTTGGTAGATTATTAAAACACAAGTTATGGGCTACGTCAATGCTTAAACAGACACACGACTATCTTGCTTCTTTTTTTAAACGTGTCCCATTAGTGTTTTTCTACATAACTTTCAGATTTGCAAATAATTATAATTAATTCATATTTTAATAGTTAATGGGTTTTTTCATGTTACTAATTACTGTTATATTGCACCAATATAATATTTAAAGAGACGCATGTTTTGTTGTTGTCGTCGTTGTTGTTGTTGTCGTCGTCGTCGTCGTTGTTGTTGTTGTTGTTGTTGTTTTATTAATACACCATCTGTTTTACTTAAACCTACTTGCTTATATTTAAGATAATAAAACTGGGAGTTTTCGAAACTTTTAAATATTATTATTAGTGCAATATAATCAACAGTTAGTAATATGCAAACACTGCGCTCCTTTGAACATTTGGGTCAAATGAATATTAAGAACGATTGCCAGCTATGTAAAAAACTATCGGGACGCCACACATTTTAAAAAAAAACACATATCAATATTTGGTAGACCAACGAAGAAAACTTGAGGTGAGTAGGTTCTAGGCCCATTCTCCATATTTTATCTCGATGTAAATTTAGGATGAGCCTGGCATGTTCATTCCTGTTAGTCGCCATATAACCTGTGTTGGTGCGCTTTTCAATTCAATTCGGTTCAGATTTAAACGTTGTAGAATTACGAAGAAAACAGAAAATCTAAATTTTATTTAAGTATATGCAAGCAGGTTTAAAGTCAAAATGATACCGGATTTAAAGTCAAAATAAATAGTGGCCCTAATTTGAACGCTTGATACACACTTCAATATTGACATTTGTCCCTTTAACGCTGGACTGCAGAGTGTATCTTTAAAACGACTATATACGAGTGTTATCGAGACACTTCATCTGTAGTCTAAAAATACTACAATTCAAAGAAAACTGAAAACCTAAGTCGGGTGCGGTTTTGCTAACAATGTTATCATCCGTATACTTTTGCAATATTTTCAAATATTCAAACCCAAATTTGAATGTACGTGTTGCGGAGGCGTGGATAGGGCGGGGGTTAAATCTTGAGCGGCGGATTAAATGGAGTCAGGGGTCCTTACCACCTACCACCATCCACAATTAACCCCTGGATCCGCATTTGGAAACTCTGATATGTTTGCCTACATCATCTGAGTTGAGCAATGCACTTGGCATACTGTGGTGACAATTAAAAAGGTGGATCATAATGTACAAACATTGCGTCATTTTTGGTGTGGCAAACATGTTGTAGAAAACAGTTATTATTGGGTTATTATTTACGAATAATTCTAAGGTTGAATATACCACGTGATCATATCTAGTGGTCTGGTTGCATTAACCATTTAACATTATATAAATTGCATTTCTGTGAGGATTTCAGTGGATATGGGGGTGGGGGGGGGGGGGGGGGGGGGGGGGGACCAGTTTTCATTTAAGTAACACGTTATGGTCAACAAACATTATTCATATCTTTAATAAAAAAAAGCACTTATTACATCAACAATTTAGAAAAAACATAATTTAAAAAAGTGCTGCCCACCAGTGACGTCATTCCAGGGTGTGACATTACGACAGAGTACGACAGCGCGAAATGTTAAATAGCAGTTTATGGGAATTTAACAAGGGGATTGACATGAGGTATAATAAACTCAAATGTTCTGAGGATGAAACTACATACTTTAAAAAATCACTATAAAATGTTACACTCCTAAATTCTCGCAGGCCCGAAAGCAATCAGGGAAACAAAGAATCAGGGAAACAAAGACAAAGTACAAGTAATTGCGTGCGCTTGTTATTACATGTTATACGACATCAAGGCAGTCAGAGAAGAAAGCCTGTAATTATCGAATCAATCTTCATTTAAACATGCAATTAGTTCTTCAAAAAACACGAAGCTACGCTAGCTCGTTGGTTTATTTTGGAAAAGCAATTTCCACTCAGCCATACTCCAGTGTTTCCTGTTTCAATATCAGTTGGTGATTGTGTTGTTAGGCAACATAACCTTTTAGCGATGTAAAAGTGAATATAAAAGTCGAGCAGAAAATGTAGCATTCAAAGACTACAGTCAACCACAAACACGTACACGGTCAGTGGCAAAAAAAACGGCTATGGGTTTAAACCAGGTTCTAAGGTGCACCAAACCCCGATCTTACCATATTGTCATCCGAATGAAACGAGATTATAAGAATCTTTCATGGGTATCCGATGAAGATAGGGAATTCCAACCCGAGGTATAAGTGTTTTTATCAGAATCGAGGTTCCGATTAAAACTCTTATACCGAGGGTTCCGATGTTCCGTTTAAAACACTTATACGAGGGTTGGAATTCCCTATCTAGAACCGAATACCCATGAAAGATTCTTTTTCTTGCATATCAGACATGCTGTGCGTTGACGCCGCCAACTACTAACGTTTTGCGTGTTTTCTTGCATACCTGATGTTGGTACGCAAGTGACTTTTATATTTGCCCATAAAGATTATAAGAATCTTTCCTGGGTATCCGGTGAAGATAGGGAATTCCAACCCGAGGTATAAGTGTTTTTATCGGAACCGAGGCTTTGCCGAGGTTCCGATTAAAACACTTATACCGAGGGCATATAAGGGTAGGCAGGGTAGGTGACAGAATCGAGGTTCCGATTAAAACACTTATACCGAGGATTCCGAGGTTCCGATTAAAACACTTATACCGAGGGTTGGAATTCCCTATCTTCACCGAATACCCATGATAGATTCTTTTTCTTGCATATCAGAGACATGTTGTGCGTTTGACGCCGCCAGCTACTAACGTTGTGCACGTTTTCCTGAATTTTAGCTCGACCCTAGGGTGAGATGCCCCCCACCCCACACCCCTTTTGCAAGTAAAACATATCCCCGCCAGGTTATATTCTCTAACAATCAATGCAGCATTAATAGGCAATATACGTGTAATATATAGATGATCATGTATAAAAAAGCATAGAAAGCTACAAAGTAAGTACTCAATGACTTGGCAGAAGCCACAGCAACAAGAGAACAAACCGTTAAGGGTAACTTGTGTTCCTTTACCATCACAGAGTGCATGGTGCACAATCTAGTAAAGTGTCTGATCATGGCCTCTCCGTTTATAAATGCACCCGTTCTAACTGCTGTACTACAAGACTGTTTCGGATTTGTTCACTACGTTATGCTACGCTGTTTCGGAGAATCTGGCAAGGATACATTTTGGGCAGGGCCGAGATTAAATGACGGCACGGTTTAAAATAAACACTGAACCGGAACTGCCGCCATCTTAGAGACAACCCACATTATCAAATACAAATATATCGTCCCTTCCCCTATTTGTTTATATTGGCCTATAGGAGTAAGTATGCGTGCTCCCTATAGTACAATAAGCTTCAGTTTCTCATCTTTTTAAATGACACAGAACTCCAAACTAGCCGAGTCCGCCAATTATTCAAACGACCCCCAAACTAGCCGAGACTTCGCATTGTTTTATAAACAATAATCCAAGCCAGACAGAAGATGTGACCAAATTTAGTACATTTACTCATTTTATATAAAACTGAAGCACATTATCAAGTGCTTTGTGCTTGGATTGACACCCATTGTTCTCACAGATCGCCTCCAGTCCCTTTAATAGACAGAATACATATGTATACAGTGGTACTTCAGTCATGTTTTAATGCGTTCAACTAACAATGTTCGAGAAGTCTGTTCCTAATATTTAGGTGGAGTTTGTCTTCCAGCATGATCGGACCACCAACGTTGTCAACAAACTGACGATTTATGACTTAATCTAACATTACATGAATATATTTTGTATATTGTCTGTGTCAGGGCCACTTATATTGCGCATAGAGTTCTTTGGCGCATATTGTTTTTTGAGTATTGCCTTGTCAATATATGCGACACATATGTTGGACTGCCGTTTTATCAAATGACCCAAGGTTACCAGTCCTTCCCTTACTTACACTTACTTGGGCAGATAATGGTGTAAAGGTATTTGTCTGATAACTCGTAGACTTAATTTGTGGCTTTCTAAGCTTTTGTTCTTTTTATATTCATATATACATGATCATCTATGTGTTATACTTATATTGCCTATTAATGCTGCTTGTTTGTTAGAGAATATAACCTGGCAGAGATTTCTTTGTTTACACTGTCCCGTTTTATTGGGATGACAATAGGGTGAGGTTTGGTGCTCCCTAGAACCTGGTTTAAACCCACAACTGCCTTTTTGCCACTGGCCGTTCCAAGGCGGTAGGCCTATTGTCAACCCGTTTGTGTTTGTGATGTCACATGCTTTACTTCCTATTAACATTGTAATTGTTGTTTGTTTTGTTGTCCTTTTCCCCCCGTTGAACATTTCCTGGTTGATTGTTATACCTATAGCTACATTTCCTGGTTGATTGTTATACCTATAGCTACATTTCCTGGTTGATTGTTATACCTATAGCTACATTTCCTGGTTGATTGTTATACCTATAGCTACATTTCCTGGTTGATTGTTATACCTATAGCTACATTTCCTGTTTGATTGTTATACCTATAGCTACATTTCCTGGTTGATTGTTATACCTATAGCTACATTTCCTGGTTGATTGTTATACCTATAGCTACATTTCCTGTTTGATTGTTATACCTATTGTAACCCCTAAACTGTTTTTCATATATTATATAGAGAAGCGAAATCCAACAGGAGACAAGTCTGTGGGAAACCAGGAACGAAAAAATATCATTTTCATATACTATGCCACAGGGCTTTCTTTTTTTTTGTAAAATGAAAAGTATTGATAGAATGTCTACCCATGTACCGATACACCTTTAAAATGAATAGAAGAGTTAATTATCGTTATACGATGAGTACCAGCGAATAGATGAATATATACCAATCTACATGTATTTATATTAACAGTTATATTCAATAAATAGGCGTTGTTACACGAATGTTTCTTTTCATTATTAAATACTTGGCAGCATAATTATACATAATACTAAACACAACCATTGAATAGGTTTTAATTTCAGTACCTATAGAGCTATAATTCCTAGGCCAAAAATAATGGAGGAAAAGCCCACATTGCCCGTATGTCATCAAATGTTGCCTGTAAAGAGACGCATTCACTAAATACACTATATTAAGGTATTATAGCACTGTTGTCGCAATTTTCAAATTGCGGTTTTAAGCTCTGATAGCTTCTGTTTAAATACTGCCAAATGATTAATAAAAAATAATAATAAAAGAAACATTCCTATATGAAATAACCCCTAATTGTTGAATATGCTTCATTTCTTAATTGCGGTTTAAGCCTACATAACTTCAGGATAAATGTTGCCAAAAAAATGAAAAAGAAATATTCGTGTAACAACCCCTAGCTATTTAGGCAAAAGATGTTAAAGAAACATTACCTCATTGATTTAATTGCGGTTAAACTTTCATAGCTGCTGCCAAAAACGAATCTAAAGAAACCGTTAAAGAAAGTCTTCTTTCTTTTTTTATTTCAAACACCCAATTAATGGTGATCTGTTAATGTTTAGTAATGTCGTTCTAAATTGTAAAGATTTTTTTTTCAAAAACCCAGTATATAATAACTGCTTAACTGCTGTCAAAATGTAACGAAATCTCGTTAAACAACTCCTAACCATTAAAGAACACACTGTTAAAGAAGCATTGCCTCGTGTATTTTATTTAATTGCAGTTTAACCTTTCATAGATTCAGTATAAATTCTGCCAAAAAAAAAAAAAAAGCATTCGTATAACAACCCGAAGAACGCACTGAAAGGTTGTGTCATATCTTAATTGCGGTTTAAGCTTGCATAGCTTCAGTGTAAATGTTGCCAAAAAAATGAAAAGAAAGATTCGTGAAACAACCCCTAGCTATTAAGGAAATGTTTGTTAAAAAAACGTTACATACGCATAACACCCTATAACTATTGAAGAACACACTATTAAAAGAGATGTAGCCTCATTTATTTAATTGCGGTTTCAAGTCTTTATAATATATACTGAACAAAAAAAGAAACGTCCGACTCTTTTGCTGGTATTTCCATAGGCCAGTTTTTGAGGGCGTATACAAGCTTAAACAGCACTTTAATAAAACAATGTTGGATGTTTGTAAGCACACTTAAGTGAGTACTAAATATCCCATTAAACAGTTTCAAATGTGCCAAGCAATACTTTTTTATGGATGATTATGGAAATGTTAAAGGGAGGTAATTTGATGATAGTTGATAATCAAAAGCTGTCATCTACACAATATGTGTTATGTTTTTGTGTGATTTCTTTTGGTAAGGAACATAAAGAGTATATTGTCTCGGACAAATTGCGGTATTTTCGTAGATTTAATTTGTTTTTGTTGCCAAAATGCATGTTTTAAGAAAAAGGGGGCTAACTTACCTGTGTACTGAACTTTTCAAAAACATCTTTGTTTGGACTATTGTTGGCGGTCCATCTAATTTTTCGTACAACATCATTATTTTTTTCTGTTTTGCTGTCTAGAAAATCAGCATCAACATCAGCGGAAGTTTCTTTTTTTGTTCAGTATAGCTGTAGTTTTTTGACCGTGTCTTACCCGATGGCAACATTAGTACTTGAGAGTAAAATTTCGTCGATTAATTTTAAAAAAAGGAGGGGAGTGTCGGGTTGTTGCAGACGGTTTATAATCACGTATATTAAGTGAAATATGAGCTAGGTACACGTTGATGACAGCGGTGAAGATGGGTATATCACAATACAGACTTACTGGGGTGAACACTAAACTAGTGTACCTATATATAAATGAAAACCAAGGTACGATAGTTCCGATTTCAATCCTCGATTTGTCAGAACTTGTCAGTGGGAGTAGGTCGTGATGGATAAAACAAACTTCGTACAGTTTCTTCGGTTTCACTCTGAATGAAAAACGTGTTATTATTCTGACAAGATACCGAGTTTAGTATGGTAACAAAACGCTGGATAATGAAAGAGATAACATAAGTAAATTACGATACAGTAGCTTTATTATTTTCTGGTCCTTTGGGATCATCGAGCCCAATCGTTGTCGCACAGTCTCGGCATCGCATAGTCTCGGCATGCCAAGACCGTATCATCAGGGAGTAAAGTATACTTACTCCCTGGTATCATGCATATGTCTTACTGGTTCTGGATCCGTGTAGCATAGCGTAACGAAGAAACCAGAAGAGGGCCGTGTGACCGAGGCTAGTACTGTTGCAACCTCCACGCAGAGTTATCGTTCCTTGCACTCACATGCATTATTTCAAATCTTGCAACATCTAATTTGCAGATATTCTGAAAATTATATTTACACAAGAAATAAATAAGTTTCAGGCAAACATATTCCAATTTAACAGGTTTTACCAAAATCTTGTAATTTAGTAGTTAGCAGAGATATATGTGAGTGGAAGGAACAATAACTCTGCGTGGAGATTGGAGGAACGAGTGAACACAGGGTAGAGATTGGTACTGTCGTCGCACCGCTCATGCCAGCGATGTGGAGCGTGTGATTAGATATGAGATATGATCTGCTACTGTAATCTCTTGTTTGTGGGCGTTCATCGGGAACTTTATCCAAAGGACCCCCTCTTTTCCGAAATATTTTGTATAATACATTGCGGTTGACGAAAACAAAAATATAAAGATAACTAAATGATGATTATGATCGACCGTTTCGGGTTACAAAAAGTTCGTGACATTGAATGCATAAAACAGTATGTAACACACAACTGGAATAAAGTAGCTGGAGGGAATACTACGAAAACAAAATGTGAATAGGTTGTCAAAAACGAAGGTTATACACTTTAAAGTCAAATTATTCCGTAACGATCAGGGGCCAATCATAGCTTAAAAATGCCTGAAAAATCGCTTATTCCTCAACAAATATTGCGTTGGAAAAGTGGAAAAAACAAACAGGGAGAAGTGGGAAATTATATTGATAAACTAACAATCAAAAGATATAGACTGCTTCTTGTGTATGCAATTTGTTATTGCCCTAATCAAAGACGAACCAAGTGAGTTAACTGACATAAACTATTCAATTAGTGCCATTACGTGCACACATGGGACATAAACCTTACAGACAGAGATCGTTTTGACGTAAGCCAATCCCTTGCCAATATCTTTGATACTTAAATCGACGCTTTTTGTGAGCGGAAAAGCATTTACAAAAATATCGTGCAGATGCTATTTGTTGAGCGGAAATGCATTTACAAAAATAGTGTGCAGATGCTATTTGTTGAGCGGAAATGCATTTACAAAAATATCGTGCAGATGCTATTTGTTGAGCTGAAATGCATTTACAAAAACATTGTGCAGACGCCTTTTGTTGAGCGGAAATGCATCTACAAAAATATCGTGCAGATGCTATTTGTTGAGCTGAAATGCATTTACCAAAATATCGTGCAGACGCTTTTTGTGAGCGGAAATGCATTTACAAAAATATCTAGCAGATGCTATTTGTTGAGCTGAAATGCATTTACAAAAATATCGTGCAGATGCTATTTGTTGAGCTGAAAAGCATTTACAAAAACATTGTGCAGACGCTTTTTGTGAGCGTAAATGCATTTACAAAAATATCTAGCAGATGCTATTTGTGAGCTGAAAAGCATTTACAAAAATAGTGTGCAGATGCTATTTGTTGAGCGGAAATGCATTTACAAAAATATCGTGCAGATGCTATTTGTTGAGCTGAAATGCATTTACAAAAATATGGTTGAATTGGATTTTATAGTCGCACCAACAGCTAAGGTCATATGGCGACTTTCCAGCTTCCATTGGTGGAGGAAGACCCCAGGTGCCCCTCCGGGCAATTTTCGTGTACGGGCGGGCACCTGGGTAGAACCACCGACGTTCCGCAAGCCAGCTGGATAGCTTCCTCACATAAAGATTCCTAGGCCCCTGAGGGATCGAACCTACAGCGGTGAGGGGCAAGTGATTTCAAGTCAGAGACGTTAACCACTGGGCCACGGACGCCCCTTACAAAAATATCGTGCAGATGCTATTTGTTGAGCTGAAATGCATTTACAAAAATATCGTGCAGATGCTATTTGTTGAGCGGAAATGCATTTACAAAAATATCGTGCAGATGCTATTTGTTGAGCTGAAATGCATTTACAAAAATATTGCGCAGACGCCTTTTGTTGAGCGGAAATGCATTTACAAAAATATTGCGCAGACGCTTTTTGTTGAGTGGAAATGCCTTTACAAAAATAAAGTTTTTGTTGTTGTTTGGCGACATTATCTACTTCCTAGCCAGATGACCCGATCCGTTAAACTATTACAAATTACGTAATTTGTAACCGATGCAAAAGAGATAAGCCTGTCGTCTGTGCAGTTATTTGGATACTTCTGTGCAAGATAATTATACCAAGTCATTTAACGAAATGTTTTTCCAGCATCAATACATGTTTCAAGGCTTCCAAAAGCAGAAGGCCAGATCATCAATGACAATAGTTCCGTCTATTTAACCCTGAAGCTAGAGCACAGACTTAAAGGGAATGTAGGGCTCCACACAGTCAAGTAATAGATAGAGTCTGATCTCAGCGAGTTGGCTTAATTAAATACCCCCATCGAGGTGTTTTTAAATAACCAACGATCTGAGACATTTTAGCATGGTGTACTTAGTAACACTGTGACGTCGGAGTGACGTCGGAGTGACGTCCGTACCCTAAATTCCTCTATCTGGTCGTTGTAGTACGATATAGCCACGCCCCTTTAGTTACCCTAAATTAAACGATTTAATGATTTGGATTCATCAAAGGACATGTTACGGACCATGTATAACCATGCTATAATCCTTATTATTTAGAGTTCTGTAAAGCTTGGAAAAAGGTGAAATAATGATATGGGATGTGGGAGCCACCATTTGGAGAACTATGACGTCATAGTTCTAAATTTCCATATAATTATGGCATATTGATAACTAGTGCCATAGGGCGAGTATAAATACAAACTTTTAGTAGTAGTAGTAGTAGATAACTATCATTCAAAGCAAAGAAAATCACTGCAAATGATTAGGTATACATATTTTTCATACAATTATAGTGTAAAAAAAAATAATATTATAAACCAGTAACGATCATATTCAGAAATATTTCATATATGGACATTTATAACTACGATGTCATAGCTCTCAAAATGGCGGCTTTCATATCCGTTTCTACAGCACTTTTAAATGGTCACACCTTTTGATAATTCGTTCACCCTTTTCCGAGTGCTTCAGAACTCTCAAGAATAAAGGTTATTTGGCTGTGTGACTACATTCCGTTGAATAACTAGTAATTATTTGTGGCGTCATGATTGACCGGTGCAAAAATAGGCCTTTTTATGTGTTAGTGTTGGTTTGCTGCACTCGACCTACTCACTAAAACGAGCCCTACTCAAAACATTTTATAGCAGTTCTTTTAACTTTTTTTTGTAGCTATTTTAAGAATATTTTTACTTTATTTTCTTATGTTTTTTACTGTCTTTGGAAAAAAATATTCACCTACCTACATACCCATCTAAAACTGTTTGGGTCGGAGCACAGCAAACCAACAATATTTTTAGGATGGCCTGGGGAGCTAATGTTTTTTTGTTGTTGTTTTTTTGTTGTTGTTTTTTTTGTGTTTTTTAAATCCACTTAATACACACTAACTTACTGAGTGATTAACCTACTTTTCAACAATTCACTGAACGATGCAGGGCATTGAAATGCAAATAAACATTCCCTCGAGCGCAGTGTACCATGGTATTACCAGTGTGTGCCTTGAACACTAAATAAAACAGTGATCGGACTTAATAAAATAGAGGTACACGATCTGCGAAGTTTTTACAAAATTTGAAAATCTAGTCGATATGATTGGATTGAAACGTAGGTTAAACACTAAGTGTTCTATGCATGTAGGTTAAGGTAGCTATTTCGGCAACAATAGCCACAGTTTACAATATATGTACAACGTTTCTAAACCTACTGTATAAAACTTGCATATTTTGAGAATCCAAACTCTATAGACACCATATAAACGGCTTTAACCAGACAGAATAAAAGCCCAAAACTGGAGCGTTGAATTGTTACTGACTCATATTCGATCACAGATATTTTAAGAAACCGTGAATAAAATTATACTTTTTTTAAGCGGCACTTATACATTATTCTATGGCCTGAACACCTGGAAGAAGTTTTGATAAACGGTTTTGTAGTGTAATTTTGCCGTTATTTAGCGGGTTAGTTTCTTTAAACACTAGTCTAAGTTAGTATTATATGCCTATCCTATTCGTTGAATGAAACCTGCCAAAAGCGTCCCTTGAACTCTTGACATATGGTTCCTTGAAACCATTTTCATAAGAAAAAAAATTCACGGTGAGGTAAATGCTTTGATTTCCATTGCTGTGTAATCATGAATCACGTTCTGTTCTTCTATTCTGTTCCGTAATCATGAATCACGTTCTGTTCTTCTGGTCTCACACCACAATTAATTTTCCCATAGGGTTACTGTACAGCCTTTTCCAACATCTGAGCTTCAAAGCAGGGCAGCAGACATTGTTGTTGGTTTAATATCTTCAGTATAGCCAAGACCAGTAATTTAAAACAATAAAATACATAAGTTAGCCAGGTTGGTTTTTTTTCTCGCTCATGTTTTGTGAACCCTATGGAAAATACAAAATTCATACACTATCTAGCTGAATATGTGGTGCTTAGGTCAAACAATTCTGAAATTTGAATGAAACCTCATATCAACATGGGATTTTCTGTATCATCTGTCTTTCACACTGCAGATGTATGCTAAAGCAAAGAAAAACCTATTTTTCAAATTAAAAATTGCCTAAAATTGAGAAAAAATAGAATTATTTTCTGTTTTCCTTTTGTCTCTAGGTCCGTGAGCTTTCAGGGGAGATAATAGAGGTGTGAGACCTTCTATTCTGTTCCGTAATCTTGAATCACGTTCTGTTCTTCTGTTCTGTTCCGTAATCCTGAGAATCACGTTCTGTTCTTCTATTCTGTTCCGTAATCCTGAATCACGTTCTGTTCTTCTATTCTGTTCCGTAATCTTGAATCACGTTCTGTTCTTCTATTCTGTTCCGTAATGCTGAATATCACGTTCTGTTCTTCTATTCTGTTCCGTAATCCTGAATCACGTTCCGTTCTGTTCTATTCTGTTCCGTAATCCTGAATCACGTTCCGTTCCGTTCTATTCTGTTCCGTAATCCTGAATCACGTGACCATGTGTTTGGTGTATGTCCGTTAATGGCAATGTATTTTCCCCCAAAGCATTAAATTGTAAACGAGCACACACTCCATCAGAGCGTTAAATACTGCTTATGCATCACAATTTACATGATGTGTTATGACTGTTGTTCATGCGACACATATATGCTGACTTTGCCGAATTTTATTACAACTCTGACATTGTATTTATGTAATAGATAGAGTATGGTCTCATCGAGTAGGTTGATTTAAACATCGGGAGTGTTGAGGGAGATGAGATGATACCCTGTTTGTGTTGTAGCATGTCCATTTCAGCTGTCTGCCATACGCTGACTTCCAATAACTGGTAGTTGGAAAGTTCACCATGTATTCTTTCAATTAAAAAGATTTACACCCGTGCAAATACAAAAGGAATTACAGTGACCATGCTACAATAACACATATTGCAGTCTAAATAAATGGCTTAACGGGTGAGATTGAGTGGCCCGTGGGTAATAATATGTCTTCCTTGGGTACATCGTATAGTACCTATCATGAACAGACAGACTCCATCACACTGAGTCTGTTACTTTCTTATCTCTCTTATCTTGTGTTCCTTTCGAAGGATACCCTTTACTGCATTTATAAACAATCTGCGTTTTCACATTTCACCGGATGACAAGCTTAAAGGGGCTATAGCGACACAACCAAACAATCGTTATTATTGAGAGTTCTGAAAAACTTGGAAAAGGGTGAAAGAAAGATGACATCACAGATCTAAATGACCATATATGGAATATTTATAAATATAAAAAAAATACTGATTTATCGGGGGGGAAATGGCAGCATCTGTACGAAAAATATGCATACTTAATGAATAATGCTTTATATGACCAGTAAAGGATGTTGCGTTCATTTGCATTAATGTTCTTTACTTTAAATTATATTTATCAATATTTCATTGATGGCAATTTGGAACTATGACGACTGAGTTCTCAAAATGGCGACTCCCATATCCGTTTTAAGAATAACCTACAAATGGTTATATCTTTTTTGTTTATCATCCGATGTATTATTCCACCCTTTTCCAAGTTTTTCAGAACTCTCTGTAACAGAGCTTGTTTGATTGTGTCGGTCGCTACATTCCCTTTAAAGTATGAGTATTTGAAATATTATTAAATAGAGAATATAGAAACTTTATTTGAGGCGTATTTGATATTTGTTATACATTTACGAGAATTGCTTTTTCCGCTAGAGCTGAATTCAGATAATAAACATTCCATGGAGAAAATCGATTGCATTTCTTTGCATATACTTACTTGTACACTAACATTCTCAAAATCCTCACTGGAGTGTATACTAACGTTGTTTTGTTGTTGTCTCCATAGAGTACAGATTGCAAGAAAAAGTTGTCCAGATATATATATATATGTATCCACTGGCCATTAAAAGCGACATTTTGTCTTATTTTTTGTGCAACATGTCTTCAAGCCATCCATTTGCGATTTATACTGAATTTGCAAAATATACCTTGTTCGCATTTTATTTTACAATATTTCATACATACATTGTACGAACAAGGACTAAAACACAATTGATTTTCCCCAACTCGCTTACATGATTATATAAGTATTCACTTTAACATATATTTTTGCTACAAAATGATACACTAATAGCTGAGATCGCGAAAACATGTTATTACCAATGTAAAACGCTTTCATAGCTGTATGACCATCATCAAGTCGATCGAGGGATCATTAATAAGTATCCGTCTCGCCGCTGTAAGAAGCCCGGCAACACCGAACCCTATAATTATTTCTGCGGTTTGAACGAAGAGCTTTTAACCACCTTGTAGCAAATAAGTACATATTATCAGTATAAAATAAAACATTTTAAGATACCGTCGTGATTTAGACTGAAGTGTTTATCGTAGTAAATTGGGTTATTATGGATGTCATAAACTTTTTAATAGGCTCTTAAGTCAGGTATAAACGGACAACCTGGAGTAGCTAATGCATTGTTAAGTATTGACAGATATTCAATAAACGTATGTAAATAATATGTTCAAATTAAATGAGAGCTCAAGGATATGAAACATTTTATTATGTTTATATTATTTACCCTTTTTTTTGTCGAAGATTTTCCATTATTATGTATCAATACAAATTTATTGTAATAATAGTTTAAACGTTGGAGCAGTAACCCGTCTCGATACCGCTTGTTATTAAGAAGTCTGTATTATATTGACTCCGCAGTTTATTTAGTATTGTGGTATGCAAACTTCCGAGGGAATCCGCATGGGGTAATGCTGACTTTTTTAATTCACTTGTGAAAATCGATGTTTTGCGTCTACGTCGACATATATTTGAGTGATCGCAAAACTCATGATCAAAGGCGGCTTGTTTTCTTTGTTTCTTTATTTTTACTAGGATGAAAGTATAGGGTAAGAGTGAGGTTTGGTACACCATTGCTGGTTTAAATCCCAGCTTTTTTTTTCTAACTTTTTTTTATTTGCCACTGACCGTTCGAATGGGGTAGACTTATTGTCAACCGTTTTATGTTTGTGGTGTCATGTACCTTACCTCTTATTCATCTTTATTTCGATGCATGTTTTAATTAGCTGTGGTCCTTGAATCTACGTTTGGGGATGAATATATACTGCTCCACAACGTTTACATTTTTGATAGAAACGGGATATGCGTAGTGAAGCAGTCTGGGTGGGTTGCATTTATATCGTAACACGAATACTTTATGGTCGAATATTATTATAAAACTAATTTTAGTTTTTAATGAAGTTTATGTATGTGTAAACATTGCCGAATAAGGCACACATTAATAACAGAAGATATAAAAATCGAACAGGAAATGTAGCATGCAAAGAGCACAGTAAAAGTAGATCTGATCTAAAAATCCAACAGGAAAATGTAACATTTAAGGACCACAGTGAACCACAAACACACACAGAAACAAACAATATTTACAAAGATGATTAACAGGCAAGATATGACACCACAAACATAAAACGGTTGACAATAGCCAAACCATACTCCTACCGTATTGTCATCCCAATAAACGGGACAGTGTAAGATATCCCCGCCAGGTTATAATCGCTAACAAACAAGGCAGCATTAACAGATAATATGAGTACAACAAATAAATGACCATGTATATATAATATTTAAAAAAAAAAGCATGGAAAGCCACGAAGTAAGTACTCAATGACTTGAAAAAAGCCAGAGCAACAAGAGAACAAACTGTTAGGAGTACGACAAGATAATATTAAAGATAAACTCAAACGCTACGGTCCTAAAAGGATTTAGGTAGACGTCATCATAGGGTCCACAATCTATCCGGTCATCGCACAAAGAGGAAAGCATAGTGGCGAACTGTAAAAGGGTCAGCCACTAAACATGCAGTGCTGCATGTGCCTTGTGTCTGAACAAAGTCTGAATTTGTGCGGGATTCGTAAACATTTACACACGCATAAACTGCATACACACATGAATACACGCATAAACTGCATACACACATGAATAAACTGCATACAGTCATTCTTTCATTTTCCAATCTTAAGATTTTTAAAAACATCAACGTTATTTTAAGATGGTAAATAGTTTGTCCTTCGCGCAAGAAAAATAGTTCCTCCGAGAAGATTGCATGTGTAAACTTTTGAAATCGACGTCACGTGTTAGGTTTCATCGAATGAAACAATGAAGTAGCGTTAAATACATAATTATGTGATGATTAGGTTGGGAATATATATATAAAAGAGAGATATTTTTCTTGGCAGCACCTAGTAAGGTATCGTCATTAACCATTTACCACACATTAAGACGGTTCTATCAAAGTAACGACGCTATATGGTACACCATTAACGACATTCGAACATTTTTACTCATGCAGGTGCATCCGTAGTTATATAAATTCTATGACTCCCCTCACCGCTGTGGGTTCGAGCCCTCATGGTACCATGATTTTTTATGCGAGAAAACTATCCAGCTGGCTTGCGGAACGTCGGTGGTTCTACCCAGGTGGCCGTCCGTGCACGAAAATCGACGGGAGGGGCACCTGGGGGTCTTCCTCCACCAATGGAAGCTGGAAAGTCGCCATATGACCTTAGCTGTTGGTGCGACTATAAAATCCCATTCAATTTCAATTCTTACTCATGCTCAGTAAATCTGTACCTACTAGCAAAACAGTCACCGGCTGTCACCATCGACAGCTTCTAATCCAACTTGACCTCACTCCAAAGGTCAGTAGATATTTTTTAGCTAAGTTTACAGATCAACGAGTTGTGTTAAACTCGATTAAGATGATAATGTAAAAATAACATGGATGTAAACGTAAGCATTTAACATGAAATCGGGGAAAATAACCCATTATATAGCACATGTAAGGTGACATCAGTGAGATGATTTTTAAACCATGAGAAAATGTACAATTTTCTGGTTCAGTACTATTGTTTGAGGGTGAATGTTTTAGACTTCAGGAAATTGCATACTTTGATTATTACGTTCTATTATTATAATTAGTAATGCAAAACTAATTATAATAACAGAAGGTAATAATCAAAAGATACAATTTCCTTTGTTTTAGTCGAAGGTACTTTTAGTATTTGCATGAACAATATTAAAAAATATGTTCAATATTTTCTTTAATTATACATCAAATAACTCCAGCTAGCTTTAATATTGTGTGATAAAACTTTCAGAGTGTATTAATTTAGGACTAACTATCACAATCACGTTTGAATTATTTTCGTCCGATTTTAAGAAGCAAGGGAATGTTTATTTACAATTGAAAATGTCTGTTTCACTGATAAACAACTTTTTAAGGTATTACTTAAAGTATGTCTAAAAGTCGAACACAATCTTTAGCAGAGACATGCTCTTTGTCTGAAAATTTATATAAAAAACTCTACCAAAAGTAAGTGCCCAAAATTCAACAGCAATCAGTAGATCGGGAACGCCTGCCTATAAGCCCGTGCCGTGCTCTCTACGAGCCCTACACACAGTTTTACTACTTCCGCGGCAGACACGAACTTATATTACCGAATAAATCGTATTATAAATGTATTTTAAATGCATCATACTCTAGCACGAATATCAGAGGATGTGGTGTGTCATTATCTCAGTTAATTAATTTAAATAAGCATTTATTAAGTGTATTAAAAAAAGAAGACTTTATAGTCCTTTTCACAGAAACACCTTGTTGAGCAAGAAATGCAAACTATAACAAGGCTGTCCTTGCTGATATTCGTCATACGAAATATAACGAGAATAACAGCTATATAGTGTTTATTCAATTTACGAAGTTTGCCAAGAAAGGCAGACACCATCATTAATAACGATCACAGAAAGGACCTGGCTCGGTATCTAGATCTAGCTAGCCAATGTCAAAGAGAACATTAAAGCAGACGATATATGAAGGGGTCACCTCAGGTCAACAGCCTATTGAAGTAGTTGTCAGATGATACAATTAGCCGATGGTCAAGGATAGTTGCAGTAAAGCCTTGGGTGAGCGTTACCTAGACATTGTCAGCATGAATGTGGGTGGTAAACAGTAGACAAGAAATAAATTGTTGAACATAGGTGAGATACTGGAAATATAAATAATGGGAGACTGTAGACAAGAAATAGGAAATTGAGCATATCAACTTAGACACTGACAATATAAATAAGTCAAGGAGAGACGGTAGACAAGAAATCGGAAATTGGACATAACTTAGACACTGACAATATACGTAAGCGAATGGGAGACGGTAGACAAACAATCGGAAATTGGGCATAACTTAGACACGGACAATGTCGTTACACAGACCTAATAAGAAATATGCCTGTGGTCGTTACGATATGGGAGAAGGGAGACAAGAAATCGGAAATTAGACATAACTTAGAAACTGACAATATAGTGTTTATTCAATAAAAAGGGCCTTTATGTCCATGAGTATACGGTACAACAATGCATATATCATATCAATAGCAGTTATATATCGAAAATAACATATATGTGTCATAATTCAACAATACCTTATAATCTACATGCAGATTTATAATTATAGCATATTAAACGCATTGTAGAATACAATTACAATAATATTAAAAGTTGCATATATTTTGCTTCGAAGTATAAATTATATGAGTAAATACAGCACATAAAAAGAGAGAGGTATAACATAAGATACCTCTATAATGTTGATATGGGACAGTATGTAGTGATGCAAGTCTACTTTAATATGCATGTGTATAATTTATTTCATTTAGTATTTTAACATAATTGAAAACATACGTTGCTAGATTTCGTATCGAATTCTTAATTATTTTTATATATAGTACATTCTAAAACAACAGGGAACTTGTCTTCAAGTATATTACATACATTTACATTTACACCGCTGCAGGTTCGAATCCCACTGGGAACTCGACTTGTAAGTGTCGATTCTTACGGATGGCGGGAGGTGTACAGTACTGGTTCTACTCAGGAAAAGTGTGTGGTCTGCCTCTACCACAAAAACACGACCGTCATACACGTTACAAGTGTTGAAAATGACGTAAAACACCATACAAACAAACAAACAAACAAAAAATAAAAAGTTTCCTAGGACTTGTTGTAGCTGTTTTCTTCTTAATTCTCTCTGTTTACACCAGGGATGTAAATCTATTGAATATATTTTCATCCCTGATTACACCTAGAAATAAATCTCAGCTCAGATAGGTTGTAGCAGCTAGACGTTGTAGCAGCTAGACTGTTGTCTTTAACACTACTGACACTGCTAATAGTACTGTTTGCATTTAAAGTCAAGTTAATGGATTTTCAGTTAAAGAGACTGATGCACCACAAGATACCTGGCACCTGACAAATTTCCCGGTTTTAATTAATATGCCTCTATAAATTATTCATAAGCAATGTTTTTCGCGTGCAGCGTAAAATAGCAAGCGTAAAGAAAATAGAATTAAATCTGGAGAGGATTGTAAGTAATAGTGTATAATAGCTGGAGTGAAAATTGAAATCACATATAGGTTCACGATAATAGTCACGGGGGCTAAATGAATTTTGCAGAAACAAACGTGTCAGTTGTTGTTGTTGTTTTGTTTGACACGCCATTGGCAAAAGTTGAAAACATAGTTTTGCTTAGAACTACATTGAAGCAGAGCCTGATATAGTTTGCTTGGAACTACATTGAAGCAGGGCCTATTGGATAAAGGCTTCGCGATTGCGTTACAAGAAAGAAAAACATAAACTGCTCACTGTTACTATGCCCAGGAACGTGCTCTATTAAACGGTCCTGCTATGTCTACTATGTCAGTGGAAATCATCATAAGTCACGATAGATCTATACATAGTTGTTTTGATTTACTCCCCTTTGTCAAGAGTTCCATTTACTCACCATTCGCAACATCTCGTACACTGCTTCGCAGCATGATGCGAGATCCCGAAGAATGACGGGATTGGCCGAGCGTTCACGATTGTTTACTCACATCAGACGTTTTTATTTACGGTTACCCCCCTTTATCGAAAGTTCCATTTACTTATATCAGAACATCAGCAGCAACTTCAGGAATAGTACATTTAATTGAATGCGAAAGGCAAAGGTTTATTTAAAATTAGTTTAATAACATCATATAATCCATTATTTAAGTTCGAATTATTATTTATTATTCGTGTTAGTTAGGGCGAAACAACCACCTTCGTTTCGCCACAAGCAGTTTCGAACTCGGCTATGAGAATGAATGACTATATAACTGGTAATACTAATAGAACGCTAGACAATATGTGTATTATTACATTTTTTAAGAAAATATCAAATAGATCTACTTCAACTGCATCAAGAGTGCTGTGTATCCCTTTACATTAGACCCCTTTATTTCACATCTGTGGTGCATTTTATTTTACATATGAACGTTTAAAGTATGCACCCCGTCGTGTAAGACGGTGCATATCAAAAATTGTCTCACAGTTCGTTGAAGTGTATTCTATGCACCACCTTTACATATATGACATTTTGATTAGTAGAGACTTTGTGGTCAATGTCCCCATGTGGTTGCCGGGGTAGAATACAACCACTGCAAACACACCGTCACATGCAGAGGGGTAGGACACCCCACATTCATATTCATTTTGTCATTTTTTGTTCATGCTCATTAAAGGTCTTCATTATGACCCCTGCATTGTTTCAGGTGCCATCTCGCTCACATCACTAAGAGCAGTGGCAGAAAAACAATAACGTGGCTCCAGCGTAAATGGGAGTTTCTACGATATAATTTGCAGCAACTCTGCAGTTCAGGGTGAGAAGGTTCTAGGCCCATTTTCCATATTTTATCTCGATGTACATGGAAGATGAGCCTGGCATGTTCATGCCTTTTAGGCGCCATATAACCTTTTCATGTGTTGGTGCGCCTTAAAACCCCAATTCAATTCAATTCGAACATGACTTTGTGTTGGTATGTGAAAAAGAGCGTGTCAATTTACTTGCGGAGGTTGTAGGATTGAGTACTGGTTAATTATAACAGAAATGAGGGTGGTCTTTCCTCTAGCATAATAGACTGTCCTCCTTATGATCTTTTGTAAAAAAAGTATGGGAGTCTCCTGCAGATTCAGTAGTGTTCTTATACTACTTCTACATATATGCTGACCAACTTCATCATATTGGAGATACTGTCAGTGAGATGTGCGCAAACGAAAAAGAAAAGATGCAGGATAAAGTATAAGAATAGGTGAATATAGAAAAGTAATTTAAAAGATAAAAACAAAAGGCTAGCTTTAGAGAAAGATGTTGGACACTCGAGATTTGAATACCTCATTTGATCCAACTGTCACTAGATCTGGGGGTAATGCGTTCCTTTCCTTTGTAGCTCTGGGAAAGAACGCAGATTTTTTGCTGTTGATGTCGCAAGTTTGTATCTGGTATGTCAGATCGTGATGGTGTCTTGTTCTTCGATCTTCTTTACTCATGGATAGCAACCATAGTATACGAATCCTAAGATTCAGACAAATCTGTTCAGTTTTCATTCATGAATAAATACTTAGAAGCATACTTAACTACTTGGATGTACTTAAGTGTGTGTTGATAAATCTATGTATTCAATAGGCACAATTGCATTATGTCAGGGCTCGACGGTAAGGTCTGTTCGCCCGCCCGGGGCAGGTACAACTTGGCTCCGGGCAGGTAAAGTCTCAAAGGCTCAATCCCATCAGGCAACTTCTAAACTGAGGGACAAGGGCTATAGAATATGACAAAGTTTAAAAGAAACCCATCACTCTTTGCAGGTTTTCAATATTATTATTGTTACATTGTAAGTATTTATAGATCAGCTTTTAGAATTCTCAGAAAAGTGCTGTGAGAGTTCTATCAGTAAGTGGTCTCATACTCTTAAACACTCATGCAGTATATCCGTATAAAATAAAAACTTGGGTCTAAATAATTGGCCAACCATCAAACTGGCATGGGCAAGTAAATTTCAAAGTTAACTTGTCCCATGGGCAAGCTGTCTGTAAAGTTAACGTTGAGCCCTGTATGTAAAACACAATACATTTATCGTATATGTATTATTTTTTTATAGATAGATTAGCGGGGCCTGCACACAACATATTTTAGATTTTAGAGGGGGTTGGTGTGGGGCACTTTTAAAAAAAAAGATAACCAAAACAGCAAAACGCTTCTTCACATGAATTTTCATATATGATATATCTCATATAATGGAGAGAGTGTGGAGGACGAGTGCTGGATGCGCAGCCCCACACGCCTTCCCACACACCCACACAAATCATGAATCCTTGCCCTGTAAAATGGCATCCACAAGATTACCATGCATTTCTTTCAGAATTAATTAGTCTTCCTTCATGTTTCATTTTTTCTCCTCTAACACATCAAATCTGGTCCCAGTAGTTAATGTGCAAGAAAGGGCCACAGTTTAACCCAGAAAAGGGGTAAAATAGCCCCTGCCCACCCTCCTCCGAGAGTTTCATTTTCTCATGTACATTAAAGGTCTTCACCATCATCCCTGTATTTTTAAGTGGCAGAAAACAATGATCATTGCTCCAGTCACAAATGGAGAGTCTACCACAGAAGTTGCTGCAGTTCTGCAGGCGAAAAGTTAATCCGAGCCTTCTCTGACCTTACCAGCCCTTTTTATGACTTTGATATAATTTCATCTGGCTGTGAAAAAAGAGAGAGGCTTTTAGGGTCAGAGAAGGCACGGATTAGCGAAAAGGATATAGCCGCATTTTGCATATTTCAATGTATATGGAAGGTCTGGGTGGGCCTGTAATATTCATTCCTGTTTGCGCCACGTGTTTGATGGACCGTAAAAAACAATCGCATCTAATCCCGCAGCCATTTTTAATAAATTGCATAATCATTCTGACAATCCTGTTAGTTTCAATGATTTCTTCAATGTGATCAAAGACTAACCATGTAGAAAATTGCCCAATTTTAAATAAATCTACTCCTCGCCCGATTTACTTTTCTCATAAACATTAAAAACACAGTAGGTGTCTAACCATTCAATGGAGATTGTTTCATTCTTTGTGGGTCTCTACTGAACCATCGTATATCCCTCCAATTCCCCCAGTAGCCGTCTTTTCTTCTTCTCTGTTCATAATTTCAAATCTTGTTCACCTTGAAACAAGATATCATTGTAAATGTTAATCCGTTTCAGTTATCTGTTGGAGTGTTAAGTAATTTTTCATCAGCTCTTCACTTTGGAGACTAGGGAGAAACCGATAAGATTGCGATTAATGTATTGACGGGGCATATATCTCATTGCGCAGTGTGGCACTTATTCATAAAGTAAAAAATACAACCGATTTTAAAAACAGATTTTACATATCATGCGTGTAACAACTTGTTTGTAATTTAACGCTAATCTGATCGTAAATTAGACGTAATCTCTCTTAAACAGATATATTGAAATTTTTATGTAAACAGTTTAAAACCTTGTTTGCACATTCACACGAGGACAAAACTTAAAGAAAGTATGAAGCTTTAGAATAATATAATATATTGTTGGTGCGATATAGCCAATGTAATGACTTGCTTTGATCTGTTAATACAGTCATTTGTAATGGTCTGCAAACATGCAGTGATGTAATTAAAAAAAAAAACTCAATGCCACATGCTTTAGAAAAAATTCTAGATTAGCATGACTTTGTGTCCTTTAATGCAGACATGAATACTCATTACATTGGTCCAACCTTAATTCCATTAACTAAAGGGAAAGCTTAATTTCATAATTAAGAATTTTATAACGGATATTTCAACAATAAATCCTGTTTAAAAACTTTTTTACTGAAATAAAATGTGATAACCTGTTTAAAATTACCTATTAAATGTTTTAATTTTACAATTCATAATTTTGCATTGCAGAGATGTTGAGATTTTATTTTATTTTCAGTAGGTGATAAAATTTGTGTTACTCGGATTTTATCCTTAGGTTCTATAGTAAAATAAAAATGTTTGGCAGAGTAAAAAGATGATAATTTTCAAGATTTTGATTTTAAAAGGTACATATATTGAATCAATTTGCATGAATGTGCATGAAATAGGCAGGGTTTTAAAAGAATCACACTGTAGATACTTTAATTTTAAGAGTAAACTTGGTTGAACATCAAGGATAAAGACCGAGTTTATCACCTACCAGAATGTATTGGTTATGTCTTATTTCTGGTCACTGATTGGTCAGTTTTTTTGATGATGCTCTATCAAAATTATGAATATGCAAAGTTTTTAAGCCGAAATTAACGTTTTATTTCATACCCCAGCCAACCCCATTTACGCTTCTTGGATAAAGGGTTGGCTGGGGTATGAAAGTTAATACTTGGACCACGTAATGTATTGTCTCTAGATTGTCTCAGTCTTTATATTTTATGAGATGACATTTTGTGTTAGTGGTGCTTGTCGATAGGCCTCGATGGTGACCTATATGTAGTTCTGATGAATTGCCAAGTCACTGTTGTAACTTTTATGTCCCATTTCAACACCTTTACTGCTTCTTTGGACAAGATGAGGGATGAGACGACAAACACAGGCAGACGTAGAATTAATTGCCGTGTGATATCATTAATAATACAGGGCTCAATGTTAATTTTACGGACGGCTTGCCCATGGGGCAATTTAACTTTGAAATTTGCTTGCCCATGCCAGTTTGCTGGTTGCCCAATTATTTAGACTCGAAGTTTTTATTTTATAAGGATATACTGTTTGAGGCTTCATGAGTATTAGACCACTTAATGATATAACTTCCGCAGCACTTTTCTGAGAATTCTAAAAGCTGGTCTAATACTTACAATGTAACAACAATAATAATATCGGAAACCTGCAAAGAGCGATGGGTGTCTTTTATATTTTGTCATATTCTATAGTCCTTGTCCCTCAGTTTTGAAGTTGCCTGACGGGAATGAGCTTTTGAGACTTTAGAGCCTAATTTTACCCGGGCAGGCGGACAGTCCTTAACGTCGAGCCCTGTTTTACCCGGGCAGGCGGACAGTCCCTAACGTCGAGCCCTGTGTTACCCGGGCAGGCGGACAGTCCATAACGTGGAGCCCTGTAATAGAATCTCCAGTAAAACTCATGACCTGCGACCTTTTGTATAGCCATGCAATGAATAAATTCAAAGAAATAATAGTAACTAATTATTAGGTCTGTGATCAATTTCATATTTCTTTTATGCATATATTGGAGACAACCATAGAATAATAGATTGACGAGAGCGGTCATTTATACTAGAATCTGGTGCAAAAAAACAGCAAACATGACCTATGACCTGTTCTGTAGCTATACAGGAATAATTTCATATTTCTTTTATGCATATATTGGAGACAACCATAGAATAATAGATTGACGAGAGCGGTCATTAATACTAGAATCTGGTGTAAAAAAACAACAAACATGACCTATGACCTATTCTGTAGCTATACAGGAATAATTTCATATTTCTTTTTATGCAGATATAAGTAAAAGTTCATTAACAGCTGTCATTAAAGGGGTTGATGCACTATTTTCAAGGGCTCTGAAAAACTTCGAAAAAGCTGAAAGAATGATCAAAATGTCATGAAAAATAAAGGAGTTATGACCTATTAAAAATATGCAAACAAACATAAATGGATGGAGGCAGCCATCTTGGAATGATGACATCATAGCCATTTTTACCATATATGGCATATTGACAAAATGTATTTTTAAGCAAAAAAAATCACAGCAAATGAAAAATAAGCATACAATTTATACATTTTATTTATTTTTAATCAGTTTCCAGCGATTTTCTTTGCTTTAAATTTATTTTAACAATATGCCATATATCGTCAAAAGGCACGATGACATCATCGTTCCAAGATCTTTAGATGACCACCGCCATTTATGTTTCTTTGCAAATTTTAAATGGGTCATATTTATCCTCTTTACTTTTAATGGCATTTTGATCATTCTTTCAGCTTTTTTCAAGATTTTCGGAGCCTTTAAATAAATATTGTATGAAAATAGTGCATCAACAACACAAATGACTTTAAACCGCACAAAAATTGGGCGCACATATTTCTACTTAACATTTATTGTTTTTTTCTTTAAATCATAAAGATCCACTGTGAACAGGGTTATAATATAAATATCATATATTTATCTAATTATAAATATATTCATGGTGATCATTTATAACATCTATAGTCGGCTATGTGACAACCGTGTTTAAATATGATATATTTCAGTATTAAAGGGACACTTGGCAAAGTATTTATCAAGCAGGGCTTTTTTACAGAAATTGGGGAAGAAGCCCAGGCCCTTTAATAAGGTGGGAAAAAAGCATGATTTTTGAGTTAAAGGGGGAAAAATAATGCGATTTTGAGATTAGGGAGAACGTATTAGATTTGTGATGATTTTGGTGTGCAAATATGCAAAAGAGGTACATTTTAGATAAACTGTCTTCTATAAATGTATCCCAAACATAATAATGTTGAGAAAGTTAGAGGGGAAAATAATGTTAAGCAAAAAAAACCAAAAAACATATAATTATATATATTATTTATTTTTTAGGGGAATTTTCTGAGCCGAAGAGGGGGGAAAAGCAGTCTGTTTTGCTAGGGGAAGGGGTCGAATAATGGCCCCTGTTTATGAAGGAAAAAAAGCCCTGTCAAGCATAGGAATTAGCGTCTGGATTTATTCATCCAGTATATCATTTTGACTTTAAACCTCATTGCTTGCATATAACGTACATAAAGGCAGTAACATTTGGAGTCTTCAGTTTTTCTTTTTAATTCTACTTTGACTATGTATATTTATCACATAACATACAGTGTGGGAGTGGAATAACACCATTCTATATTTTCAATATACCACTAGTTATAGAAAGTATGCAAATAAGTCCAGTATATGAGCACAGGTTGAAGGAACGTGTTGGGACTGAAAAAAAAAATTGAAAAAAATAAATAATTTGTTAAAAAAAAAAATTGAAAAAAAAGTCTGAAAAAAAAAGTCTGATTTTTTTTTTTTTTTTTTTTTGGACTACATTTGTAGACACACCTCAAAACATCAAATAAATGGAAAAACTGTACACCAAAAACAATCCTACCCAAAATTCTAACCCCGTGTAAGAGATATGAACAAGGTCACTAAGAGCTCGTTAGAGACTTTTCACATCATGTGTTTCCATCCTCTATTACAAATCACACATTCAACATTTTTTCAAATCTACTTGTGAGTTCCATCAAAATATGAACATACTTTCAAAAAAAGTTTACTTCAAACCCCAATTCCAACCAGTTTCTTTGCTACGAACATTGAAAGTCCAAAAAGAGCGAACATCACCGAGGTCGGCAGTTTACAATTAGGATTTTGAAAAATGCACCGACACGGAAAAGCCGATAAAACTCTCATTTTAGGGATACCAGCAATATTTTTACACGGGATCGTTACAGTACGTATTCATTGATCGATTTATAGTAATTACCTGCATCTATATCCGTCAATAGCGCCCAAAAAGACGATTCTTCTCGCGGAACGTGTAACTTTTGCCCAGGGAAGTAGATGCATTCGCACCGTCTGTCCGAGTTAGACGGTGCGAAATCCTAATTGTAAACTGCCGACCTCGGTGATGTTAGCTCTTTTTGGACTTTCAATGTTCGTAGCAAAAAAACTGGTTGGAATTGGGGTTTGAAGTAAACTTTTTTTGAAAGTATGTTCATATTTTGATGGAACTCGCAAGTAGATTTGAAAAAATGTTGAATGTGTGATTTGTAATCGAGGATGGAAACACATGATGTGAAAAGTCTCTAACGAGCTCTTAGTGACCTTGTTCATATCTCTTACACGGGGTTAGAATTTTGGGTAGGATTGTTTTTGGTGTACAGTTTTTCCATTTATTTGATGTTTTGAGGTGTGTCTACAAATGTAGTCCAAAAAAAAAAAAAAAAAAAAATCAGACTTTTTTTTTCAGACTTTTTTTTCAATTTTTTTTTTTAACAAATTATTTATTTTTTTCAATTTTTTTTTTCAGTCCCAACACGTTCCTTCAACCTGTGTATATGAGCTGTCAAAAACTATGACACAATTCCCACAGTTTATGTCAGTTTTGCTGTTAAAGCGACAGACAAAATTCAACAAAAGTTGATATGTGAGTTATATGATAAAAATAATCTAGCATTCGTTCTCATTCATTATTGAATTTATTAAACTCGTTAGCAAAAATGGCAAAAGCCTCGCATTATATAGTTTTGCCATCTCATTTAATAAATTCAATAATAAAAGAGTACTCATGTAAGATCCTCTATTTATTGTTGCAATATAATCAATAAAACACAATTTACTTTGAGCTATATATATTTATTAGCTCGACTGATCAGAGATCAGCAGAGCTTATGCCGTGGTGCGGCGTCCATTGTCCGTCCGTCCGTCTGTCCGTAAACTTTTATTTGTAGCGACAACTTCTCTGAAACTACTGGATGGATATTCATGAAACTTTACAGAAATGTTGCCCATAAAGTCTAGTTGATCCTAGCAAAAATTCATGTTGATGTGAAATCCAAGATGGCCGCCAAAGCTAAAAATAGAGTTTTAAAATACAAGTTTGTAGCGACTACTTCTTGAAAACTATAAGTGATATTGATATGGGACTTTTTCTAAAATGATCAGCATGACATGATGTTGATCCTTGTCAAAAATCGTTTTGATTCAACGTTAAACATGGCTGCCAGTGGCCATCTTTGTTTACATAGAGTTATATAGTAAAAACTTGTAGCGACTACTCCTCTGAAACAACTTGGCGGATTGTCATGAAACTTTACAGGAATGTTGCTCTTGATGTCTAACTGATCCTAGAAAAATTTCAGGTCGGCCAGAAATTCAAGATGGCCGTCACAGCTAAAAATAGATTTTTAAAAAATAAGTTTGTAGCGACTACTTCTTGAAAACTATAAGTGATATTGATATGGGACTTTTTCTAAAATGATCAGCATGACATGATGTTGATCCTTGTCAAAAATCGTTTTGATTCAACGTTAAACATGGCTGCCAGTGGCCATCTTTGTTTACATAGAGTTATATAGTAAAAACTTGTAGCGACTACTCCTCTGAAACTACTTGGCGGATTGTCATGAAACTTTACAGGAATGTTGCTCTTGATGTCTAACTGATCCTAGAAAAATGTCAGGTCGGCCAGAAATTCAAGATGGCCGTCACAGCTAAAAATAGATTTTTAAAAAATAAGTTTGTAGCGACTACTTCTTGAAAACTATAAGTGATATTGATATGGGACTTTTTCTAAAATGATCAGCATGACATGATGTTGATCCTTATGGAAAATTATTTTGATTCGACGTTAAACATGGCTGCCAGTGGCCATCTTTGGTTACATAGGGTTATATAGTAAAAACTTGTAGCGACTACTCCTCTGAAACTACTTGACGGATGTTCATGAAACTTCACAGGAATGTTGCTCTTGATGTCTAGTTGATCCTTGACAAATTTCAGGTCGGCCGGAAATTCAAGATGGCCGCCACAGCTAAAAATAGATTTAAAATAAATAAGTTTGTAGTGACTACTTCTTCAAAACAATAAGAGATATTGATATGGGACTTTTTCTAAAATGATCAGTATGGCATGATGTTGGTCCTTGTCGAAAATCGTTTTGATTTGACATTAAACATGGCTGCCAGCGGCCATCTTTGTTTATATAGAGTTATATAATGAAAACTTGTAGCGACTACTCCTCTGAAACTACTTGACGGATTTTCATGAAACTTCACAGGAATGTTGCTCTTAATGTCTAATTGATCCTAGCAAAATTTCAGGTTGGCCGGAAATTCAAGATGGCCGCCACGGTTAAAAATAGATTTTCAAAAAACAAGTCTGTAGTGACTACTTCCTGAAATCAAAATCAATCAGTAGAGCTTCAAGGTCATTGACCTCTTGTTCATATAAGTATTAATAATTCTTCACAAAAATGCATTTCTTACGTAGAAAGACTAAATGGAATCCATGATTATTAAAAAAAATCAAGAATGCCATGTGGCCCTTTAAGTGTAGTTAAGGGTTCGTAGCTAAGCATGGTCTGATTTGTTTTTCTTCAGGACTGTTTTTTATTAGAAACTAGCTATATACATGTAGTATGATTAATTAAGTTTGTCTACAATCGAGAGCGTATGTAATGAATTGGCCATAGACAAAACACGCACACGACAGATCGAGGAATTTATATATACCATAAATAAGGGAAAAAATACAGTAGTTTCACTTTGAACCCCTGAAATGTCTATAAACTATATTTAGACTTACTCCAGAACTAAGGCATCTCTTAGGTTTTACCTGTCAAATGACGTACGTTAAAACAACTTACACTGTTAATGTGTTTGGTAATGTTTTGTTTTCAATAGCTCATTCTTGGGCGGGATTGTTGCGTTTGAAACCTTCTCATCTCTCGCCTCTGTGGGTTCGAATCCCACTGGGAGCTTGATTGTAAGTGAGAAAGTGTCAATTCTTGCGGACGGCGGGAGGTATACGGTACTGGTTCTACCCAGGAAAAGTGGGTGGTCTGCCTCAACCACGAAACAATCGACCGTCATATACTATAGACTAAAAGGTGCTGAAATGACGTAAAAAATCATTCAACTGTTTTCAATAGAAAAGTTGACCTATGTTTGTACCTGACCTATGTACCTACATAGAAAACCAATGTTGGATATTATCTGTAGAAGGCTATCATTTTATGGAAACAACTTCCTGTATTTCCCCTAATAGTAGCGCCTTCCCTAATAAAGCAGCCCCTTGCTCCCCACCACCAAGACACACACCTTTCAAAATTGAAAACATTTTTTGATCTTTTTTATCAAAAAATCAATAAATGTTCGATTTTTTGTACCACCCAATATATAAAAAGTTTTAATTTTAGCTAAAATAAAATTGAGTGATCCCTTTGCATTCTGCGTAGCGCCCGGGCGTATTTACTATTATAGGAATTACGGTATGCAGTTTTATTAGAATGAATCGCATGCAACTATTTATTATAATAATCAACTTCAATATTGAAACCAATTTGATATAGTCTGGAAATATAAGTGTCTTGTTTTGTTCCCAAAAACAAACCGATTACATCGTTCTATTATTTTGAGCTAATAGAATAATTGAACATGATTAAGTTGTAAATAATTCTATTCCTCAGATCTTTTCCTCTTACTTTTATGTGCTACACTTAAACAGTCTGGAAAATATTTATTCAGATGCAAACTGCTTTAAACCAACATGACAACACATGACAAGCATCTATAAACAATAAAATGCTATATAGATACAAACGGATGCAAATTAAATTAATAATCACAGGACCCGAGATTCATAGCCAGTAACAATATTGGTTACTTTTAACAAGAAACTCGTCATCCCTAACTGAATTATAAGAAAATGAAAACGTCTGCTGATCGTGCACCGGAAAACTATAAACTAATTAGCGGTAGCTGATCAATGAAAAATGATATTTTATATAATAACCGAAATTGGATGCTGTAATAAATGGCGACGGGCTTCCGCAATTGCGTAAAACATATTAAGATAATTTCCTGTCACAGTTTAATTGAAAGAGTTCGTGTTTGAGTAAAGGCATAAAAGTGAAGTAATTCTTTCCTACCTTTTATAGCATTTTATTTTTAAAAAAATATTTTTATATAGTCTGTCTTGCTACAAAGTTGTTTGAAAATCAATTTAGTTTCATTTAAGTGCCAAAGGTATCTTGGAAAAAGACTATTCAGTTTGGTATTATGGCACCACAATGCAAACAAATGGTCCATTAACCCTTTCGCCGCCACAGTCAAAAACATTGATTTTACGACCAGTGTAGGCCTATATCAACATGCACACTATCAGGGGCGTTCCTGGGGGCTCATTTAGGTATACGCACCATCGAGTTTTGGATTCACAAATGTGCCTAACCCCACCTATACCTTCAGTTTTTATTGCATTTTTGGCATTTTTAGCCTTTTTAATTTGTTTGCTTCTTTAATAGCCTGTACGCACGTGCGTCAGTGCGTATGCCCAGGTACGCCCCTGACTATGTGCAGGATTACCAGTGTAGGCCTATATCAACATGCACACTATGTGCAGGATGACCAGTGTAGGCCTATATCAACATGCACACTATGTGCCGGATGATCAGAGTTTACAATGTTCGCCACTCAGTAAACATTTTTTATATCAAATATTACCAGAAGGTTCAAATTTTAGCAGACGACATTTGAAATTTGGCAGCAATTAAAGGAGGGATATGAACTTCTACATCCAAGCCTCCTTTACGTCGAGATAAAAAAAAAGAGACATGGATTGTTAAACTACCCACAGCCACTGGAGAAACACGAGTTACTGTCGGTCTCTATACAGAGTTGTCGTGGTCCTTGCATCCACATGCAACTCGTACAGATTGAGTTACTGTAACTGCATGCAATTGTTAAAACCATGTAGGTTACAAAAAAAGAATAAAACCTTTAAAAATGGATGGTTATATCGCAGAAGTTAAAGGTAACTGAACCAGTAGGTATACCTGTAGGTGTAATTTGCTCGCTCGAATAATGATGTGTGACTTTACGCCAAGCTAGTCCCATTTATTTGAAGTCGGGGTGGCTTTTTTGTACATATGGACATTTATAGATGCACCCCGCAGGGTGGCGCATATCAAAAAATTGTCTTCCGTTCATAGACAGGTATTTTATGCACTAACGCCAAGCATGTATGTAAAAAATACTTTACTGTCAGTCACATCCGTTAATTTAAGGACTGTCCTTACCAGTAATGTTTATTGATATACTTTAGTATACAACCTGTTGCAGACGGCTATCTTGAACAGTTTGTAAACTAAACTCACATCAGGAGTATGTGTAAACTGTATGTTTTCTGTTTTTACTTCAGGTGAAGCTGATATTCGAATCAAGTCCTGTCGCAGGTACCATCAGGGCAGAGTTATTTGCCCCTGGATGCGAAAATGGTCAACCATGTTCGCAACTGTCACACTCGATCATCCACACGGGCACTCAGTCCTTCCTCTCCATATCAGTGGTAAGTACTACATTTATTTTTCAAAAGTTATATATATATATTCATATATACAGTGCATACAACATCTGAAAGATTAGACTGAATGACTGAATGAAGGAATGGCATTTTACTGCACGTCGACACGTAAATAGGTTGTATTGTGTACAACAGCTTATGAAAACGACAAATGTAGGCAGTTCTAAAAATTGTGCCACAGTTATAGAGGTAAAACCATCTACAAATAAGAGACGTTATGGCCCAAAACTAAATGCATGCAAAAAAAAAAATCAACAAATGCTTGTAATCGGATGTTCAAACAAGCAAATGTAAACAAGAACACATAAATAATGACACACCTGACCTCCTCCAAGAAATCCAACACAACACTGTCCAGATGTCCCACGGCGCAAAACAGGACATACATTCTGATGATTGCTCACCTTGCAATAAACAGTTTCTGCACCTTTTCAAGACAACCTCCTCTCTATGAATGGCGCTACCCGAAGGATGCCACTTGCAGAGCAACATCCCAACTGAGTGCATTCTTCTGTTCAATGACAAATCTAAAGAGGCCTGCCAATAGCGTGTTTTGGTAAGGTGTTGAATAGGCTGGTACCCATGACCAGGAGTAATGTAGAAAATATAGTCTATATAGAGAACCAGACTAACATGAGATTTCCTCAATGTACCGAAATAAGTATGGCCAGAAAATGGTGAAACACTGCTGACAAGGCTAAATCCAGTGTTGCCGGTTATAATACCCATTTAAATGAATAGCTATAGTATTTAGCAAAAAAAAAATCTGTCGTCAAGTTTTCCAGGCCGAGCAATAATTAAACCGATGGCAGTAAATGCATATGCATATTTCATGAAACTGAAGTTTTCATGATCACCTCCAGTACTTTCAAGCTATAAACCAGGGAGACAACAGTTGAATACTGTGTTAACCTAGACAAGGAACCATTACCTCCCCTAGTCACAAGGGAGACAACAGTTGAATACTGTGTTAACCTAGACAAGGAACCATTACCTCCCCTAGTCACAAGGGAGACAACAGTTGAATACTGTGTTAACCTAGACAAGGAACCATTACCTCCCCTAGTCACAAGGGAGACAACAGTTGAATACTGTGTTAACCTAGACAAGGAACCATTACCTCCCCTAGTCACAAGGGAGACAACAGTTGAATACTGTGTTAACCTAGACAAGGAACCATTACCTCCCCTAGTCACAAGGGAGACAACAGTTGAATACTGTGTTTACCTAGACAACAAACCATTACCTCCCCTAGTGACATGATTGCTGCACGTATATAATTTGCTGTTGTGTTTTATTGATGACGGTTAATGAACCTCTTATTCAAGTTTCATTTGGAAAATCATGTAGGGGACTTTTATAGAGTAGAGGTATTAAGGTTCCAATATGGTATGGTTAATATTGGGACAGTAAGGTATGGTATGGTTAATATTGGGACAGTAAGGTATGGTGTGGTTAATATTTGGGCAGTTAGGCTAGAAGATATAGCAGATACAACAAGCAGGCTCTGAAATGAATTGAATGATGTTTAACGGCTCATCATCACATGATTTCAAGCAACCCCAGAGAGAGGGGTAGGATACGCAGGAATCCAGGAAGCTGCCCTTCTCTTACTAATGAATAGATTCCTGATTCTTTAACATGCTGAGGGCTAAGGGAAAAGGTCTTGCCAAGAACATGCCAAAAGAAGCTCTGTGGCGACGATGAGGCTGGAGACGTTTTTTTTCAGATTTCAAGTCTACCTCAGTGCTATCCACCGGGTCAAGCCAGCCCCATTGGGTCTGAAGGGGTTGATAGTAACTATTGAGGGGCTTCAAGGAGATAACTTAAACAAATAGAGTGTGCAGGCCTACTATGCTTGAGCACAGCCTCCCATACAACCACCGAGTGACCACCCCCACCCTCAGTCGCTTCACCCACTCCTAAACCACCACCACTCAATATGAAAACATGCATTATAAAAGATTTATCGAAATGGTGTTGAATTCCAAATCTCAAATATTATGAGCAGTACCGGTACTATGTATTGATCCTGGATTCAAGGACATTACTCTGATCACACAAAATAATAAGCTTATACAAGGTCTACACTTGCGAGTGTGTGTGATTTTCACAAAAATGAGTGTGTGTGATTTTCACAAACTTGTATATTTACCGTTATATTTTAACCCCGATGTACATGATATGGCAAACAGGTAAACATTCAAGAACACAATATATTATATTGTGTGTCAGTTTGTTTAAGCTTCCATGTAGAAGAGGTATCATGGAACTTGCACGTCCAGAGTAAACATGCGGCTAGGAAGTGTAAATATAGATAACGGTACTGTAAGGGTACTTCAGAAACTTGAAGTTATGTGGTTGACCTCTTGTTAGATGCATAATTGGTCCACACCGAATTGTAGTTTTTGCCTGAGATGTATTAAAGGGGTGCACTGCAATCTTGAGTATGGGTTCAGTTTAATTTAACTGACACATTTTCCCATAACAAAACAAATGAAATACCTACAAAAGCTGGAAAAAAATAATTGTTGTTGAAATATTGAAATATTTTGTAAGTTTTCTCCAAACTAATATTATATAATGATGCATTTCCACTAGTTTTCCACTAGTTTAAGAGATATTTGAGGGGAAAGCATTTTTAATGAATGTTTTATCAAAAAATAAAAGTTACTTTAATGAATCAAGTTAAATAAGCTACTTGTAAAAACCTCTGCTTAGGCCATAATACATTAATTGCTAGATTATCATCCCCGCCCGCCTCCGTTTTTTTCAGATGCCCCGGCAATTTTTATTTAATCAGAAAAAAATACATATATATTTCTTAAATATTTTTTTTAAAACAATCGCTTTGACGTCGATTTTCCAAACAGCTTTCTGCATTTTACCGCTGTTTCGAGAGCCAAGTTTTAAACCTGTCCATTGAAACACGGAAACGTAATAACCGATGTTGAGATACAAAATTTCCTCTCAAAACAATGCAAAATTGGCAAATTAAATGGGAAAAAATGGTGTTTGTTATCATTAAAGCAGTAAAGGGTGTTGCAATTATGAAGGATTGGTTTGTTCTGACATGGGCTTTACAGCATGAATGGCGTAATGCACGAAGATGACAGTTATATATAAGTAAGGTAAATTACCAATGTGTCCCTTTAAAATCGTTTTATAAGGTTAATTAACTCAAATATTAACTTAGGAGATGATCTCCATTATAAGCATTAATGTCCATGCAAACCTTTTGCAAACCTTTTACACTTTATAATTTGTAATGTTGTAAAGTGTTTGAAATAAAAAATAATTATGTTTAAACCAATGTTTAATATTGTCAAAAACTCTCCATGGGTAAAAATACCGGCAGACCAAATTACTGCCAAGGAGAAGATTGTGAAAAATATTAATTTATTTGGATGTAACTAAATAACAGTTGTTATATTTTGTGAATACATACTATGTGAATATAAGCTCTTCTCCTGGGATAAAATTGTAATTATTTTAAATTTGATATCTATCTCAAATCATTATTTAATTGTGATCAAAATGGTGCTTTAAATCATTGCGGATTATGTAATGTTTCTTTGATGTTGATTGTTTGTTACATTTTCATAACATGGCCCACAAGTGTTGTGATATCCAATTAATAACTGTATCATTTATTTTTAAACCATCTGTTAAAGGGACACACGGCAGTCTTGAAGTATTTATCAAGCATTAACATTAGCACCTCGATTTAATAGCATCTCCGTGGCCGAGGGGTTAACAATGTTGCGTTGTAAACCTTCTCGCCTCTCACTGCTGCGGGTTCAAATCCCACTGGGAGCACGACTTGTAAGTGAGGAAGTGTCGATTCTTACGGATGGCGGGAGGTGTACAGTACTGGTTCTACCCAGGAAATATGGGTGGTCTGCCTCCACCACAAACAAATTATATATAACCTTTATGGTCAGTATAGACCTAATCAAAAATAATTAAGTTAGATGCAAAAAAAAAGTTTGCTAAAAGTGATTAATCAGTATTACTTGAATAATGTGGACATGGAGCCTTAAAAATAAAAACCAATAAAAATCAACTTTTAGAACACATTTCTAAGTATTACAGCAAGACTATCTTAATTTCAAAATTAATTACGTATTTAACAACCAGCAAGTATTTGTAATTTTCATTTTAAATTGTGTGCCATATTCACGTTCGGTTTAAGGTACAGTTTTTTGGAGGGACATCTGTACTGAGATTTGTTTCTGAAAATAACTGCTCGTTCTTTTTTTACCAAAATTACTTTCATGAATCTTCAGACATAGGTGATCAATTGTATGCAAAGAAAAACAACCCAAGGATTAAATTTTTTTAGGTTTTTATTTATTTTCCTTCATAACCCTAATCTCTTCAATACTGAATAATGACTTATGGGTCCTTTTAAATGTTGTGTCATGGAAGCATCAGGCAGGACAAGGCTAACAATATAGAGATTATTTAACTGCTGGGATCGATTATAGGAAAATCCTTCATGAGATGGTAGATGTGTGGTTCTTTTCACAAGTGAGTGAAAAAACAAAACATGTCTACCATCGAGTGAAGGATTTCCCTATAATCGAACACAGAAGTTAAATACTCTGTTTATTACATTTTAAATCAGTTTCTGCATGATTTTAACTGAAATTATTTGCTTTATTGAACGTTATCGGCGGATGACGTCGACATCAGCACCACTTTATTGACGTCATAACTCAGCGTCACAGTTAGTTATTTTTGTGTTCGGAGTTAGTGAATAATATTTAGCGATTATGAATATTCTTTCACTGAGAAATCCCAATCTTTCACCGATAAAAATGTAATAAAATGAAATAATCATTGAAAAAACACAGGATAAAGCTTTTATCATGGAGTATGGCTAGTTTTCTGTGAAGGATAACTTCAGAGATGGAGGGACAAGCAAAAAAATTTGTACCTCAAAAATCGAAATATTCCACATGCACATAACACCACATTTGATAATATCTATATACAATTATTTTGAAAATGACTTGTACATGGTTCTCGCAAACTGTTGTTTACCTCAGTATTTTTAATACTTCCTGTTTTGTACACATTTTATTTTTTTCATTATAAAGCGCCCAGAGGAGACTGACTACAGACAGATCTGTGTCGCAGGGCTGTTTGCATTGGTTGTCATTATTCTACTGTGCATTTGGGCATTCAGAAAATGGGTGAAGATAAAACAGAATGCGACAGAACCAAACCCTGAAGGTAAGTCAGTGCATCATGCTAATTCACCTAGAGGCCCTCTTTTATTTAGATTTCTTTGAAGCACTGTAACCCTGTCATCCCTATATTTGTAAAATGGATTCTTAAATCTCTCCTTTTAGTTGGGTCATACTAAAGTTTTTCATAAGGGTGAAGGAGTTGCTTTTAAATTATTATTATTTTTTTTTTTTTTATAAACTCCTTTTTGAAAATGCAGCACGCCCTAGGGCCAGGCACATGCACATGATACAAAATATACTGTAATTCAATTACTCCATTACAAGAGTTAACACAACAACATTGTATCTTCTTTTTTTATTTCTCTGATTAATAATATACTCCTCAAAATAAACTAAGGACCATATTTAGATTGTTATCATTTTTTAAAGTGCTAGCTGTAATTGAACAATTTACTGTCTTTTTGCAATTTTTAAGTAGTATTCTTTTACAATTGTTACCTTGCATTAACTTTTTATATGAATATGAAATCCATGATATTAAGTTTCAGTAATTATTACTATTTTATTTTATGGTCGCTTAAATTATTTTGAGGAATATATAATAGTTTAACCAACCGTACGGTGACCCATTTATTCTCCGCCTAATTTGGTATCTCATTTGTAAGGGCCGTCCTTTTAATGGCATGCCTACAACTGATAATATACCTAAAGCACTTCTTTTAATTGGTACAAAGACCAATTTAACTGAAACAGTCAATTAACTGTTGAAATCGGCAACTCGTTTACTTTACACACGAAAATAGAAGTTTAACTGATTAGTATCACTTAACCTCTGTCAAAACTGAACTGTTCTGTAAAGGTGGCCGATAACCTGTGATTATGCGCTCCCTTTTTTGTAACAGTTACAATAGCCAGTTCGAAGCAATCAATAAGCAATCAATAAGTAATCAATAAATAATCAATAATCTTTAATTAAGTGCTATTTTCTGTAACAGTTATATAAAAAGCTAGTGTATAAAAACTGACTAGCTGGTAGACTGTAATTATAAGATTTCTTTCTGTCAATGCCAGCCTTAAAAAAATAATTGGTTTGCCGTTTCCCTAATTAACCAAGAATTTTATTAGTGGGTATCCATAGGCAAATTTGTCAGATATAATAAACATATGCATGTTTATCCTCATTGGCAAATAATGCAACTGTAATTATAAGAATTCTTTCTGTTAAGGCCATCCTTAAAAAATAATTGATTTGCCATTTCCCCGACCATGGATTTTGTTAGTGGGTATCCATAAGCAAATTTGCCATGTATAATAAAGATAGGCTTGTATTATTGTAATATGAAAATCATATAATTCTTATTCTCATATGATTCTTATATAAAAGTAGCCACATATCATTATCATATAAAACATTGCATTTGATATTTATATAATAGGTGTTTCATAAAATGTTCATATCAGAATAAATTCCAAAAAGTTCCATTTTTAAAACACACTCATTTTTCATATAATTTTCATGAAAAAAAAAATGTTTGTCAACTATTATATAGTTACAATATGATACCTATATGACTCTTATATTAAAGGTTTTATATGGCCATGTGAACTTTATTTTGTCTGCTGGAGAAAGTAAAACCTTATAAAATTAAAGACAAATATTTTAAAGATAGCTAAAAAAATAATATATAGAATTGCTGTCAAACGTTTCGGGTTGTTGAGAGCCCAGATTATTGATTATGGTTGGCCTAATATACAAAAAATAGGTGAATGACTTAAGTCCTCTGATTATTGTTGAGATTTAATCACTGATTATCACTATTAGTGAATTTAATATTCATATCCCTGGACCAGTCATTAAGATTATTGTTCTTCTTGGGGAGAAGCTGGTAATTGTTATGTTTGCAAAACAAGATAAGAGAGATCTGCGTAGGATTTGATATTACCCTAGAGTAGAGAAAGAGTTGGAAGCCACAGCATTCTTCCTCTTCAATTGTTGGCGAATAAATCACATACAAATTCCGATCTTTAAATAGATGTAATTGACAGGACTGGTTGTCAGTTATTACTAGTCAAATACATGTGCACAAGCACCACAGTTACAGAGGCACAGATGAACTGTTTTGGACTAGGAGCCAGCTGGACCCCTTGCTTGCAAAAGTTAGGGGCCCAGCTTCAGAATCATTAGCCCAGAGTGTCGCATGTCACTTTATTCAGAAGGTTACATTAAAGTATACTTACATATACGTATACTTACTAAATGCTACCAATCAAAAGAAAACTTTGTAAAACCTTTAGAGCTGATGAAGATATTTTTAATCAATAGAATTATTTATTTTAAAACAAACAAAGAAAAAATCACACAAACAAATCTTTCATTCCCCAACACGAAGTTAGTTTATACTTGCAAGAGTCAAACTCAATATTCATTTTTGTAACATGTAGAGCCAGACAGAAAAATAAGAATTATATGTCCAAGTTATCTATTTAATTATAAATAGTATTGTTAATGAGTTTTGTTATAAATGATCACAACTAGAACATGTAAATTATTGTAATAAAATATTAAAACAGATCAGATATTATTAAATTAATGTTTTATTTTGTTATAAATATTGTATGTTAACATACAGTTTTCAAATTTAGGCATGAGACCTTTTCTATCAACATGATTCTCTGCCATATAATCATTATTGATGATTTCTAACAGCACCGCATTTTATTAATCAAAAGCGCCACGTTTTAGAATATCCAAAAAACGGAAGTGAAACCTAATAATTTCCCCTTCAAATTATAACACGAATTTATGATCATATGTAAAATAAACACTACCATTTCTGTTTTAATGTTGATTTTATACCGGCAAATGTTACTTGTACTCATGCACATCTAATTTTACATTAACATTCGAAGTGTAAAGTACCGTAAGATGCAGTTTTGTGGGAAACCGTACATCGCAACATCTCAAACATAGTCTTGTTTCTGCAGTGAAAATTGGAAAATAAAAACAAACGTTTGTTTCGTTATTATTTTGTTAAAGGTTTGTTTATTTATTTCGGCCAAAAGTACGTAGTTCACGGGACCAAAGCAAAATCTGCGGGGTAAAATCCTCGAACTTAAATGTTTGTGTTCAATGATTACCATTTTTCTGGTTTTTTTGGATGGAATATTTGTGGTCGCCACATGGGCGCGTGAAAGTCAAATTTTGGTCGCCCAGACCATTTTTTACTTGCCACGGGCGACTGGGCGAGTGCTAATTTGTGCCCCTGCAGTTAGGCTGGTTTGTTTCATGTTCAGATAGGTTTAAAGTGCCACCTAGAATGTGAAATAAATCTGGTTATTCCATTCTTTGAAAGTTAATAAATCATATACTCGGTAAAAAAGTTTTGGACCAGGGTATATAAAGTCATATAAAATTAAACTAGTGAACAGAATTTAAGTATCTTTTTTTAGTAACCAAGGTCTACCCTACCCGGTTAATTTGGTACCAGAAACATTAAATTCCAAACAAGATTTGATTTTAAAAAATATCGCGAACACACAAAGGGTCTGTAAAAAATGTTGCAAAGTCCATAGAAAGTAACAGTTACGGACACATTCGAGTAACCAATAAAAAGATTATTATTTTTTCGCAGACTTTCATTGTAAACGATAATTATTGTTGATTGTTGATCTATTGTGAATTATCAACTGAGATAATAAGGGTTATGGTCGAATGTCAAGGTTCAGCGATCATTGTACGGGTTCGAACACTGCCATGGTCCAAAACCTTTTTTACAGAGTATATATTGTACATTGATTTCTCCTCAAGTCTTTAAAGGTTAATATGTATATTATATAAATGATTTTATTGCCAATAATTACTTTTGCCGCAACAAGATTTGCTAAGCTACAGTTTCTTCTGGAGTATTTATCATTATTTTTTCTCTCCATTATAGCGTGTTGAACCTTTTTTATCATACAGATGAAATTTTAAAACATTTTTTTCTGTTTTGTTTTAAAATATTATTTTAAACTTCAGTGCATTCCATAGTCAAGTAGAATTCCAGTTGTCATGGCAAATAAACTATAGAAACCATTGCCAAGTAGATTTTCTGTTGTCATGGCAAACAAACTGTAGAAACCATTGCCAAGTAGATTTCCTGTTGTCATGGCAAGCAAACTATAGAAACCATTGCCAAGTAGATTGCCTGTTGTCATTGTAAAACAAACTATATAAACTATTGCCAAGTTAATTGCCCGTTGTTATGGCAAACACACTATAGCAACCTGAATGCCAATAAGACTGCCTGTTGGCATATCGACAAATCATGAGAACCCTTTTTAAGTAAGTTAATATGATTGGAATGAAAGAAAAATCTTATAGAGTTCCTCCCCCTGAAGTAAAATGTTGTCATGGCAACCAATCACTAAAAATAGTTAACAAATATATTGCCTGTTGGTATACCAAACACGCATTCAAATCAAATTATTATCAGATTGAGTACATGTGTCATGCTGAACAAACTTTTAAAACAATAGTCATTATATTGCGTGTTGATTCGTCAACCGAACTCTGTAAGAAATTTTGTCGAAGAACATTCATAATACTGTCTTCATGCCAGCAGAACTATCTGCCAAATTATATAATTGCCTTATTTTGTATCGGCAGTTGCCAAGGATAATTTGTGATCTCACTGCAACCAAATTATAAATCCTGTTGCCAAGTTACTTTCTGTTGTAGTATAAGTACTGTAGTTGCCAAGGAGACTTCCGTTGCCATGCCAAATGAATTTCTGAATCACGTAAATGGATTTAAGATTTTAACTGTTATATCAATAGTTGCTTAGGTGATATATGATAGTCATGCCAACTGATCTGTAACAACCGTTGTCAAGAACATTGTCCCAAAACATGTCTGGCAAATAGTTTTCTGTTGTATATATTAACATTGTTTGGCTGTATGTGAACCCCCAGATAGCGCCCACACAATCATTCTGTGATAGGACATCACAAGTAATTAGTTGAACTACAAAAAATCTTCAATGCAAGGAAACCTAATAAAGACTTGTTTTCTCTGGAGGCAGACATTGTTTCGGAGATAAATAGAAAACGACAGCTATCAAGGGGATTAAGACGTATTTGGTGTGAATATTGACACCATTTGTATAGAAGTGTCAGACGGAATTGGCCAAAGATGACTCCTGTTTGGCAGTTTGTAAAACATATTAGGTTATCTGGTGAAACTTGGGCCAACATGAGAGTAGTAAATTTTGTGTTAGTTTTAAGCATTGAATTATTATTAAGACAGAAGCTTTACAACAGAAAAAGCATGTATAAAGTTGAAAAACTGGATGAAAAAATATTGTGGCTGCCGTGTATTACTTTAATAATATTTTGGTAAGTCTTTGTCATGTATTCCTTTAACAATATAAGGTCAGTGATTGCTGTGTATTCCTTTAATAATATATGATCAGTGATTGCCGTGTGTCCCTTTAACCAGGGGTCACGCGATTAGGCGAAGTCGCTGAAAACTTCGCTTTAGTGTGGCCGACTTCGCCTTTTTATTCATGTGGGGCGAAATTTGAGTCGCCGTCATTTTCGGGGCAATTTCGGCAATTTCATATGTGATTAACCTCATAATAAACAAAAGGCTCTAAAATACACAATCAGCGTGTGTATCACACGTACCTTATTTAATCCCATTAAGATTAAATAACAACGCGACTCTTATCTAATCAGGGCAATAGCCTAATTATCGATCTTTATCAGCTTGCCTTAGGCGAGATGAAAATATCAACCGCCATGTTTGCTCGTTAGGCGATCACGTGATTAGATCATGAGGGGAATCATGTGCGCATTCTATTTAAGTAAACCAATCAAAGCTGTCGTATTTTTTTGTTTGATGAATAATTAAAAATCATACTACAAAACACTGCGCAAGGGCGGGGTTATGATAATGATTGACAGCGAGATACCTTGAAAAATCTCCCACGATAAATAAATTTAAAAGACAGTGTATATAAATTATATGATTGACATCGGCACAGTTGTAAAGAATCTTTAATAAGCAAAACTTTGATTGTGTGTTTTATTGACGCTAATTATGAAATAAAGAAATGTGTTTGGTATAAAGAGAGTTTGTTTGTGATTGTTTTATTGACGGGACAAATCAGCGGAAATGTATTGTATTCTACGATTAGACATAGATATTAATCGTCCGTCTCATGTCGACCGACCTCAAGTCTCCCTGTTTTGAAAAACTTCTCCCTGTTTGGCTGGAGGGAGGTCAATTCTCCCTATTTTTGGAGTCTGGCTTGACCCCTGCCCTTTAACAATATAAGATCAGTGATAGCCATGTATCCCTTTAACAATGTATCGTCAGTGATTGCCGTGTGTCCTTTTAACAATATAAGATCAGTGATTGCCGTGTATCCTTTTAACAATATAAGATCAGTGATTGCCTGTATCCCTTTAACAATACAAGATCAGTGATTGCCATGTGTCCCTTTAACAATATAAGATCAGTGATTGCCATGTGTCCCTTTAACAATATAAGATCAGTGATTGACATGTGTCCCTTTAACAATATATGATCAGTGATTGACCTATATCCCTTTAATTATATGATCATTGATTGAAGAGTGTCCCTTTAACACAGATTGCCATGTATCCCTTAACAAAATAAGATCAGTGATTCCCGTATATCCCTTTAACAAAATAAGATCAGTGATTGCCATGTATCCATGTATCCCTTGAACAAAATAAGATCATTGATTGCCATATATCCCTTTAACACTATAAGATCAGCGATTGCCATGTAGTACTTTAACAATATAAGGTCAGTGATTGCCGTGTATGCCTTTAAAAAATATGATCAGCGATTGCCGTGTCTCCCTTCAAAAATATATTATGATCAGTGATTGCCATGTATCCCCTTTAACAATATAAGGTCAGTGGTTGCCATGTATCCCTTTAACAGTATAAGATCAGTGATTGCTGTGTATCCCCTTTAACAAACTATAATCAGTGATTGCAATGTATCCCCTTTAACAATATATAATCAGTGGTTGCCATGTATCCCTTTAACAGTATGTGATCAGTGATTGCTGTGTATCCCTTTTACAATATATGATCAGTGATTGTCGTATATCCCTTTAACTATATAAGATCAGTGATTGCCGTGTATCCTTTTTAACTACCGGTATATAAGGTCAGTGATTGCCATGATCAGTGATTGCCATGTATCCCTTTAACAATATAAGGTCATTGATTGCCATGATCAGTGATTGCCATGTATCCCCTTTAACAATATATAATCAGTGGTTGCCATGTATCCCTTTAACAATATGTGATCAGTGATTGCTGTGTATCCCTTTAACAATATATGATCAGTGATTGTCGTATATCCCTTTAACAATATAAGATCAGTGATTGTTGTGTATTCCTTTAACAATATAAGGTCAGTGATTGCCATTTATCCCTTTAACACTTTATGGTCAGTGATTGCCATGTATCCCTTTAACAATATACAATCAGTGATTGCCATGTATCCCTTTAACAATATAAGGTCAGTGATTGCCATGTATCCCTTTAACAATATAAGATCAGTGGTTGTTGTGTATTCCTTTAACAATATAAGGTCATTGATTGCCATTTATCCCTTTAACAATATAAGGTCAGTGATTGCCATGATCAGTGATTGCCATGTACCCCTTTAACAATATAAGATCAGTGATTGTTGTGTATTCCTTTAACAATATAAGGTCAGTGATAGCCATGTATCTCTTTAACACTTTATGGTCAGTGATTGCCATGTATCCCTTTAACAATATACAATCAGTGATTGCCATGTAACCCTTTAACAATATATGATCTGTAATTTCCGTGTATCCCCTTTATCATATTATATGTTCAGTGATTGCCATGTATCCCTTAATAATACAAGATCAGTGATGGCTGTGTATCCCATTTAAACAATACATGATCAGTGATTGCCGTGTACCCCTTTAACAATATAATAATTGGTGATTGCTGCATGTCCGTTAACAATATAAGGTCAGTGATTGCCTATACAAAGCTAGTACTCCAGAATATCACAGGATATACAAATACAATTAGAAACTGATCTCCAACTGGAAGGATCATATAAGACATTGCCTGACACGTAAATGAAAAACAAATCATTCATTATCAAGTTCTTAAGATCGTTAGTCCCACGCTGGACATGGGAACCAAAAAACAAATCATTATTAGTGTAAGGAGATACATGGCCAACAGCAAAATAAAGATTTTTGGAATAGCAGATCCATATTCCCAGGAATTGGGGTATTCATTTGATTGAAATACAGTGTTGTTTGTTTGTTTGTTTGGTGTTTTATGTCATTTTCAATACATGTAAGGTTATATATGATGGTCATTTTTTTTGTGGTGGAGGCAGACCACCCACTTTTCCTGAATAGAACCAGTACTGTACACCTCCCCGCCATCCGTAAGAATCGACACTTCCTCACTTACAAGTCGAGCTCCCAGTGGGATTTGGACCCACAACGGTGAGAGGCGAGAAGGTTAACAACACAACGTCATTAACCCGTCGGCCACGGAGACGCACATTGGCAATACACAGCTTAAAGCAGATGTACATCAGGCTTTTTCTTGAAGAATCCACAATATTACAAATGTTCAAATTCATGAGAAAAAATGTCATATCTGTAAAAATATGGCCTTTTAAGACCATGTTCTAATTTGAATGGTGATTTATGTCATTTTTTGCACATTTTAGGCCATATATGGCGTTCGATTCTTTTGTGGTAGAGGCAGACCACCTCATTTTTCCTGTATAGAACCGGTACTATATACCTCCCGCCATCCTTAAGTCGAGGACTTTAAAAATGCTCATGTATTGGCATGACATAATTATCATGTGTACAGAGACCTGAGTAAATTGAGGCTTTCATTACAGAATACTCTTGTTTTGGCCAAATTTATTCTAATTGTCACGGATCTCACAAATTGGATATAAATCCCTGGCTCCTAACAACTCCTAATAAAAAATCTGTGCTAATCTAAATCGTTTTTTTATCGGACTTGTGACGCCCTCTGGAATTGTATCTTGTATTTGAAAATCAATCTTGTTAAAGGGACACATGGCAGTCTTGAAATTTGTATCTAACGTTTAAATTAGTATCACAATTTATTTATCAATGCAGCAGCATATGGGCTTCAAGCTTGCTTGCGTGTAATTAAATAACATTGAGTTTTCAGTTTTCATCATTATTTATCTACCATAGATTTAAATATATAATTAGTGCAATATAATAAATTAGTTAGTAATACCGAAAATAAATTTATATAAAACTGTTCTAATAATTAATATTAATGGTTGAACAAATGCAAGCTTAGTAGGAAAACTAACAGAACGCGGGACTTTCTCACAAATCAAGATTGCCGTCTGCTACTTTAATCACTTTCAAACTCCTCTATAAGTGATGGGTTAAAATATAATGGAACTGAAATGTCAAGTATTGACAAAGTTAGAAATAAACACATGAACGTGGGACTAGTTAACATTCCGACTGCGTTCCTTAAAGAAACAATAACTTGCAGTATAATTGTATTGATCAACTATTTTAAGGAAAACATGAGCCAGTGAGTTTTAAACTGGAGCTTAACCATGATGTATTTATCATATTACACTAGTGAAATAAATATGCAAATGAAGGTCGAATCATCTTTCGGTCCTTCATCGATTTTCATAATCGTTTGAGGATATCGTTCGTTGTTTGGTGGTGTAGGGAGTAGAACAAGTAAACATATGACGTCATCATAAAAACCTACGACTTCATCAACCGACAGCGTTATATATAGGAAGCTACTTCAAAAAAAAGAGAGAGAGACTTTTACTTAATACATGTCATGTACATGTTTCGTTCTTCTTCTTGCCTTTAGATAATTATCATCACTGGCAATCACTGGCAATATATTGATTTTACTCTGGGAATTATTCAGGCATTCAAAGCAACACTACCGCATCTTCCTCGTTGTTTATATGTATAGTTACAACACTACTGCATCTTCCTCGTTGTTTATATGTATAGTTACAACACTACCTCATCTTCCTCGTTGTTTATATGTATAGTTACAACACTACCGCATCTTCCTCGTTGTTTATATGTATAGTTACAACACTACCGCATCTTCCTCGTTGTTTATATGTATAGTTACAACACTACCGCATCTTCCTCGTTGTTTATATGTATAGTTACAACACTACTGCATCTTCCTCGTTGTTTATATGTATAGTTACAACACTACTGCATCTTCCTCGTTGTTTATATGTATAGTTACAACACTACTGCATCTTCCTCGTTGTTTATATGTATAGTTACAACACTACCGCATCTTCCTCGTTGTTTATATGTATAGTTACAACACTACCGCATCTTCCTCGTTGTTTATATGTATAGTTACAACACTACTTTACAACACTACTGCATCTTCCTCGTTGTTTATATGTATAGTTACAACACTACTGCATCTTCCTTGTTGTTTATATGTATAGTTACAACACTACCGCATCTTCCTCGTTGTTTATATGTATAGTTACAACACTACCGCATCTTCCTCGTTGTTTATATGTATAGTTACAACACTAATGCATCTTCCTCGTTGTTTATATGTATAATTACAACACTACTGCATCTTCCTCGTTGTTTATATGTATAGTTACAACACTAATGCATCTTCCTCGTTGTTTATATGTATAATTACAACACTACCGCATCTTCCTCGTTGTTTATATGTATAGTTACAACACTAATGCATCTTCCTCGTTGTTTATATGTATAATTACAACACTACCGCATCTTCTTCGTTGTTTATATGTATAGTTACAACACTACTGCATCTTCCTCGTTGTTTATATGTATAGTTACAACACTAATGCATCTTCCTCGTTGTTTATATGTATAGTTACAACACTACTGCATCTTCCTCGTTGTTTATATGTATAGTTACAACACTACCGCATCTTCCTCGTTGTTAATATGTATAGTTACAACACTAATGCATGAACTGTTATTTCAACAATTTCAATATATATAACAAAAAGTTTATTCCCCCCCTCCTCGCCGAAACTTAAACAAAAAGATTAACGTAACGCATATTTTGGAGAAAGTAGGTCACAGTGACCTAGTTTTCAGGGTAAGGTTAATGCTCGATGAGAGGAAGGTGCTATTAAAGTTTGATGAAGATCGGACATGGTAGTGCTGAGGTATAACATTATTATCCCCCCACCGCCACAAATCCCCAAATATTGTAGTTTGATGAACGGTGAACTGTTATTTCAACAATTTCAACAATTTCAACAATCCAATTTCAATCTTCCTTTTTAGATTCTTTCCTTAATTACAAACATCGCTATTTATTACTTGTGTTGCTGTTTTTAAAATTAAATATTGATCTACCTTTCTTCATTCTTCAGTCGACCCAATTTAAGAATCTCGCTGATGGACAACATGTTGATTTCACTCTCACTTGTGATTGGGATTTGATTGATTTTCATCCGGTATAATAGCAATCGGAAATTTTATTATTATGCAATGTTTTATTGTCAGTGAACACGGAAGCGTGGAATAATACAATAATGATGGACGGTTATAGATTAAACTAAGATCAGAAATGATTATTTGAGTTCTCTGTAATGTATTTGAATGAATATTTCATGCGTTCAAATTAGACGAAATTGTTAGTGAAGTTTCATCAACCAATTATATATTGGCGAGATAAAGAAACGCCTCATCGGGAATTTCCGCTATATATTGCATGTACACTATGCTGCTGTTAATCGAATGGTACATGGCTACGTAAGACCTTTCTTTTCGGAAAAAATACTAAAACAACACAAAACACAGCAAATAGTATTTCTTCAAAGTTTGATTATTGGCAGAGTATCTGTTTGGCTCAAGCATGTGAGCAAACTTAGGATGCAACTTTCTGCAAACTCTTTACGTTAAATACAGGACTAAAATAGTCAATTTTTCAAAGAGGAACTTCAATATTTATGAATTTCTTGTTATAAAGTGTACTGTGATTAAAACGTCTACAACATCACAGTTGTGTCCTTTCTCTAACCAACTGCAACTTTGTTTTACAAAACATCTTGGGATTTCTTTGGAATATTATGTGGCATTAAGTGTGCGGTATATACAATATATAGCGGAAATTCCCGATGAGGCGTTTCTTTATCTCGTCAGTATAGTAATTTAACTCATGAGTTTACATTTTCTGTAGTTCTGTTGTTTTTTCTTTCTTCAATTTTTACCTTTTCCCCACTTTTGTTATATATACTGAAAGGAAAAAGAAGTGCGACACGGGAATTCTCGCTATATATTGTATATACTGCACACTTAATTCCATATATATTCCAAGGAAATCCCAAGATGTTTTGTAAAAAAAAAAGAAGCTGCAGTTAGTTAGAGAAAAGACACAACTTTGATGCTGTAAACGTTTTAATCACAGTACACGTAATATGACATTCATAAATGTTAAAGTTCCTCTTTGAAGAACTGAGCCAGTTCAGTACTGTATTTAACGTAAAGAGTTTGCAAAATTTTGCATCCTAAGTTTGCACCAAACACGTACTCTGTCAATAATGAAACTTTGCAGGAATACTATTTGCTGTGTTACATGTTGTTTTAGTCTTTTTTGAAAGGAAAGATCTTACTTAGCCATGTACCATTCGATTAACAGCAACATACTGTACATACAATATATAGCGGAATTTCCCATGCCGCATTTCTTTTTCCTTTCAGTATATATGTTTTCACCTTTCAGTGACCTTTTTCAGAATTCATTTTACAGGAAACTTCATGAACATTTGTGAAGTAGATTTCACAGATCGTTCTGCTTCTTTCTTCCATATTGATTTCTGTTGCATGAAGAAAAATGCTTTATAAATAAAACAAATATTTCATAAAACCGATACAATCTAATCTCTAAGCCATACTGATGAAATATCTTGTTCTTTAAGTGGAAAATGGAAGTTGGAAATGATATGATCTGTAAGTGTATATAATATATAGCCTACTCTGTTTAAGGGACAATTTCTGTAACTTTTATCTTTTAGCTTATAAAACACAAAATAAAAAATTACATTGACAAGCATAACACACCAGCCATTATTGAATATTTACTAAATAAAAACAAGATTGTTTGACGGAAATCAATAGTGGCACAAAAAAAAGCACCGCTTCGTGGGGGTTGAACTCATAGCCCACACTAAAATTACACTCGCGGTTAATAAGTCAAACACACAATAGATGAGCGCGATCCTATCCGAGCTAAATGTGCCAAACTTAGATGCTGCAGAAAACTTGAGAAAATTATATATAGAGGATCTTACATGAGTAATTCATTATTGAATTTATTAAAACGAGTTGGCAAAATGATATAATGCGAGGCTCTTGCCGAGCATTATATCATTTTTGCTAACGTGTTTAATAAATTCAATAATGAATGAAAACGAATGTTAGATTCTATTAATCACATACTCACATATCGACTTTTATTGTATTTTACCTGTCGCGTTAACACGCGAAACCGACATAAACCTTGGGAATTGGATCATAGTCATTATCAATATTTTTGACAGCGCATACTAGACTTATTTGCATACTTATATAACTAGTGGTATATTGAAAACATAGAATGGTGTTATTCCACTCCCACACTGTAAGTTATGTGATATAGGTATATATTATGTAAGTGATAAAGAGCATTCATAAAAATTTCGTCAATTCCTGCCACCTCATATTTATTTGACAGATAACTATGTTCAAACTCTTAAAATTGTGTTTAAGCCAGAATATCTACCGCAACAGGACAGAAAATAATAATAGTGCACGGTTGTTAATTATCTTAGCCTGACTCTTATAGGGAGTACTACATATACTGAAAAAAATAAGATCAGTAAGTCCTTATGTACATTTAGATTAAAGAAATTCAATGCTTTTTTAGCTCGACTATTCGAAGAATAAGAGAGCTTATGTAATCACCCCGGGGTCGGCGTCGGCGTCGGCGTCGGCGTTGGCGTCGTCGTCCCACATCAAGGTTTGCGTGTAAGCTGTGTTTACAAGTCTATATCTCTTACATTTCTTATCCTACCACAACCAAATTTGTTCATGGGCTTCCTTGTAGCATTATCTTAAGGGCTGCATAAGCAATTTTGGTTCCTGTAACCCATGGGCTCCCATGGAACCCAAATTTTGATAGCCCTTAAAATATGTCTGTTTCACATCAAATTTTGCGTGTAAGCTGTGTTTACAGGTCTATATCTCTTACATTTTTTTTCCTAGCTGAACTAAATTTTGGAATTGGTTTCCTTATAGTATGTTGTAAAGGGTTGGATTAGTAATTTTGTCTTCTGCAAATTCTGGGCTCCCATGGAACCCAAATTGTGATGGCCCATAAAATGTGCAATAAAGGCATATCTAGGTTTGCATGTAAGCATGTATGCATGTATATATCTATAATTTTGGTTTGGGATTTGTTATAGCATTATGCATCTTATTACTTCGCCCACATTGGGGCATGGGCTCCCTCCTCCCCTCTACCCCCGCCCCCACTCCCCTCCACACCTTTTTTTTTTTTTTCATATTTCTGTGTTGTTTTAGTCAATTCTTACACAAATATGTTGCAACCCTCCCCGCCATCACCACGACACCCCCCGCCTCTCACCCCATCCCCCCCCCCCACCCACACTCGCCCCAGACTTGAAACCTTTTTTTTTTTTTACATATTTCTGTGTTGCTTTTGTCAATTCTTACACATATATGTTGCAACCCTCCCCTCCCCCCCCCCTCCCCCTGCCTCTCACCCCATGACCCCACCCACCACGCCCCACACTTGAATTTTTATTTATTTTTAAAAATATTTCTGTGTTGTTTTAGTCAATTCTTACACATATATGTTGCAACCCTCCCTGCCTCCCACCCTCACCCCGCACCACACACCCCCACCCCCAACCCCCCCCCACCCACTTGAAACTATTATACAATTTTTTTTACATATTTCTGTGTTGCTTTTGTCAATTCTTACACATATATGTTGCAACCTCCCTCCCTCCCTCCCCCTCCTCCCCCCTCACCCAATCACCCCCCCCCCCACCCCGCCCCACACTTGGAACTTTTTTTTTTTTTCATATTTGTTTGTTGTTTTAGTAAATTCTTACACACATATGTTGCCCCTTCTGCCCCCAGCCCCCTGCCCTCCCCCCAACCCACTCCCGCCTCTCACTCCCGCTCCCCCCACCCAACCCCCACTTGAAAATCTAATTTTTTTATATTTTTTTTTTTACATATGTCTGTGTTGTTTTAGTCCTTTCTTACACATATGTTGCCCTCACCACCCCCACTCCCCCCACCATCCACCCCTGCCTCTCTCCCACCCCCACCCCGCACCCCATTCAAAACTCTATTTTTTTTATTTATTTTTACATATTTCTGTGTAGTTTTGGTCAATTCTTACACAGAGTTATGTTGTGCTCCCAACCCCACCCCACATTGTTGTAGCCTTGTTTTCTGATGGTATATACTAGCTATAAATTTATTATTCTCCAAAAAATCGAATAGTCGAGCTGCGCTGTTCTCCGACAGCTCTTGTTATAATGTGAAGTATTATAAAACATTTGCATGACATAGGGTGATCTTCTCTTTCACTAATTAGTTGTGATCCAATGTAAGTATCAGAGTTATCTCCGATTTAGTTAAAACAGCATATTTCATATTTAAAAATACCAAGATCATGGTTAAACTTCACTAAATAACAGTTCTGGATTCAGGGCTTTTTCTAGATAAAAACGGACGTGGGGCCCTCCCAATGCAAAATAGTGGTATGTTATTGATGTACTAGTGTTCCTAATACTACCTTTTAGGCTTTTACCTCGCCCTAACTTACAAAATGTTGACATAAACAATTCTCAATTGGCCATTTTATCGATGAAAATAATTCCCAATTTGGTAGTTTTTTCCCAAATTTACAAGGGTCCTTTTTCCTGCAATACCTGAAAAAAGCCCTGAGGTTTTAAGTTATAAAAAATGCAAAATAAATGGATACTAACCTTGTCATAATGCAATGACAAACCAGTTTAAAAAAATTGAAATTACCTCCGTTTACATTGAAATACTAAGTACGAAATTATATTATCTGCAAATCAGAGAGATTGAATCATTTTGTTATTTTTTTCACAGATATCGTTTCACAATGTCCAGCACATATCTCCTAATCATGTTAATTATATGTTAATGACCTACATCTGCCACACATAGCCTAGAATATGCGCAAATGAATTTGCCATGCAATTTACTTGCTAAACCTATAATTATCAGTATATATATATCAGGGTTTCCCCAAGGGTCATAAGGCATGTCGCATGCAACATGCTTTCCTGGAAAAGAAAGGAAAAACAACATGCCTTCATCAAAGCAAATGCCTTAAGATTTTCTTAATTTGCATGAATAACAGATTTAAAAGAAGAAAAATAGAACTTTTGTGGTGATTCTTGTTCCTTTTGCACCAAAATCATAAAAGTATGTTATTTTGCCATTTTGCCATTAATAGGCACTATTTTGTTCAAGCCCAGTTTGGTAAATGTAATGTCAGAACAACATGCCTTCAAAATTTTCTGGGGGAAACCAATATATATGCTATCAGGAGAATCCTAAAAAGTGTGTTGTACGAACTGCAATGCATGTATATATTTTACATTAATTTTTAATTACTACTTCATTTCTTCATCAGTTTTTGTGCACAATATGACCTATTTATGTGTCGACATGCCGTAAAACACCATTCATTCATTCATTATGCATGTTTGTTATTGATAATAAACATGAAGGTTATAATATCAGTGCATGTAAATAAACCATACATGGAACAATGGTTAAATGACAATGCTAAAATTGGATGATCAATAATAGTTATTTTGAATGCAAATGCCTTTTGGTCGGAATCTAGAGCGCGACCATTTAATTTAATTAGTATGACTCAACCTGAATAATGGATTCCTTCTAGATGATTCCATGAGTTGAATTGAATTGAATTGAATGTTGTTTAACAGCTCATCAACACAGTATAGGTTATTTAGAGCCGCCCCAGACAGAGGGGATGGATACATAGGAATCTGGGAACCGTGCCCTACTCTTATTATCAAATAGATACCTATGGTTCTTTAACGTGCTCGGAGGATAGACTGATACACGGGACCGCCCGGTTTATGTCCCATCCGACGGACGAGGCTAAGGGAGTGTCTTGACCAAGAACACACCGACGAAACTCAGTGGCACCACGGAGGATTGAATCCGGGGCCTCCGGTTACAAATCCACCGCGCTTTCGTCTGCGCCATGCCAGCCCTCATCCATGAGTTGATGGAGATGGTTGCGAATTGGGTAAAGGTGTCCAGAATATATTATGCTATTTATTTAATTCCTCGTTACACAGCATCGCTTTTGATAATTACATTGTTTCTTGACTGAACTAATAAAGCAGACCAAAACTTTAATTTCATGTACAGGGTTTATAAACATTATTTTTTTATATAATTTTGAAATGTGTTGAGGCAACCACAAATCAGTTAAAGTGTTTCAAAACTTTTTTACAGTCTGTATACGTTGAACCAGTGTGTTGTTTCTTTTTGGCTGTTTTTGTAGCCTTTTTTTGGGCTATATTCCCAATGCCAAAACATATCTATTTTTTCCCAATTTGGAGACAAAACATTCCAATTGAAATAAAAATATAAAAAACAAATTTTAAAAAAGAAGCGTTAGTGTGACAAGTACTGAGAACGAAACACTTTTGAATGCCTGCATGTGTTGACCTTATTGTACTGAATACAGTATTAACGGTACAGTTATTAAAGGAATGTTTTACTGTCCCAATTTATGAAAAATCACATAAATTCCCAGTTGTAACGGTATGGGTTATGTTCCCAAATTATAGAGAAAAAACTATTCATTTATGCCGTTGTGAATTTCTCCCTGTCAAATTGTCATTTGTAAAAAAAATCACAAGTTTCCAAGTCATCATCAGTGAAGCATCTTGGGTAAATGGGACCTCAGGTCAGCTGACACTTATATAGTGAATAATGGGGTCCACTCTTCCTGTCCCACGTGGGAATTTTCAGTTTCTCAAGTATACTTTTGTAGTTCACAATGCATGACCTGGTTGTGTTAATTAGACCTGTGGCCAAATGGTTAACGACGTTGCGTTGTAAACCTTCGCCTCTCTTGTAAGTAAGGTGGTGTTGATTCTTACGGATGGGGAAAGGTATACAGTACTGGTTCTACCCAGGAAAAGTGGGTGGTCTGCCTCCACCACAAAGAATCGACCGTCATATATAACCTTGCATGTGTTTGAAAATGACGTAAAACTCCATACAAACAAACAAATAATTACACCATGCTCAGTGGTCTTAAAGAGGCAGATTAAATATAAATTTTATGTCAACATTGCTAATTTATGAGCATCCTGGGAATATTCCTTTTCTATAATTTAGGATTTATTATCAAAATAAAATCTTGAATAAAAATCATTAAATTTTCCGACAATTTACATTATTTTATGATTGATTCGGCTTATTTCCCTTGAATGAATGTCATTATGACAGTTATTTTCCTTGTCACTGAATGAATGTCATTATGGCAGTTGTTTGTTAGATGTGTCATTTAATTCAAAGTTATTTCCCTTGACTGTATGTTAGATGTGTCATTTCAACAATAGTTATTTCCCTTGAATTTAAAATAGATGTGTTATTTTAATCACAGTTGTTCCCCTTGAATGTATAAAAGTCATTAAATGATGTCATTTTCTAAGATCAGTTTAAAATTATTTAACTATAGATTTCTGTTAGATTTACACAGTTCTCCCCGCTAAATGGATGATAAGCAAGTTACAATTTGGGTCACAGTTATTAATTCCCCTTGAATAAAACAGAGCCCTCAGACACTTTCAATCCAGAATTGTCCCTTCCAGGACATTAATATTGACAATGGCTACCGTATTGTTTCTAATTAATGCTTCCACTCTTATAAGCGCCCCCCACTAACTTAAAAAAAATCATACCTTGAGGTGTAACATTGGTTAATATCCAAGGAAAGTGGTCAAAATCCCAGAAACATTATACACACACTTATGAATTTAATTCCATATTTCAGTAACACAACATTTTTTAGCATTATATAAGGAAATTAAAATGTGTACTGGCTTACGAAAGCGTTCTAATAAGCGCCCCACCTTTCAGAAAATGTCACGCCCCCGGGGGCGCTAATTAGAAATAATACGGTATGTATTGAGAAATGTTGGTTTATAAACTTCTGTTGGGTATTTTCAAGAAATAAAAAAGAATATATCATGTAATTTACTCAGTGACTTAATTCACAACAAGGCAGAGGGAATAAGTAAGTGCCGGGGTGGTCCAGTGGTAATGACACATCTCGGAGCTGTAATTTACCGTGTTCCTGCTGGCATGGGCGTCAAACATGTGACAATATCACACTGGTATTCTTCAAGTGGAGGCCAAATTGATTTCTGGGTTGTCGGGATTAAATTGTGACTATCATGAAAGTTAACAGGCATTGAGATTTTAGACTTATAATTTACTTTGTTAATATGGCCCTGGCTTTGGGGTAAACATTTATCATTGACTTTTGTTCAAAATGGCTGCATATTAAAAGGGCAAGGTTTCATGTTCATAGTATTATAGTAGTCATTATATATATGCCAACCTGGTCCGAGAATCAACTTTCATGCCCCAGCCAACCCTTTCTCCAAAAAGCGAAAACGGGGTTGGCTGGGGAATGAAATAAAACGTTAATTTCAGCTTGAAAAGCCTGCATATTGTAAAATTTAAAAAAAAAGTTTATTTAAACAGGTTATCACATTTTTTCAGTAAAAAATGTTTTTAAACGTGTTTTATTGTTGAAATATCCGTTATAAAATCCTACTAATATAAGCTTTCTCATCGCTTAATGGAAATAAGACGAGACCACGTAATGACCTGCAGCTAATATCACTAAACATATAATTAAATACTCATGATTTTTTAGAAAGAAAAATTAATTATATTTTCAACATGAATAAAAATAATTTTTTTTTTTTTTTTTCAATATTTTGGATGGTAATATACATGTAGGTAATTATATGGTAATATAGATAACTATATATCCATGAGAAAGTAAATTTTATTTACGGGTCATAATAAATTCATTTAAGGGTCGTATTAAATTCATTTAAGGGTCATATTAAAATCATTTAAGGGTCATTAAATTCATTTAAGGGTCATGTTAACTTTTATTAAACATCATGTTAAAATTTATTTAATTGTCAAAAACAAAAAAAAGTTAACTTTTGTCATGTTAAAAAATAATGCTTCTGAAAAAAATTAAGCATTTTCTCTCAGACTTTTAAAGGGACACACGGCAATCTTGAAGTGTTTGAAATGATTATCTCGATTTATATATCCAGTATCATTTTTACTTTTACCCTGGTTACATTTAAATAAATCAATTTTTAAGTATTCACTATTTCCTCTTATTAATTACTATAAGTTTTAATATATTATAGGCAATAATATCAAAAATTAATAATATGCAGAAACGTGTGGCAATAATACAATTCTTATAATTAACATTAATGATTGAACAAATGCAATTTATGCAGAAAACTAACGGGACGCCGCTAGTTTTTAAAAAATCAAGATTGCCATGTGTCCCTTTAAACCAGGGAATATATCTGTCAAATAGTGACGGCTCACTGAGATCGATTATTTAAAAATAAATGTCAGTGGCAATTTTGGTAAAAATAAACAGTAACAAATAATTAAGTAATATATTGGGTACTAATCTTCAGAATTCATGACCTTCAGAAAGAATCCAATTTCAGTATCATATTTATACAAAGTTATTCACTGTTTTATTTCGTTAACGGCCTGATCAAATTCAATAAGCAATGACATGTCGTGGCGGTAATCTAATCTAACGTCGGAGCCTAGAATTATTAAGGAAGACGTTTCTCAAAGGAGACAGAGTATTGATGCGTGTATCTAAACAGTAAGTAGATATATAGAGGAGCGAATGTGAAACTGTTGTAACAATAAATAAATAAAAAAAAAAGATACAGTACTTTGGCGTTTATTCCTCGATACTGAGGATGAACCTGGTGTACGATTACTTTTCTCGAACAACAATTTAATGTCTGATCGAGAGTGACGTAGATTGACGTTTCTGTATCTGTTTAGGGGTGAGCAATCATGGTTCTGAGTAATTGTCACGTAACGTTACTTTCTTTATTACGAAATAATAGCTGTGTAACTGTATGTATTGCCAATGTTTTGAATACTAGCATGCGGAAGGCACCGAGATTGGTAGCCATTGAATATTAAATGGAATTGTTGTCTGACGGCTTATTGACACATTGGTAAGGTGATTTTGAGATGCTGTAGAGATCTAGCGGGAACGGATAAGTAGGAATCCGGGAACTCGGCCCTACTCTTACTTACTATTGAATAGATTCATAAAAGTTCCTAATTAACATGCTCGGAGGATCATCTCTGAGACACGGGACGGCCCTGTTAAGTCCCCCATTACGTGGTTCTGCCTTAATTCCATTAAGCGATAGGAAAGCTTGTATTAGCAGGATTGTATAACGGATATTTTGGCAATAAAACAGGTTTAAAACCCTTTTTATTTACTGAAAAATGTGATAACCTGTTTAAAATTACCTACCGGTAATTAAATGTTTTAATTTTACAATATGCAAACTTTTTAAGCCGAAATTAAGGTTTTATTTCATACCCCAGCCAACCCAGTTTTGGCTTACTGCATGGAGAAGGAGTTGGATGGGGTATGAAAGTTAATACTCGGACCACGTAATGCTATCTGACGGCCAATACTAGGGGTTACAGTGTCGTGTCTGAAAAGGATAGATTGACAGTTAATTTTTAGTGGTTGAGGCAGACTACACCCTTATTATGCCTGGGTAGAACCATGAGTACTGTATATCTCCCGCCATCCATAAAAATCAACACTTCCTCACGTACAAGTCGAGCTCCCAGTGGGATTCGAAGAACGAGAAGGTTTCAAATGCAGCGGTGTTACTCTCTTGATCACGGAATCGTTTTCAAGTGTTTATATATATCAGAAGAAGGAGAAAGAAAAAAATATATATTACCTAAATTTCACTTAATTATGCATCATCAGACTTTACGTCAAATGATACTGGATTAAAAATTCTAAAGCTGGATAAATACTTCAAGATTGCCGTGTGTCCCTTTAATACAAAATTTGACATTTCATACCTCGTCCTGTAAGTAATATCATACTTTAATAGTAATACCAGGATCCCCATCAAGGGTTACCGCATTGATTTGGTACAGAGTTTCAGGCTTTTTCATTATTATCGCAAACTGCTGCCAAATATTTGGCAAGCCAACCCTGTTTTGTGATAACGATATTATTGTTAAACATGGTATGATAATCGTAAACAAATTGCTTTATATCTAAGTCAATAATAAATAGGCTGGCTTTATTTTTAGTAGTTTTGCGAATAGGAACATTGACATTGCACACCTGTGGAGGTTTGTACAAAAATGTTGGAAATAAAAGTCATTGAATTGAAATAGCACTAAGCTTGTAATGGGATCGATCGTAACTGGGTTAAAGGGACACATTTATTATGCAATCTCCTTATATCTTACATTAAGTTGAAAGTTGTTTATTAAATGGCTTATATCAACACACATTAAGGTTATTTAGAGCTGGCCTTGAGAGAGAACGTAGGATACATAGGAATCTGCAGGGAACCTGCTGTTAACGAATAGATTTCTGTGGTTCTTGGATGATAATTAATTTAGTCAACATATTCCTTGTCCTGCTGAAGAGGGTAAACTCATTGATGCTTGAACCTGGGTCTTCTGGATTTCAAGTCTGCCATGCTATCCACTAGGCCACGCGAAGTCCGTCCGCCACACTGAACCAAGAGAGAATCCTCAGGGTGGGGTATATATTACAGTATCGACTATTACATTAAAATTGGTACCTTGCTATAATAGTTGAGGTAATTATCAGGGTTCTCAATAGACGCGTACACACGCGTTATGACGCATGGAAATTCAATTTGACCCAATTCTGACGCAGCTAATTTACCACCTGTGCATTTTTATGACGCGCGTGTATTTGCTTCCATTAGCATCAATCCAATACACATATGTACCTATTTTCGATAGTCCAAACAATGAGCACGCGCTGCATAACAGTGATTGTGTCATATAGTAAAGCTTCGTGCAAATATTAAAATATTGAGGATTATTGATGCATTAATTATTATTATAATTACTTTAAAAATATTCAGATATGCCAACAAAATGTTTACTTATTTACATAAAATAATAATGATTTGCAGATATTTAAATTGGATAGAAAATCAAACTAACACGTTTGTTAGAAAAAAAAGAAAAAATTACCGTTTATCCCTTTAAGCAATAATAAAAATAGTATCAAATGATTTGTCAAAAATGTGTGAGGCTCAGTTTTTTTTCTGCCAAATTTGGGACAAGTATAGCTTATAAATTTTGTAATTCAGTGGCATGGAATTTCTTGCATGGTCATCGTTATCATCACATTTTAGACTTAGGCTTTCAAGTTCGCAATAACTATATATATATCTGTATGATAGCTTTATAGTTATATATAGTTAAAATATGATGTTATTAATTAAGTGTTTTCATATTGGCCCAGTTATTGGTCCAAGGACTGTCATACTGGCCCAAGGTCAAAGGCCGTGGGCCAATATGACTGTCCGAGGACCAATAACTTGGACAATATGAAAACACTTAATTAATGACAATTTATTTTAATTAACTTCCACTACAGTGTAATTTTATTTTAATAACATAATTTTGACATTATTTATATAATTTACTTTTTAAGTTGATATAAGCAAGCGTGAATCAGTGAGGGCTCATGTTAACCTTACGGACAGCTTGTTAACCTTACGGACAGCTTGCCCATGGGGCAAGTTAACTTTGAAATTTACTTGCCCATGCCAGTTTGCTGGTTGCCCAATTATTTAGACTCGAAGCTTTTATTTTATAACGATATACTGTTTGAGGCTTCACAAGTATTAGACCACTTACTGATATAACTCTCACAGCACCTTTCTGAGAATTCTAAAAGCTGGTCTAATACTTACAATGTAACAACAATAATACACTGGCTACCATAATGGTTGAGTTGGATTGAAATATGCATTAGAACTTAAACTCTGCAGGCTTCATTATTTTTTATTTAATTTTTTAATATTTCAAATTTTATATTAAAAAGGGGGATAATTCTTATAAAACATTCAATTTACTATAGTAACTTATAACAGAAATGCACTTAAATGGGCAAGCATTTTGAAATTGTGAATTATTGGTCGAAAATTAAAGCAAGGGTGGGTTACACAATGACAGTGTTATATTCAGCTTGTCATGATCACCTGGATGTATGCACACAATGACAGTGTTATATTCAGCTTGTCATGATCACCTGGATGTATGCACACAATGACAGTGTTATATTCAGCTTGTCATGATCACCTGGATGTATGCACACAATGCCAGTGTTATATTCAGCTTGTCATGATCACCTGGATGTATGCACACAATGCCAGTGTTATATTCAGCTTGTCATGATCACCTGGATGTATGCACACAATGCCAGTGTTATATTCAGCTTGTCATGATCACCTGGATGTATGCACACAATGACAGTGTTATATTCAGCTTGTCATGATCACCTGGATGTATGCACACAATGCCAGTGTTATATTCAGCTTGTCATGATCACCTGGATGTATGCACACAATGCCAGTGTTATATTCAGCTTGTCATGATCACCTGGATGTATGCACACAATGACAGTGTTATATTCAGCTTGTCATGATCACCTGGATGTATGCACACAATGACAGTGTTATATTCAGCTTGTCATGATCACCTGGATGTATGCACACAATGACAGTGTTATATTCAGCTTGTCATGATCACCTGGATGTATGCACACAATGACAGTGTTATATTCAGCTTGTCATGATCACCTGGATGTATGCACACAATGCCAGTGTTATATTCAGCTTGTCATGATCACCTGGATGTATGCACACAATGCCAGTGTTATATTCAGCTTGTCATGATCACCTGGATGTATGCACACAATGACAGTGTTATATTCAGCTTGTCATGATCACCTGGATGTATGCACACAATGACAGTGTTATATTCAGCTTGTCATGATCACCTGGATGTATGCACACAATGACAGTGTTATATTCAGCTTGTCATGGTCACCTGGATGTATGCACACAATGCCAGTGTTATATTCAGCTTGTCATGATCACCTGGATGTATGCACACAATGACAGTGTTATATTCAGCTTGTCATGATCACCTGGATGTATGCACACAATGCCAGTGTTATATTCAGCTTGTCATGATAACCTGGATGTATGCACACAATGCCAGTGTTATATTCAGCTTGTCATGATCACCTGGATGTATGCACACAATGACAGTGTTATATTCAGCTTGTCATGATCACCTGGATGTATGCACACAATGACAGTGTTATATTCAGCTTGTCATGATCACCTGGATGTATGCACACAATGACAGTGTTATATTCAGCTTGTCATGATCACCTGGATGTATGCACACAATGACAGTGTTATATTCAGCTTGTCATGATCACCTGGATGTATGCACACAATGACAGTGTTATATTCAGCTTGTCATGGTCACCTGGATGTATGCACACAATGACAGTGTTATATTCAGCTTGTCATGGTCACCTGGATGTATGCACACAATGACAGTGTTATATTCAGCTTGTCATGATCACCTGGATGTATGCACACAATGACAGTGTTATATTCAGCTTGTCATGATCACCTGGATGTATGCACACAATGACAGTGTTATATTCAGCTTGTCATGATCACCTGGATGTATGCACACAATGCCAGTGTTATATTCAGCTTGTCATGGTCACCTGGATGTATGCACACAATGCCAGTGTTATATTCAGCTTGTCATGGTCACCTGGATGTATGCACACAATGCCAGTGTTATATTCAGCTTGTCATGGTCACCTGGATGTATGCACACAATGACAGTGTTATATTCAGCTTGTCATGGTCACCTGGATGTATGCACACAATGACAGTGTTATATTCAGCTTGTCATGGTCACCTGGATGTATGCACACAATGACAGTGTTATATTCAGCTTGTCATGATCACCTGGATGTATGCACACAATGACAGTGTTATATTCAGCTTGTCATGATCACCTGGATGTATGCACACAATGACAGTGTTATATTCAGCTTGTCATGATCACCTGGATGTATGCACACAATGACAGTGTTATATTCAGCTTGTCATGATCACCTGGATGTATGCACACAATGACAGTGTTATATTCAGCTTGTCATGATCACCTGGATGTATGCACACAATGACAGTGTTATATTCAGCTTGTCATGATCACCTGGATGTATGCACACAATGACAGTGTTATATTCAGCTTGTCATGATCACCTGGATGTATGCACACAATGACAGTGTTATATTCAGCTTGTCATGATCACCTGGATGTATGCACACAATGACAGTGTTATATTCAGCTTGTCATGATCACCTGGATGTATGCACACAATGACAGTGTTATATTCAGCTTGTCATGATCACCTGGATGTATGCACACAATGCCAGTGTTATATTCAGCTTGTCATGATCACCTGGATGTATGCACACAATGACAGTGTTATATTCAGCTTGTCATGATCACCTGGATGTATGCACACAATGCCAGTGTTATATTCAGCTTGTCATGATCACCTGGATGTATGCACACAATGCCAGTGTTATATTCAGCTTGTCATGATCACCTGGATGTATGCACACAATGCCAGTGTTATATTCAGCTTGTCATGATCACCTGGATGTATGCACACAATGACAGTGTTATATTCAGCTTGTCATGATCACCTGGATGTATGCACACAATGACAGTGTTATATTCAGCTTGTCATGATCACCTGGATGTATGCACACAATGACAGTGTTATATTCAGCTTGTCATGATCACCTGGATGTATGCACACAATGACAGTGTTATATTCAGCTTGTCATGATCACCTGGATGTATGCACACAATGACAGTGTTATATTCAGCTTGTCATGATCACCTGGATGTATGCACACAATGACAGTGTTATATTCAGCTTGTCATGATCACCTGGATGTATGCACACAATGCCAGTGTTATATTCAGCTTGTCATGATCACCTGGATGTATGCACACAATGCCAGTGTTATATTCAGCTTGTCATGATCACCTGGATGTATGCACACAATGCCAGTGTTATATTCAGCTTGTCATGATCACCTGGATGTATGCACACAATGCCAGTGTTATATTCAGCTTGTCATGATCACCTGGATGTATGCACACAATGCCAGTGTTATATTCAGCTTGTCATGATCACCTGGATGTATGCACACAATGCCAGTGTTATATTCAGCTTGTCATGATCACCTGGATGTATGCACACAATGCCAGTGTTATATTCAGCTTGTCATGATCACCTGGATGTATGCACACAATGACAGTGTTATATTCAGCTTGTCATGATCACCTGGATGTATGCACACAATGACAGTGTTATATTCAGCTTGTCATGATCACCTGGATGTATGCACACAATGACAGTGTTATATTCAGCTTGTCATGATCACCTGGATGTATGCACACAATGACAGTGTTATATTCAGCTTCTCATGGTCACCTGGATGTATGCACACAATGACAGTGTTATATTCAGCTTCTCATGGTCACCTGGATGTATGCACACAATGACAGTGTTATATTCAGCTTGTCATGGTCACCTGGATGTATGCACACAATGACAGTGTTATATTCAGCTTGTCATGGTCACCTGGATGTATGCACACAATGACAGTGTTATATTCAGCTTGTCATGGTCACCTGGATGTATGCACACAATGACAGTGTTATATTCAGCTTGTCATGGTCACCTGGATGTATGCACACAATGACAGTGTTATATTCAGCTTGTCATGATCACCTGGATGTATGCACACAATGACAGTGTTATATTCAGCTTGTCATGATCACCTGGATGTATGCACACAATGACAGTGTTATATTCAGCTTGTCATGGTCACCTGGATGTATGCACACAATGACAGTGTTATATTCAGCTTGTCATGATCACCTGGATGTATGCACACAATGACAGTGTTATATTCAGCTTGTCATGATCACCTGGATGTATGCACACAATGACAGTGTTATATTCAGCTTGTCATGATCACCTGGATGTATGCACACAATGACAGTGTTATATTCAGCTTGTCATGATCACCTGGATGTATGCACACAATGACAGTGTTATATTCAGCTTGTCATGATCACCTGGATGTATGCACACAATGACAGTGTTATATTCAGCTTGTCATGATCACCTGGATGTATGCACACAATGACAGTGTTATATTCAGCTTGTCATGATCACCTGGATGTATGCACACAATGACAGTGTTATATTCAGCTTGTCATGGTCACCTGGATGTATGCACACAATGACAGTGTTATATTCAGCTTGTCATGGTCACCTGGATGTATGCACACAATGACAGTGTTATATTCAGCTTGTCATGGTCACCTGGATGTATGTACACAATGACAGTGTTATATTCAGCTTGTCATGGTCACCTGGATGTATGTACACAATGACAGTGTTATATTCAGCTTGTCATGGTCACCTGGATGTATGCACACAATGACAGTGTTATATTCAGCTTGTCATGATCACCTGGATGTATGCACACAATGACAGTGTTATATTCAGCTTGTCATGATCACCTGGATGTATGCACACAATGACAGTGTTTTATTCAGCTTGTCATGATCACCTGGATGTATGTACACAATGACAGTGTTATATTCAGCTTGTCATGATCACCTGGATGTATGCACACAATGACAGTGTTATATTCAGCTTGTCATGATCACCTGGATGTATGTACACAATGACAGTGTTATATTCAGCTTGTCATGATCACCTGGATGTATGTACACAATGACAGTGTTATATTCAGCTTGTCATGATCACCTGGATGTATGTACACAATGACAGTGTTATATTCAGCTTGTCATGATCACCTGGATGTATGTACACAATGACAGTGTTATATTCAGCTTGTCATGATCACCTGGATGTATGCACACAATGACAGTGTTATATTCAGCTAGTCATGATCACCTGGATGTATGTACACAATGACAGTGTTATATTCAGCTTGTCATGATCACCTGGATGTATGCACACAATGACAGTGTTATATTCAGCTAGTCATGATCACCTGGATGTATGCACACAATGACAGTGTTATATTCAGCTAGTCATGATCACCTGGATGTATGCACACAATGACAGTGTTATATTCAGCTTGTCATGATCACCTGGATGTATGCACACAATGACAGTGTTATATTCAGCTAGTCATGATCACCTGGATGTATGCACACAATGCCAGTGTTATATTCAGCTTGTCAAGATCACCTGGATGTATGCACACAATGACAGTGTTATATTCAGCTTGTCATGGTCACCTGGATGTATGCATCAGCTAGTCATGATCACCTGGATGTATGCACACAATGACAGTGTTATATTCAGCTAGTCATGATCACCTGGATGCATGCATAGGGAGTCACTGAGAACCATACTGGAGTCTTGATTTTTGCAAACATTTTATCAAAAAGATTTGAGGTTGAAGTCACCGGCCCGTCACAGCTGTGGGTTCGAGCCTTCATAGGACCAGGAATCTTTATGTTAGGAAGCTGATGATCTAGCTGGCTTGCGGAAAATCGTTGGTTCTACTCAGGAGCCTGTCTTGCACGAAAATTGCCCGGAGTACGTGTACCTGGGGTCTTCCTCCACCAATGGAAACTGGAAAGTGGCCATAAGACCTTAGCTGTTGGTGCAGCTATAAAATCCAATTATTTTTGAAGTTGCCAAGTTGTATAAGCTCGATTTAAGGATAAAAACAGTACCTTTCACATCAAACAAATGTATGAACACCATTCTCAACTTTTCCCGACCTTAAATGTCTGCAGTGCTTTGAAACTTTTCATGCACAGAATGCAGGGAAGCGTACAAACCTAACTTTACTCAGTATAAACCATATTCTGTAGTCTTCAAACATACAATTTTCATCACAAGTATAACCTTAGTTTTCCCAATCAGTTGATAATTAAGCCATATTGCAAATGAATTTGACATTTGCCATTTATTTAATACCAGTCATAATTGAGTCGTAACCAATGATTTCGTGCAAATTTCTTCGTTTTGTAATCGCTAGAGAGGAAGAAAACAGATTTAGATGAAAAGGTTAAGGTGGTATATACTCGGTAAAAAAAGTTTTGGACCAGGGCATATAAAGTCATATAAAAATAAAACTAGTGGACAGAATTTAAGTATCTTTTTTTAGTAACCAAGGTCTACCCTACCCGGTTAATTTGGTACCAGAAACATTAAATTCCAAACAAGATTTGATTTTAAAAAAATATCGCGAACACACAAAGGGTCTGTAAAAAATGTTGCAAAGTCCATAGAAAGTAACAGTTACGGACACATTCGAGTAACCAATAAAAAGATTATTATTTTTTCGCAAACTTTCATTGTAAACGATAATTATTGTTGATTGTTGATCTATTGTGAATTATCAACTGAGATAATAAGGGTAATAGTCGAATGTCATGGTTAATATGCCAGATACCCTGTATAATAGAGATGTCTAGATTAACTAATTGACACAAATGTTAGAAATCATGAACTTATGGAAGAGGATGTTGAGACCATGAAAAGGGTTATTGTGCTGATCATTGGTAGTTGTTGTTACACTACGCCTCAGTGGTTGAGGGGTTAGTGATGTTACGTTGTAAACTTTCTCGCCTCTCACCGCTGCTGGTTCGAATCCCACTGGGAGCTCAACTTGTCCCACTTGGAGCTCAACTTGTCCAACTGGGAGCTCAACTTGTCCCACTGGGAGCTCAACTTGTCCCACTGGGAGCTCAACTTGTCCCACTGGGAGCTCAACTTGTCCCACTGGGAGCTCAACTTGTCCCACTGGGAGCTCGACTTGTCCCACTGGGAGCTCGACTTGTCCCACTGGGAGCTCGACTTGTCCCACTGGGAGCTCGACTTGTCCCACTGGGAGCTCGACTTGTCCCACTGGGAGCTCGACTTGTCCCACTGGGAGCTCGACTTGTCCCACTGGGAGCTCGACTTGTCCCACTGGGAGCTCGACTTGTCCCACTGGGAGCTCGACTTGTCCCACTGGGAGCTCGACTTGTCCCACTGGGAGCTCGACTTGTCCCACTGGGAGCTCGACTTGTCCCACTGGGAGCTCGACTTGTCCCACTGGGAGCTCGACTTGTCCCACTGGGAGCTCGACTTGTCCCACTGGGAGCTCGACTTGTCCCACTGGGAGCTCGACTTGTCCCACTGGGAGCTCGACTTGTCCCACTGGGAGCTCGACTTGTCCCACTGGGAGCTCGACTTGTCCCACTGGGAGCTCGACTTGTCCCACTGGGAGCTCGACTTGTCCCACTGGGAGCTCGACTTGTCCCACTGGGAGCTCGACTTGTCCCACTGGGAGCTCGACTTGTCCCACTGGGAGCTCGACTTGTCCCACTGGGAGCTCAACTTGTCCCACTGGGAGCTCAACTTGTCCCACTGGGAGCTCAACTTGTCCCACTGGGAGCTCAACTTGTCCCACTGGGAGCTCAACTTGTCCCACTGGGAGCTCAACTTGTCCCACTGGGAGCTCAACTTGTCCCACTGGGAGCTCAACTTGTCCCACTGGGAGCTCAACTTGTCCCACTGGGAGCTCAACTTGTCCCACTGGGAGCTCAACTTGTCCCACTGGGAGCTCAACTTGTCCAACTGGGAGCTCAACTTGTCCCACTGGGAGCTCAACTTGTCCCACTGGGAGCTCAACTTGTCCAACTGGGAGCTCAACTTGTCCAACTGGGAGCTCAACTTGTCCAACTGGGAGCTCAACTTGTCCAACTGGGAGCTCAACTTGTCCAACTGGGAGCTCAACTTGTCCAACTGGGAGCTCAACTTGTCCAACTGGGAGCTCAACTTGTCCAACTGGGAGCTCAACTTGTCCAACTGGGAGCTCAACTTGTCCCACTGGGAGCTCAACTTGTCCCATTGGGAGCTCAACTTGTCCCACTGGGAGCTCAACTTGTCCCACTGGGAGCTCAACTTGTCCCACTGGGAGCTCAACTTGTCCCACTGGGAGCTCAACTTGTCCAACTGGGAGCTCAACTTGTCCCACTGGGAGCTCAACTTGTCCCACTGGGAGCTCAACTTGTCCAACTGGGAGCTCAACTTGTCCAACTGGGAGCTCAACTTGTCCCACTGGGAGCTCAACTTGTCCAACTGGGAGCTCAACTTGTCCAACTGGGAGCTCAACTTGTCCAACTGGGAGCTCAACTTGTCCAACTGGGAGCTCAACTTGTCCCACTGGGAGCGCAGCTTGTGTAAGTGAGAAAATGTCAATTCTTACATATGGCTGGAGGTATACAGTACTGGTTCTACCCAAAACAAAACAACAAAAAATCAACAATTATTTATGGCCTAAAATGTACTAAAAATGACGTAAAACACCATTCAAACAAACAAATTTTCACAAGAATTGGGCCTACAACAATTTGTTTGTTGATGTTTTAAGTCATTTTAGCTCAAGTTAGGCCATATGCGACGGTCAGTATATTAGACCACCCTATTTATTCTGAGTTGAACCAGTACTGAACATCTCCCGCCATCCGTAAGAACATTTTCTCACTTGATAAGTCGAGCTCCCAGTGGGATTTGAACCCGCACTGGTGGGAGGCAACAAAGGTGCCTACAACAAAATTTAATATTAAGACAAGGATGTTAAATTTTGTCGTCCTTGTCTTAATATTAAATTTCCTTGTTCTAAAACTAAAAAAAAATTGTCTGGTGGAATCCAGAAACGCAATTAACAATTCCTTTTTTTTTTTGAAATGCCAATTAAAATTATTAATTAAGTGAAAAACCTTTATTCTGTGATTATATGTTTGTTCATTTCAGAAGTAGCATGCAGACATTCGTTAAGGCTGAACTGCTGCACTCAACTTTAGGATTTATACTATATATTTCAATTAACTTCTTGCATTGCATGCACGAGGCCATTTTGTTTCCTAAATTGGATGGCCATCATTTTTATATGCAAGTTAATGTTAAGAGAAGCCGTAATTCCCCAAGGCTCATGGGACTTTTTTTACTTCTAAGATGAGGAATCAATGTTAATGGAAACAAATGGTAAAGTGATAGGATTTTGACGATTGACGATGATTGTATGTCTACTGAATATATTGAATCAGGGAAGATAATTGTTTAGCAGATCTTTATTTTTATTGATAGATATACTGATGGGTCTATCAAAAACTGGTCTATGATAGATATACTGATGGGTCTATCAAAAACTGGTCTACAACCATTTTAAGCTGTTAAAGGCTTAGGTAAGAGTAAAAAAGTGCAAAATGGCCCCAGAGAAACTTTTCTGATCATTTTGTACAGTATGCTACTCAGAGAGGTTTAATAATAAATTTCTAAATAATAAAGCATTGTTTTAAACCATAAAATTTGGCATGTAAATACACTAAACGTTGCTCTATACAGATAAATCAAAACAATTATATAATGTATATATTTTCTAAACTTTCTAGAACAAAACGGCCAACTGTTCCTAACTGTCAACTTTTAAATTTTGGTGCATCTGTTGCTAGCTGTACCTGTAAAAACAAGATCAGCTCGCTGAAACATGGACAAAATACTAACTAATTGCAGTTTATATACCTAATGTGTGTAGCAATTATGCCCCCAAGAGTTTAAAGCCAAGTGAAAATAACAATATTTTTACCATTAAATTGTTTAAAAAAACGACAAGGTAAGGTAGATATGAGATGAAGGATTGGTTCAATTGCAAGGGCACACTGCCAAAAATCAACTTTGCAGTGATGCAGACTTTTCTTATCGGTTATATCCCTTGCATCTGTAATGTTGTCCAGCCTTTCTTCGCCACACTCCGGGCGTGAGATCCCTGGCCCCGGCCACTCCGGGTGTAAGATTCCTGGCCCCGGCCACCCCGGGCGTGAGATCCCTGGCCCCGGCCAACCCGGGCGTGCGATCCCTGGCCCCGGCCAACCCGGCACTTTTGTGAGCTTCATAACTGGAGTAGCTGCAGTGGCCCAGTGGATAGCACATTCAGCTGGAGTAGCTGCAGTGGCCCAGTGGATAGCACATTCAGCTGGAGTAGCTGCAGTGGCCCAGTGGATAGCGCATTCAGCTGGAGTAGCTGCAGTGGCCCAGTGGATAGCACATTCAGCTGGAGTAGCTGCAGTGGCCCAGTGGATAGCGCATTCAGATGGAGAAGCTGCAGTGGCCCAGTGGATAGCACATTCAGATGGAGTAGCTGCAGTGGCCCAGTGGATAGCGCATTCAGCTGGAGTAGCTGCAGTGGCCCAGTGGAGCGCATTCAGCTGGAGTAGCTGCGGTGGCCCAGTGGATAGCACATTCAGCTCTGGGGATCACCAGTTCAGGCCTCACTGGCACTGCTTGGTTACTTAATTCAGTGTGTCCTTAGACAAGGCACTTCCCTTAGCTTGTCCTTCGGATGGGGACGTTAACCAGCGCCATATATTGTCTATGCTCCAAGCATGTTAAAAAACAATAGGAATCTATAAAGAGTAGGGCAGGTTTCCAGATTCTTATGAATTCTTCCCCTGATTCTGGGGTGGCTTGAAATTACCAAAACAATGTGTTAATTGAAGATCAGCAGCAATTAAGTTCATTGTTGGACTAACTGTTTTCTATTGCTCTATATACCTTATATATTTCAAGTATTTAACCATACCTTGTTTGTTTTCTATTGCTCTATATCCCTATTTAATATATATTTCAAGTATTTTTATGCCAACCATAGCTTGTACAACTAAAAGCATCTCCATGGCCGCGTGGTTAACGACGTTAAACTTCACGCACCCCTCACCGCTGCGGAGTCGAATCCCACTGGGAGCTCGACTTGTACGTGAGGAAATGTTGATCCTTAAGGTTCTACCAGGAAAAGTCCAACACAAAAAAACATTGACCGTCATATTACCTTACATGTGTTGAAGAGACAGAAAAAACACCATACAAACAAACAAAACCTTGTACAGCTGAATTCAGATAAGTGTTTAAGATACTACATACTTTCAAATATTTAAGTGGAATTATGAAAAGTCTGAGATCTTGCATTCTTCAATATATTGTTCCCTTGTTCCTGTGGTTTATGCCAGACAATTGTGTTTAATAATAAAAAAAAGCGATCGACAGTGCAGACAGTGTTATTTATTTTGGAAAAAAATGAAACAACCCTTTACTGCTTACGAAGCAAATTTAAATATTTCAGTGTATTCTGACTGCCAGAAGGCACGAGGCACGCGTTCAGTTCATTTACGATTATGACAGACAATTGGATATCACATAAACGGCTTACAGACCACGGCATGTCACATACGTTCTTTTCTTCTGTCCGTTAAACTCTCAAATTGTCCCCTCAGTACTTCATCTGAGTTAAATGGCCAATCCAAACTGGTTATTCGATAACTATTTACCAAGACAGACATTCAAGGGAATTTAAGTCGGCTTAAATCAGTAGCAGTCATGACAAATGGATAGCACCATCTGCTAGACTACAATATTACCATATTAACCCTATTAGTAGCGCCTTCCCTAATAGAAGCACCCACACCTGTTTTAAGAAACCTTACCTTCTTCAAAAATCCAAAATAAAAAACGCACACTTTTTTCGTCTTAACTGCTAATAGATTGAGAAGGCTCAAGGTGATCTATTGGGATCACTCTTTGTCCGTCCGTCGTCAGTCCGTCGTCAGTCCGTCGTCGTCGTCGTCGTCGTCGTCGTCGTCAACTTTTTCTTCAAACGACTTCTCCTCAGAAACCGCTTGGCTTATTTTGACCAAACTTCACATGGGTGATCCTTAGATGAATGCTTTTTAGATTTGTTAAAATAAGGTCAGCATGACATCCAAGATGGCCACCATTACCATATATGGTTGAAACCTTAAAAAATCTTCTTCTCAAGAACCGCTGGACAGATTTCGACAGTTTTTCTTTTAAAATGATTGCCGAAGCCCAAACTATTAAATTTGTTCAAATGAAGTCCCCAGGGTCAAAAATGGCCGTGCCCCGGGCTTCAAAAGTTTGTATATTGAGATTTTGCATGTTTTTCATATAGTCATATAGGAGAAAACTTTAAAAAATCTTCTTCTCTGAAACCACAAGGCACAGAGCTCTTATGTATTACATGTAGCATCAGCTTATGGTCCTCTACTAAGTTTGTTTAAATGGTAACCCTGGGGTCAAATTTGTCCCCGCCCGGGGGGTCACAATTTTACATAGACTTATATAGGAAAAAAAAAATCTTCTTCTCGGAAACTACAAGAGCCAGAGGTTTGATATTTTGCCTTTACTATAAGTTTATGGTCCTTTACCAAGTTTGTTCAAATGGTGACCCTTGGGTCACATTTGGCCCCGCCCCAAGGGTCATATGTTTTACATAGACATGTATAGGGAAAACTTAAAAAATCTTCTTCTCTGAAACTGAAAGAGCCAGAGGCTTAATATTTTGCATTTGCTATAAGCTTATGGTCCTCTACCAAGTTTGTTCAAATGGTGACCCAGGGGTCACATTTGGCCCCACCCCGGGGGTCACAGTTTTATATAGGCTTGTATAGGGAAAAACTGAAAAAAATCTTCATCTCTGGAACCACATGGCACAGAGCTCTCATGTATTACATGTAGCATCAGCTTATGTTCCTCTACTAAATTTGTTCAAATTGTGACCCTGGGCTCAAATTTTCCCCGCCCCGGGGGTCACAGTTTTACATAGACATATAGGATTTTTTTTTTTAAATCTTCTCCGAAACTGCAAGAGCCAGTGGTTTGATATTTTGCATTTACTATAAGCTTATGGTCCTTTACCAAGTTTGTTCAAATGGTGACCCTCCGGTCACATTTGGCCCCGCCCCGAGGGTCACATGTTTTACATGGACATGTATAGGGGAAAACTTAAAAAATCTTCTTCTCTGAAACCACAAGGCACACATCTCTCATATATTACATGTAGTTTTGTATTTGATCTTTACCAAACTTTGTCAGTGTCTTTATATTAATGTTGTTAAACGACAGAGGCCACATTTCTTGAACAATCTCAACCAAACTTGCACAGATTGTATATGACCAAAAGATTTCGAAGAAGTTCGATAATGGGCCATTACTCAGCTAGGTGATCGATCAGGGCTGTACAAATCCTATAGCCCGACGCCCGAGACTAGTCCAAAACCAAAGTCGGGCGTGTCACTTTTTCAAAGATTTCAGTCCCGGACTAGTCCAATTTTAAAAAAAGTTCAGTCCCACATTTGTCCAATTAACAATGTCGGCCACCTGTCATAAAACAACTCCAGCACACTTCTCAACGTAATCCTTTAATTGCACTCGCTTATGTAATGCAATTAGCATCCATAGCGGCGATCAGCGATTACCCCAGGCAGTTTTATCAACAATCAACCATGCCGGAAGTCCCGCCTCCAAATTACTTTAATTGACAGTCGGCATTGTCGACATTATCCAATGAATTGACTCGATCTATTTTAAGTTTGTTCTGTTCTGTTCTATTTTAATCCAGGCCCGCTAGCCAATGAAACGAATACTACAGGTAAATCACGTTCGTCACGTGATTACCTGTTTGTCATGTGGTGAGCTGTAAATGGCGATACACTGAAACAATAACACTTAACACGTTGATTAATTAGCAATCAGGCCGATTTGTCGGCAATCTTTTGATGAGTAAAGAAACTAAGGATGTTTGATAATGGAAGTATGTTTGATATAAAACGGTATGTGTGATTTTTTATTGTTTCTCAGTGTATTGTTGAGCGTAATTGTAACAGACATGAAAGGCGGGTGGGGTAACGGTTTGTGCATAGTGTACTAATTACGTTCGAAGAATTGAGTTGTCAAAAATGAAATAAAAACAAAACGAACTGATATACATAAGCAGTTTGATTTCGTATATGGCAGTGCTAATGTTTACATTTCAAAAATGAGTTTGTTGAACTTTTTTAGTGTTAAAAATAAGGAAAATATGAAAGCGAAAGTGAAAGTAAAAATAAAAAGAGGAAAAATGTAGAATGGGATACACAGTCAATCAAAAAGTTAAAATCATCTGGTGTAGTGGACAAAAACATAAAAATAAAATGTTTATATTGATTCACATGTTATTTATTTTTTGCATTCGGTAAAATGGTAATAAAGTTAAGAATCTCATCTGTAGCCCCTTACCTTAGTCTATAAAGGTATGACTTTTTTTCTCTCCATTAAATGATTATCTGTACTGTAATATAAAACTCAATATCTATATTGAAATTTAAAAATCTTACTGTTGCTACTGTTTCACCCAATGGCAGCCTACAATCTATACCACTGAAACCTACATTAATTGTCTGAAGAGTAAATAAGGATTCCTTTACTGTGTATAATGAATTGTAATGAGTATGCAAGACGCAGTTTTAACATATTGAGAAATCGAAAGAATTCAGGACTTAATTGTGTCCATTTTTTGGGATTAGTCACAATTTTTTTGGGACTAGTCACTTTTGACAGGGTGACTAGTCCCGGACTAGTGGCTAAAAAAAATATTTGCACAGCCCTGTCGATATAGGACCATCTTGGCCCTCTTGTTTACTATGACACTGGTATGGTCTATGACATAAACCTTAAAATGCTGTCACCATCAATACAAATTACCGCTTTTATTTATCTCCTTTCTATTTACTATTTAGTTTATCTTTTATTATTATTTAATTCATACGCTACCAACCCGTGTTGTAATCGTCAAGTTCGAAATGTGTAACATACAGGTACATAGTGATGACAGTGATATACTCAGTATACAGTCGGTTTTGGTTTAGTCAATACTGGTGTTATAGTAAAAGATCGCCATAAAGTAATTCTATAAGTGAACAGTCGGGAAAGGAGGGGAAATTTAAGATATTGAAAATTTTGAACCGTAATAAGAGCGCCCCCTTTGCACTTTGCATAGCACCCGGGAGCTACTATTAGGGGAAATACGGTATTATAAAAATCATAATAAAAGATGGGAAACAAAGTTATAGATTTTGTCAAGTTTGCCAAAATCCTGACTTTTTATGAGAATTTGAAGAATGTCCTTCATGCCTCAACTGGGGTCGGAGCCAGTTGATAAATTCCCTTAAATTTTTAATGAAAAGCACACTTTCAACATTATTTTTAAAACTTCTTTGTTACCATGTACTATGTTATCATAAACAATCCTTATGGTTAGTCATTCTTGTATATCTTTTGTTTAATTGATCAATTAAAGCTTCTTTTTCTATAAATTTATACTATACATGCAAGAACAGCATTTAGTCTAGTTTATTTTAGCTCATCTGAGCTGAAGGCTCAGAGGTGAGCTATTGGGATCGTTGTCCTTTTGTTTATTCATATATACATGATCATCTTTGGGGCATATAAAATTCAACTGTACTGTACAAATGCCTCCTAATGAATGATTGAAGTAAGGCGAACATTTTTCATGACTTCTGGAGTCTTCATTGTTCACATGGTATAAATGTGTCTATGTCAGAGAGAAACTTTTGCCACACTCGCTTAATTATGAGTGAAGTAATTCAGTAGAAATTGATTGCCAACTGATGAAATACGTTTGCCAGAATTGCATTGCCCAAACTGTTAATTCATTCAGGAATGAATTGCCTTACTTCATCATGATGATAATTCACTTTGAATTGATTGCCGCACTTCACAGCGACATAATTCACTAAAAATAATTCATTAGGAATGTATTGCCCCTATTCATGATGAAATAATTCACAATGAATGTAATATGTCCCCATTTCAAAGTGAAATAATTCATTAGGATTTGATTGCCCCATTTTACCATGGCATATTTTACTATGAATTGATTGCCCTGTTTCACAGTGATATATTAAATTATTTATGAATTTGTTTTACTAATTCACAGTGACATATTTCAGTGTGAATTGCATACTTATATATAGTCTGCTGATTGGCACCATGCACTTTGCAAGATAACAGGATGCAGGGGATTTTCTCTCTTAGTTGGAATAACAATTGTTTTTGACAGGATGATTTGCAAACCCCATGATTATATCTTACAGACATCTTTGTCTGTCTGTGTTGGATAATGACTTGAACAGTTTCGAAGTTTCAGATTTAGTTTTTTTTTAGTTATTTACTTAAGACAACTGAACTTAAAATCGATTCTTTCTCACTTAATTTCTCCAGAAACTTCGTGGCCGAATGGTTAACGACGTTGCGTTGTAAAACTTCGCCTTTCACCGCTGCGGGTTCGAATCCCACTGGGAGCTCGACTTGTAAGTGAGGAAGTGTCGATTCTTACAGATGGCGGGAGGTGTATAGTACTGGTTCTACCCAAGAAAAGTGGGTGGTCTGCCTCCACCCCAAATAATCGACCGTCATATAAAACCTTACATGTTTTAAAAATGACGTAAAACGCCATACAAACAAACCAGAAACTTCTTATTCTTATTCAGACCCACTGTGCAATTGTACATACTCGACCAATCTCGTTAATATTCTTTGGGGTCAAGACTGGTATGTTTTTCGACAGACAACTGTTCAAAATCTTGACATTTTCTTAGAAGTCAATGAAATTTGCACTGTTGCTATATAAAGAATATGGCTGTGTACCACACGTGTTGATGTATGATTTGCATTGCATGTTTATCATTATTTACAATACAGATAAAGGTTATATCAGCGTCTTGATGTAAAGCAACTATAGACAGAACAATCGGCTAAATGACTTTGCAAAACATTGATGATAAAATTGATTTTGACTGTGAATGCCTTTTGGCGGGAATCTACTGGGATCTAGAGACACCCATTTTAGAATTACATAGCATGAATTCCTTCTAGATACATTCAAGATAAGGTTCCATGAAGTGATCAGGAAGTTGCAAATGATATATACTGTGCTTTGCAGTATCATGGCAACTATATAGAGTATATAATTACCAGCGTTTTTGTGATACGGGAAATATATCCCGAGGGAGAGACATTCGTCCGATATCAAAATGAGTGCGCAGCATCTCAAAAACACTGGTAATTAAACTATATTACATATTTCGTAATCAAAATGCATTTAAAGCATATTTAATGTGTTTTATTTAGTGACGGCACGTTAAAAATATGATGTCACGTTGTAGGTGTCTATACATTTTATGTCTAGTGGGAGATATTTCTCACTAGAAAGTGATATCTTCCCACTGGGATGATATAGCTTTTATTTCAAACTGAAAGATAAAAGCTTTTGAGAATTTAATGACAGACAAAAGTACTTCGAATCCTAGACAATTTGATTATGTCGCCATGGCTGACATGTTTATTAGGACAGTCAGCTATAACTTCCTTTCTTTCGCTGCAAGTTCTTGGCGTTTTTAAGGCATCAATCTGAACCATAAACTCCATTGAACTCCATAAAATAGAGTTTTACGTCACATTGTATTAGTTAATATGGGGACAGCGACCTCCAAGGGAGATGAGGTGACGGATGAAGTCTGCAGCTCTAAAGCGAATTTAACGCTTAACCCGCTAAGCAAGACTATAATAGCGTTTGCGTCCATTGTAAACCCAGATCAGCCTGCGAGATCAGCATGCGAGTATAACCCTTTGTCACATGAATGGAATGGTCTTAATTCAAAGAAAGAACAGTCCATTATATGTAGCGTGTTAAGGCTTTATCCCCTGATCTAACAAGGCCGCTGTAAACTCCATGAAGCTCATTGAAAATATGATGGTGTCGTCATTATAAAGTATACAGGAAAATCTGAGTGTTTGGTTAGCTATGATTCGAATGGAATTCAAGGTTACATATGAATCTAGGAACCGTACCCTAGCCTGGTACAGTGAAATAGATTCCTATGGTTCTTTAATTTGCCAGAAGGATAGTCTCCGACACACGGGATAGCACAAATTACATCCCCATCTGACAGACTACTACTCAGGCTATAAGGGAAATGTTCTTGCCTATTTTGATTTGCGATTAAGGACACACCAAAGAAACCTGGAGTGGCACCGGTGAGGTCAGAAATCATGATTCAGAGAGTACCTTGCTGTCCTCACGTCCACCTCGGCACCATACTTTTTTGTGAAGATCTAGTTAGTTTTCCAACTTGTGAATAATGAACATGTTTCAGCCTTATCTTGGTGGAGGGGAGACATTGATTTTATGCTGTCTGTCTGTCTGTCTGTATGTTTGTATGTCACCAACTTTGTTGATAGGGATGATCAGTACCAAGCCTTGTTGCACTGGGATGATCAGTACCAAGCCTTGTTGCACTGGGATGATCAGTACCAAGCCTTGTTGCACTGGGATGATCAGTACCAAGCCTTGTTGCACTGGGATGATAATTACCAAGCCTTGTTGCACTGGGATGATCAGTACCAAGCCTTGTTGCACTGGAATGATCAGTACCAAGCCTTGTTGCACTGGGATGATCAGTACCAAGCCTTGTTGCGCTGGGATGATCAGTATACCAAGCCTTGTTGCGCTGGGATGATCAGTACCAAGCCTTGTTGCACTGGGATGATCAGTACCAAGCCTTGTTGCACTGGGATGATCAGTACCAAACCCTGTTGCGCATATCTTTGCCATGTTCCCTTTCCGCAGTTACTAAAAACAACCTCTATTTACCCTTGATATTGTCTAACTTGAAATGAAGCAGTCAAAGTTCCTGGCAAATATTTTAATACAGATAATGGTTTATTATCATAACTTTTGAAGTTGTCTCACACAGTATTCCCTAAGACCATGTTTTACTCAACTTAAATTTCAAGCATAATTTCTCAGAATTTGTGCTCACGGATTGCATCTAAAATTCAGCATGTGCCATCAATTTGGTATCTTATTCAATTGTGAGCTAGTGATAGTGACAGCTCCCAAGAATTCTTTCGACTTCGATTATAATAATAGCTTGTATTCCAAAGATACAATGCCATACGTGGCACCATTTATACTGGTATCTGTCTATAAATTATAAATCATAAAAATCCATAAATGTAATTCATTGTCATGTAAAAATAATACTTTTTTATTATTTCAAGTTATATTTCAGTTCAATCATATAAGCCGCTACATCTAAAACTTTCTCGCCTCTGACCGCTGCAGGCTCGATTATATTCCTACTAGGAGTTTAACGTGCCGAGTCAGAGTAGGTGTCGAATCTTACGGATGGCGGGAGGTTTATAATACTGGTTCTACACAGTTCTACCAAAAATATTGACCTATATTTATTCATATATGGCCTAACGTGCTAAAATGATGTAACACACCTATCATACAAACAAACAAAACCGGTCCAGGCACCGGCCATTATTCGCTGCTGATAAGTTAATTATAATCATGCAAAATAGGCAAGTTTGGCAATATTATGTCCTATATAAACTTATACTATTGCCACATTGGACTAAACTATATGTCCTTTATAACTTATACTATTGCCACATTGGACTAAACTATAACCAAACCAATATACTACAAGAGTAATTCCCAACAAAAAATGAAAAACATTTTTACCTGTTAATGAGTCGGGTTACTTTTTGTTCGTATGTCTGTCTGTTGTATATATATAAATATTAATATTTATTTAGAGATTTATTGTACGACAGTCTCAGTACCAATTTATTCTTTTCATCCTCACAGCAAATTGCTTGTTTCAATTACAAATCAATCAAAATATCATCTTACAACATTTATTTTACTACAGTTTAAGTTTTGTCTCAAGTGTGTAATTCATTTACTTTCATCCTATTCACTTTGGATAATTCATTTCTTTTACGAGCTCTAGTTGCATGCAAGACTAAAAGCTCTAGATTATCTCTTACAATATGACATAGCTTTTTTGTCCTCTTTCCCCCTCCTGTTAACAATATGACACAGCTTTTATCTGTTACAATATGACACAGCTTTTATCTCTTAAAATATGACACCGCTTTTATCTCTTACATTATGACACAGCTTTTATCTCTTACAATATGATACATCTTTTCATCTTTTTCCCCCTCCTATTTACAATATAACTCAGCTTTTATCTCTTACAATAGGACACAGCTTTTATCTTTTACAAAATGACACATCTTTTATCACTTACAATGTGACACAGCTTTTATCTCGTACAGTATGACACAACTTTCATCCATTCATTATAGCTTCTTGCCTTCGATTATAGTTTCCCCCATTATTTCCCATTCAGTGCAGCATTGATGTTCGGGACTATATCTAACAATGTAAGAACCATCATCACCACATGAGTCTGTATATATTGAATACTAAATGCTATTTAATTGATTTAAAATTGTATATCTGCACAGAAGCTTGATTGTACAGAAAGAATAAAATATAACTGTGAAATATCTACTTGTTGGAGGAATCAGTCAATTTTTGTACAGGTAGTTTTTAACCCAGGTATACAATATTATAAGCATCACGGCTCCACCCGCAGCGAGACCAGCAAATATTGACAAATGGTCACAACCTTGACGATGTGACTTAAAGTATGTGTTCGGTATTACTGTTCAAAAAGGTTTTCGGATCTTTTCTTTGTCAAGCACATACGTTTATAATAAAAGCCGTTAAATATTTGTTCACCAAGGTCAACGATATAGCCTTAATTTGCACGGTGGTTCTAAGTCTGTGCTGAAAAACTGTACATCACATTAATTTTGTATCTGTGCGTAACACTAGGTTTTGTTCCTAAACATATTTAGGAGACATAATTTAAGAGTCACAAAATACCAAGAACGAAGGTGGTAATATTTAAAAACGGTACAAATTATATATATATATATTTAGAAATGAAATATATTCCTCACTGAGTCTTAAAAAGGAACTGGATTGTAACATTGCTGGGAACATTCTGATATTATCATTCTTTGAACTTTGCAGTGGTTTTAAGTAATTCAGAAGGAAAAAGTAGTTCAGAAGGGAAGTAATTCAGAATGGAAGTAAATCAGAAGGGAAGTAATTCAGCAGATTCAGAAGGGAAGTAATTCAGCAGATTCAGAAGGGAAGTAATTCAGAAGGAAAGTAATTCAGAAGATTCAGAAGGGAAGTAATTCAGAAGGAAAGTAATTCAGAAGGGAAGTAATTAAAAAAGGAAGTAATTCAGAAGGAAAGTAATTCAGAAGGGAAATAATTAAAAAAAGGAAGTAATTCAGAAGGAAAGTAATTCAGAAGGGAAGTAATTAAAAAAGGAAGTAATTCAGAAGGAAAGTAATTCAGAAGGGAAGTAATTAAAAAAGGAAGTAATTCAGAAGGAAAGTAATTCAGAAGGGAAGTAGTTAAAAAAGGAAGTAATTCAGAAGGTATTAGTAATTCAGAAAGGAAAGTAATTGTAATTCACAAGGGAAGTAATTCCCAGGGGACAACGCTTTCTTGAAAAGTATTAATGAAAGGTTTTACAACTTTAGGTGAGATGCAGATTAAAGTAAAATATGTTTGCTGTATAAATCATAATAATTAATTAATATGGGGCTTTTTAGGCTATTTGGATTACAGGACCTTTACCAAGTTGATTATAACAATCAATATAGAGTAGTTACATTAAATAGTAGTTACATTATATACATATAAACCCTTAACCCGCTACATGTATACAATGGACTGTTTTTTCTTTGAACTCCATTTATGTCACAAAGGGGTGTTTTGGAAAATGACTGATCAGCAGCCAGACATTGTAAACCTTGATCAGCCTGCGAGTGACTCGCAGGCTCATCTGGGTTTATAATGGACGCATTAAAGGCTATTATAGTCGTGCTTAGGGGGTTAAGGGTAAACAGTGAACAGTGACTATGAGAAACCAACTGACTTGAAGAAAGAAGAACATGTGGCCAACACGTACAAGATGCTGGCTCGATCTTCTGCTTGATGAAGCATATTGATGAAGAAAATATATCAATTTGCAATTGAGTATCACAGCGGCATGCAAATAATAGTTAAAGCATATATTAATAGTATGTTTCATTACTGTACGTTATATTATAATAGTTACTTTTAGGGATAGAAAGCATGCATGCATTATCTGTAAATTCAGTTTGAAAATAGTGATTTGCACCATTAAGTTAAATATGGAATGCGTGACATTTGAAAAAAATTGGAGAAATACTGACATCATACTACAAGAAACCTAAGGTATGATCGATACAATTAAGTTTGAAATCAATACAAAATAAAAACAGGTGATTAATAATAATATACAGAGAGTTAACTCTAAGCATATATAGGTAATAAAGTAATGATCGAAGGAATGACCTTCATTATGGTATCTGCGACATTTATGTACAGTATTATTTACCCAAGTACCCCACGCAGTGCATGGTGTTGATCATAACCATATATATCTAACTTTGCCTGATTTAGATATTTTTATCAAGGTAAGTCTATATCCGAAAACAAGCCTGTGAAATATGTAGGGAATTACGCTTGAGATTAGCCATGACATATGAAACACTAAACTTCATATGAAACACTAAACTTGATATGTTAACTTGCATCATTTCTAATATTTATAGCATTATAAAACAGGATAATGCTAAAAACTGATAATGAAAAGAACACTGAGCAAAATTGAGAACAGATCATCCAATTATGGTGCTAAAAACTTCAGGGAGAATTAGGAGCCGCTGCGAATTATGTGCATACTTTTTATATACAGAGAGATTGGATTTAATGTCATGATGACATTTGTTTATAAATGATGGGAAAAGCTAATAAATTATTGATCACAAATGTTACTTTACATAAAACTGTGGTTCGATATATCATCATATGTTTATTTTTATTTTTAGTTGATTCTTACTGTTAAAAGTGCACTTATTAAAGCTACTGTTCAATCGTCCTTATGTTTATTTCTTGTTCAATATCTTGAAACGTTTAGTGTTTTAATAAGGATTTCTTTATTTTGATAAATAATAATTCCCTGTTATATCATAGTACAGTCACTAAACTGTTCATTTTTGTGAGTTTTTGTCATGCTCATTCAAGTCTTCATCATGACCCTGTGTGTGTAAACCAGGGATTATGCCGCTGGAATATGCAACTGGAATGTCTACTATAGAATTTCTGCAGCTATACGAAGGTTCTTAGGCTCATTCTCCATATTTTAATTGTCTTGATGTAAATGGCTGCTGACCCTGGCATGTTTCCGTTTGGCACCATATGACCTTTTCCACAGTATTGGTGCACGGTAAAACCCAATTCAATTCAGTAGTAAAACTTCCATATTTCACTGTAAAGCCAATTAATTGAAATATAATTCATAATTTATGAGGTTATAAAATACATTATATTACTAAAATTTAATTAAAATATCCTTATCTGAATAATGGGTAAAATGATTTTTGAGATGGTATAAATCATAATCAAAACTCAAATTTAAGAGCAAAAACAATATAGTAAAGATACTTTACCTGGCCATAATTTAGGCATTAATTTATGTTGTTTATAAATTTAAGAATGTACGTGCTTACAACAAAAGTAGTGGACAGAATTACGTGACCATTAGTTTGTTTTTACTCATGGTATAAACACTGTGCAAAATATGTGGTATTTGACAATTGACTGATATATGTTACCTTGAAAAATCTCTTCAATTAACAATATCTATTTAGATAAACTTCTGTCCCCGCTTTAAATCTACAGACTGGAACCCAGGTAGACTATCATAGTATATGCCATTACTGGACATTGAATTCTGTGAACCAGGGTATAGACTATTATATGTCATTATATAACTAGACACTTAATTCTGTGCACCAGTCTATTAGACTAGTATATACCATTACTGGACATTTAAATCTGTGAACCAGTCTATAGACTAATATAATATGTCATTACTGGTGAACCAGTCTATAGACTTGTATATGTCGTAACCGGACATTTAATTTTGTAAACCAGTTTGTAAACTAGTATAATTATGTCATTACTAGACATTTAATTCTGTGAACCAGTCTATAGACTATCATATGTCATTACTAGACATTCAAATCTGTGAACCAGTCTATAGACTCGTATATGTTATTACCGGACATTTAATTCTGTAAACCAGCCTGTAGACTAGTATAATTATATCATTACCGGACATTTAATTCTGTGAACCAGTTGATTGTGGTACCAGTGAAGGGATTGTAAATTTCATCAGTTTTGATATTTGCCCTATAAACGGAATAAGATTACTGGAAGATTATACTGGCAAAATGGTATTGCAAAAACGCACAATTTTCAGTATAAAGCCTCTCCTTGTGTATGTGCAGTGATCAAACTTGAAGTGCTTGTCAAAATAATATGTCAATATTTATAAAAAAACAGTGCAGTGTGTTGCATTTGTTTTGGAGTAAATGATCCAGAAAACAATAGTTTAATTGGGAATATATTTACATCAGTATATAAAAAATACAGTTAATGAAAAAAACATACCTTAATGAGATATCCATTAATGGTAACATCCGTCAAAACTGTAGGTAAGTTCCATTTTCATAATTTTAATATCTGTTTATTTATCACTTTTTTTCATAGTTTTATGAAAAAACATTCCCATGTCCAGTGTTCTGCTATTGAATTGTTGTCCATTGAATATTTTAACACAAGAAGTTTATTGCTATATACAACCCATGCACTGTGATGTCAAATGAGGGTCAGAGTTCTGTCATATCGAATCCCAAACTGTGATTTGCTTCATGGAAATATCAATGCCTGCATGCTATGAATAAGATTTACAATCTTTCTTATTAACTCAAAGGGCAATTGTCAGCTATAAAACAAACATCTAGTAAAAAAAAAAACGCATTGATGTTGCATAAAGTATTAACACAGTCGGATTTCATTTTGCAGGTAATATAATTTAGTGCTCCATAAATCACAAACAAGTGTTAGAGTTTACAAGTTTACAAGTGAGAGAAAAAAATGCTTAAAATTATTTCCAGATTTTTGAAGTGCCGCGATAGATGTAGTAATATCACAGGAGCGATAATGAAATAGTTGTACTTGATAGAAATAGCGCGGCAGTCGGTGGTGGCGGTAATTATAAGCTAATGTACGCTACCTGCAGTTGTATCATCCAGGAAATAACTCAATCTATCACTGTCGTTCGACAACTAAAAAAATTATATTATCTTACTGTTTTTCATTCGGAACATTAAAGTGCATTTACTTGAACGTAGATGGAAAAAGATTTTAATATTTTATATAAAAATATTGATGAAACTTTAATTAAATATTCATGATAATTTTTAATAACTATCAGTAATGTTCAATCACAATTAAAAATAATAAGACTTGTTTTTCAGTCAAAATTATAAAGTGCATTCAGAAGATCAAGAAAAATGTGTTATGGAAAATATGGAGTTTATGTGACCACGCAATTAAGAACTGATCAAATTTTTGTCATCTAAATTACAATGCGTGTTTAGAAGATCAAGAGAAAGTGTGTTTATATTTATCAAAAAAATATGGAGTTTATGTCATTTTAAATATCCATAAATCACTGTTCCCTGAATGCAATTTAGGAACTGATAGAATTATTAATTTGGATTCAAAATAAACCACGTTCAGAAGATCAAGAAAAAATGTGTTACGGAAAATATGCAGTTAATACATCATCTTAAATATCCATAACTCACTGATGGGCACGCAGTTTAAGAACTGGTAGAATTGTTAATTCTCATTCGAAGTAAGGTGCATTCAGAAGATGTTTATATATATATAGAAGATATGGAGTTTAGATGTCTTAAATATCCATAAATTACAGTTGGGCTGACACCTAATTTAAGAACTGATATGTGTGTTTACGGAAAATATGGAATATACGTCATCTTAAATATAACTCAAAGTTGGGCACACACATGCAAAGAATTGTTCTCATTCAAAATAAAGTGCGTACAGAAGGTCCAGAAAATGTTTGTATTAATACAGTAAACATGGAGTTTATACATCATCTTAGGCCAGAGTTTTGTTTTTTTTAGATTTACGGACCCGCCGACTGCAAGTTTTGCCGAAACCAAAAAAAAAAAAAAAAATTTTTTTTCAACTCTTCATATAAAAAAAAAAAAAAAAAAAAAAAATGAAGACAGGCAACTGAGAGAAACTTTCAGTATTGTGAGACCTATCTGCCTCTCCTGCTTCAACAGAGCCTTAAAATCATCCACACGGAATGCTAAAAAAACAAAGAAGCAAAAACAATGATTTTTGGATGTATGAAAGTGCTAATTCAAACTGTGAATTAACGTTGATTAACAATTTAAGATTTGAATGTTATTTTGATGGTTTGTCGAGGTATGAAATACTACAGTAACATATTAAAATGGCATTTTTTGGTCACCATCTTAATTTTGTTTTTATTTTTTTTCCCCTCCTCCTACGCTCAACTTTTAGAAAAAAAATCCGTAAATCAATTAATAAAAAAAAACTGGTCTTAAATATCCATAACTCATTGTTCATAGCACCCAATTTAAGTACTGATAGAATTATTAATTCTCATTCGAAATAAAGTATTTCAGAAATATCATCTAATTGAAAAAGTGTGTTTGCAGAACAACATGGAGTATATATATTAATATAGGTTAATATAAATATCATTATAAATGTTATACAAGTGGCAATTTAAGAACGAATAAAAAAAAGAGTATTTTACACACAAAAAAACACCATTAAGTATATAATTATTTGTAAATCCTAAATATTATCCATAAAATCACTGTTGCTCTCAATTTAAAAACTATTAAAAGAGATTTTTTACAGAAAACACAAATTCGAACTGTATATTTGTAAATCATAAATTTTATCCATAAAATTGTTTTTGCTGTCAATTTAAGAACTATAAAAAGAGAATTCAAAGCAGAAAAACACGATACCAAACTGTATATTTGTAAATCCTATAATTTATCCATAAAAATCGCAAATTGCTGATCGCTATTTAAGAACTCGTGATGGAATTGTTCAGATATTGAAATGAAGTCAGGCATCTGCACTGCTATAGGAGTGAGTGTTATAATTAATACTGGTAATATACATTGTTTTTTTCACACAGAATCCAATAGTGGGATTTTATAGAGGCAAGAAGATCAGTGTAGTGAACATGTTTGAGGATTATTTAGTTGTGAGTTGTAATGGAGTAATGGATATTAGAGATACTTGATAAATCGGCTACTGCTGTGATCATCCAGGACGGTATATAGGGATTAGAGAGAGACACTCGTAGCTATCATGCAGCAGGCCCGGTGAACTCTAATCTTCAATCTACAGCAGGCCTTGCAAACTTGTACAGTTCTGTCTTAATTTATTTTAAATAGACACACAATATAAATTAAAATCTTACGTCTAATTTAAAGGGACGCACATCAAGTTTGGCCTACTGTAATATCATGTGCCACAGTTAATAAAGGCTTGACATTTCTCACCAAAGAGCATATAAGTAAGTAAATTATTATATTTGTAGCAGTTGATTATAGGGCGTAGTATAGTCATAATGCAGTTTGAAGAACCATAGGAATCTATCGGATTGTATAATTAAGGCAGGTGATCAATTTCCCAGCTGTGACCCAGACCTATGCGACTGTTAAAGTCAGTTGAAATTTTACTTAACAACTCATTATTTCTTAAGGTATTTCGAGCTGCCCTGGACAGAGGGAAAGGATACATATAGGAAGCCTGTACTCGAGTGTTTTGTAAAACCACCTTACTATTTCCTCACAGTGTTAAATAGCAATGTAATTGTTAGAGATGTTACAAGTAGTAGCATTAATTATAGATGCTGCGGAAGATAAGTCAGAGAAAATGAATGCAGAGTCTGTAAGAACTTTTATATAGTTATGGTAGACTGTATATTGTTACAGTTCATCCTGAAAATAGAGCCTGCATGATGATTTAAGGTATATACACTGAGAGGAGGTTCTAACATATAGTTGGCACAGAAGTAGAACATATTTGTAGTTTTTACATGAAATCTACCTGACTGTTTTATGAGGGAAACATTATGTTTTTGGCTTCTATAATCTTTGTTTTCAGCAAAGCAAATTTATGATACACCATTTAAAAATTAAAGATGAAAATATGCATTAAAGATGAATGGCCACCCTTTTTGTAGTATTATCAATTAACAAATTTAACTCTCAAACATCATATGAACATTTCTTGATAGTGTTTGGACTGCATAGGTAATATATGCCATATTGACAGGTCTTTTAAAGCAAAGAAAATCTGGTCAAAACCGTTTTTTCCAGAGTAATCAATTTTCACTATTTTATTTGGTGAAGTGAAAATGAAATGATTCATACTCACAACTGAGTTTGAAATAAGATATTAAACCACTGTATATTTATACCTCCCTATTCACGAAGTCGTAACGTCCTGTCTCGCAACACATTTTTGTCGCATCCCGTCGTGTAACACATTTTTGTCTTGCCCACGATAGCGGGTAGCGACACATATAGCAGTCACGTTTCTGGCAACAGCAGCCGCATTTTAAATCGATTGTATCTCAACAACCGCTGATCGAATTTTTCTGAAACTTTGTCAGATGCTTTGTTGGGTCAAGGGACATCACGTAATGTCACAATTACCAAGGTCAAGGTAATATTTTGTGTTATTTTCCCAAAACTTAACCTTGGTAAGGTAACCTAAATTGGTAACAACCTCAGTTAACTGTATGTGATTTCCTCATTTGCTTTGTTTGATACTTGGTCATATGTATTGTTGGTATTGGTGGGCATCACTGAACGACACAAAATTGCCACGGTCAAGGTCATATTTTGCTTATTTTCCCCAAACTTAACCTTGGTTAGGTAACTTAACCTCAGTTAACTTTATGTGATTGCCTCACTTTATTATTTTGATACTTGGTCGTATGTATTGTTGGCATTGGTGGACATTGCTGAACGACAAAAAATACCAAGGTCAAGATCATGTTTTGCGTTATTTACCCTAAACATCAGTTTGGTTAGGTAAGTTAACCTCAGTTAACTTTTTCTGGTAACTTTAATTTCTTTGTTTGATACTTTGTCATATGTGTAAGTATTGTTGGCATTGTTGGACATCACTGAACGACAAAACTTACCAAGGTCAAGGTCATATTTTGCGTTATTTTCCCAAAACTTAACCTTGTCTAGGTAACTTAACCTCAGTTAACTTTATGTGATTGCCTCACTTTATGTCTTTCATACTTGGTCATATGTATTGTTGACATTGTTGGACATCACTAAACATCAAAAATTACCAAGGTCAAGGTCATATTTTGTATTATTTTCCCGAAACTACTTATGATTACCTCGCTTTTATTTGTTTGATACTTGGTCATTTGAAGTGTTGTCTTTGGTGGACATCATTTAAGCACAAATTTAATAAAAAATTATATGCCATTTGCCGTAGTGGGCTAGACACCCTCAGATGAGGTCTTGTTATTACTTGCACTCCCGTTTGAATGGGTTGTTTCCAAACTTCATATACACATAACAACTGATGACCTTTAATGTCCCTCTACATCTGCACCCATTGTTGATTACCGCAACGTCTTGTCGCGTCGTGTCACATTTTTATTACTTGCATTCCTCAATAGTGTTTAATGGGTTGTTCTCAAACTTCATATACATAACAACTAATGACCTATTGTCCCTCTACATCATCCATTGTTTATTGCCTAATTCAGTACAGAATTATGGCCCTTTGTTTGACTTAGAAATTAAGCGTGTATTCATCACCTTCAGTGATAGTTCTAGGTTTGTTTATTTTCAGTGAGGCGTTTTTAAAGCCCTTGATCGAGTTCATATTATAATATGTATATATATTTTTAAAAAGGTTGTAATGTTTATATATAGTGCAAATCTTATATTTATTTGCAGATGGTAGTTGAAACAATTACTATAGGTTCAATGCTAAATAATTGTTCTGTCTTGAGTTCTTGTGTCTGAATAAACTTTGCAATTCCTAGACGATCACTTCCTACATACCTGCTGCACAAAAAATAATCCGAAAACCTTGTCTGACAAATATACCTGACAGTATTAATTAGTGAGAGGATTTTATCTTCTGTTACTGTGTGTAACTGTCAAAATTATAACCTGAAATAACTATCCTCCGATTTCCCGAGAAACAAAAAAAAAAGGTCAAGGATTATAATGCCATTGAGAGCGATTAACTGGAATTTATTGTATGTTTCTCTTTTATTGCGTCAGCTTGCAAAGCTGGCACTCAAAACGGATCAAGTCTTCATCATGATGAATGATTATAAGCTGTCTTTTTCTTTAAATAGAATTGCACTAAACGTCGTAACAATTAATCAATGTAATATGAAGTGTTCTAAAACTTCTATGATAGTAGTCGCACCATTCGTCGGTCGGTCGGTCGGTCGGTCGGTCGGTCAAGTTTCAACTGTAAAAATTGCAGAACTCTTTGCCTATTCTCCATATCATATCTAGATATAAATGGAGAATGAGCCATGAGTGGCATGTTCATTCCTGTTTGGCAACATATAACTTTCTTGTGCTTAGGTGCACCATAAAACCCACTTCATTTCTATACAATTCATGTTAACCCATTGAGAAATTATTATTTTTATAGTGGTTATGTAGCTTTAAAAAAAACACTTCTTTTTTTCATACTTTTTTGAAAAACATATAGTTCTGATGGTTAAGAGGTATCATAATTACCACGATTAGTAGCTAAGTGACATGATTAATAGGAACAGCAGTGTTCAGGAGGTTACCAAGGAATGCTAGAAATTAATCTCTGCAATAACCATCCCATTATTGTAATTAATGTCTTAGTCTTGAAAAAACGTCTTTTAAAAAAAATAATATTCTGCTTGATTTTTTTGTGTGTAACATAATTATAGAGTTAGTATAAATAGAACATTATAGACAAAAAAAAATCAGCAAACTGATAAGCTTTACATGGCTTTGAATTTAAATTTCTTAGAAGTTGACATTTTTGGGCTGTTTTAGCATTTATTTGTTCTTAATTTTTGTTTTAGAGTGTTTTGTTTTTTTAAATGAATTTTTTTTTTTAACAAAAGATTTCTGATTAAAATAAAGAGGCACACTTGGCAATCTAGAGTTTTTAAAGAAACCAACCTTCCAAATAATGGCACAATTACGTTACAAAACATTACGTGGTCCTGCTTTAATTCCATTAATGGGAAAGCTTATATTAAAAGCAGGATTTACGTTTAAAACCAGATAAATGTTTAAAAATGTATGAATTTTACAATATGCAAACTTTTTATGTCAAAATTAAGGTTTTATTTCATATCCCTTCTTGGAGAAGGGGTTGGAAGGAGTATGAAAGTTAATACTCAAACCACGTAATGACCGTTTATCAAAACTCTGTCCATATGAGTTGGTAACTCTTAATTCGACCGCTAGTTTAGGGGTTTGGCCTGGCTCAGTTAAAGCCGTTTATAAACTGTGTCTACAGAGTTCGGATTCTCAAAATATGTAAGTTATATAAATACCTGGTGGTCAGTAGGTTTAGAAACGGCATACATATGTTGTAAAATTTGACTGTTGTTGGCAGGATAGCTACTTTAAAACTCACGGAGTCCAGTTAGTTTTACACATAACGTGCATATTTTCAAATTATTATTTAATATTTATTTGAATAGTTCAGAGCAAATTATTTTTGAATCTTTTTCATTATTCATGTTATCTTGCACCAATTATATATTCATGTTATCTTGCACCAATTATATATTCATGTTATCTTGCACCAATTATATATTCATGTTATCTTGCAAAATTATATATTCATGTTATCTTGCACCAATTATATATTCATGTTATCTTGCACCATTTATATATTCATGTTATCTTGCAACAATTATATATTCATGTTATCTTGCACCAATTATATATTCATGTTAGCTTGCACCAATTATATATTCATGTTATCTTGCAACAATTATATATTCATGTTATCTTGCACCAATTATATATTCATGTTATCTTGCAACAATTATATATTCATGTTATCTTACACCAATTATATATTCATGTTATCTTGCACCAATTATATATTCATGTTATCTTGCACCAATTATATATTCATGTTATCTTGCAAAATTATATATTCATGTTATCTTGCACCAATTATATATTCATGTTATCTTGCACCATTTATATATTCATGTTATCTTGCAACAATTATATATTCATGTTATCTTGCAACAATTATATATTCATGTTAGCTTGCACCAATTATATATTCATGTTATCTTGCAACAATTATATATTCATGTTATCTTGCACCAATTATATATTCATGTTATCTTGCAACAATTATATATTCATGTTATCTTGCACCAATTATATATTCATGTTAGCTTGCACCAATTATATATTCATGTTATCTTGCACCAATTATATATTTAAACCTCTGGTAGAGTAATGAAGACAAATTGAAAATGCAAAAATACTAAAAAGGACGTAAAACCAAGCGTATAGAGGATGATGCTCAAAAGTATTTGCCGGAAATTAACGTTCTGAGTTAAATTACTTATTGGATTAAAGTTCCCCGCACATGTTTTGTTTCATGAACATGTTAATGTTTATTTAAATCGAAACCAATACACAACAATAGATATTTACAATTCACACATTGCAATATCTGTGAAAAGCGAGAATAAGATTTTATTTGATGACTAGACAACTTTGGAAAGGTAGATTAATCCACAGGTAAATGTATTTATCAAGTATCTGGCAATAGTTGTGCAGCTATACAATTCAGATTTACCTCATTTCCCTGTGCAGTCACACGGTGGTAAAAGTAGTATATACGTCATGCAAATAATACTTATTTTTTACATACAACTTAGTGGCGGTTTAAAATATATGTTTTTCTCCAGGACTATCAAGAAATGTTCATGTGATGTTTAAGAGTTAAATTTGTTAATTGATAATACTACAAAAAGGGTGGCCATTCATCTTTAAAGAGGCTCTACCTATATCTTTCTGTCCACCAATTGATATAAACTTTACTTAATTATAAAGAGGACTATGAAAAAGGTAAATGGCAATAATTTCACCCCATGTAAAATGCGTTTTGCTGGGGAAAAACAGGATTGAAAAGATCGGATTTTTGAAATTGTATTCGTAATTGTTTTAGACAAGCCGATTGCTGAGATTTTCCAATCTTATTCGTTTACAATCGGAACTGCCTCGTCAGATTGGCAAAGAGTTCCGATTGATTCGTTTACTATCGGAACTGCGCCGAATAGTTTGTAATCGCATTGTGCATGTCCGAGAGAATCGTAAAAACTTGTAGTTCTCCGGCAGGAATAAACGGCAGGGCAGCATTTTATTCAGGATATATTGTTTTGATCATAATTAATAATTTACAGAACTGGAATACGAACCATGTTTCTTCTTAGAATACTCATAAAATAGCTTTGTATACATATAAATGCAGTAATATTGAGTATTTACTATTTTACATTAAAAATCGCGTAGATATAGGTAGTGCCTCTTTAAGGTGGACTTAAAAAAAATCAAATTACATTATGTTTATTATTTTGAAGAATGAGAAAAAAAATGCATCCGATAAAATTGGCATGACCTTAAACAACACATTGAAAGCCAAATCCTGAAAGATAAACTAGAAGCTGGTAGAAATAACAAAATATATTTACGCGGGCAATTAATTTCATTTTCCTGTTATTTCAGATGCATATGTTTGCTTTAATAATCGCAGTTTTTTTCTTAAAAAAACATGAGAAAGACTGATCTGTACTTTCTTTAAAGGTACACATGGTAGTATTTATCTTATGTATACATTAGGGCCATTTTGATTATATATAAGTGTCTTCCGAGCTAGTGACAATGGTCAAAAATTGTAATAGAGGTGAGTGAGTGTTTATTTTTTCATACTCAACTCACCTTTGTTTACAATTTTTGACCATAATGTCACTAGATTGGAAGTTAAGGTTGAACACTTCTATGTATAGCTATGTTTGGCATTGTCCCATTGATTACGAGCCGTGTATATCCTTTAAATAAATTTTAAATGCGGAAAATTAGTTCCATATAAAAAAATCCCCCTGTTTTTATCCCAAATCTTTCTATATTCTCCTAACTTGTCTGTCAGAAGTTAAGTTACCGTATTCCCTAATAAGAGCTCCTCCACTAATAGAAGCACCCCCACCCTCCATATTATTATTTTTTAAATAATGTTCAAATTTCAATACATTTTTGATCTTTTTTTATCCAAAAATTAAAAAAAATATATATATCTTCCAATTTTGTATTAGAGTGTGCACTAATTTTATATAGGAGCATGCACTAATTTTATATAAGAGCATGCACTAATTTTATATAAGAGCATGCACTAATTTTATATAAGAGTGCACTAATTTTATATAAGAGCATGCACTAATTTTATATAAGAGTGTGCACTAATTTTATATAAGAGCATTCACTAATTTTATATAAGAGCATGCACTAATTTTATATAAGAGCATGCACTAATTTTATATAAGAGTGCACTAATTTTATATAAGAGCATGCACTAATTTTATATAAGTGTGCACTAATTTTATATAAGAGCATTCACTAATTTTATATAAGAGCATGCACTAATTTTATATAAGAGCATGTACTAATTTTATATAAGAGTGTGCAACAGGGCTTCTAAAATTTTAAAATGCAAATCGGTCCAGGTTTTTAACTGCCGTAAGAATCGCGCTTATTTTGAAAAAATCACTAAAATCGCCGTACCCCGCCCACCATGTCAGCTACACCATGAATTTTTTCCGTTCAGTCATTGATATAGAGAACTATTTAAAATGTATGTTTGTATTATATTTGTATTATTTCTAACTTACTTTATCACAATTTGTACATTTTAATGACTGACATCATGTCTTCGCTTTACTGAATGAATAATTTTTACTCAATATTAAAATTGTTGATCATTTGAGGAATTGATCCGGAAATGTCTAATAAACCGGGTAGGTATAAAATGCGGACTAACACGCGCAGACTAGCGGATTATATACGATTTTACATAAATTTGAGTAATATCGTTTTTCATCAATTAGCTTAATTAATACCAAATGTTACGACTAACGCAAACAATTTCGGTCCGACTTAAAAAAAAAACGGTGTCGGGTTTGATCACTTTCCTTAATATTATACTTATAAAAGTTATTGTAAAAAAAAAATCAAACAAACAATTAACACATCTCGGTATTTTAATGACGCAAACAAATTTCAGTCCCAGCTTTGGCCACTTAAAAAAACAAACCGACACAAGCAAACAGGCTAACACCTTACGACTAACGGTATATCAAAGAAATCACAGACGGTAACACTCGCTTCAGTGAACCGACAGAACGCGTGATATACTTTCACTGATCACACATCAAAGGCGTGCTACATGGCTATAGACTCTTCCGGAAAACTCCCTACTATCGGTAATGGTTTAGTCCAAATTGACCAAATTGACCTACTTTCGTTCGCACAGCGAGTGACAAACAATCGTGTTATGGATCAAAGAATATTGCCGCAAGGCATATTTCAAGGAGTGTGTAAGGTAATTGTAGATTTTTTAACGACCGATAGATAAAATATCTGGGACCGATTTTAACAGAGATTTTGAAAAGAAAATCGGTCCGGAGAAACAGAATTCGGTCTGCGGACCGACAAACTGGCGATTTTAGAAGCCCTGGTGTGCACTAATTGTATATAAGAGCATGCACTAATTTTATATAAGAGCATGCACTAATTTTATATAAGAGCATGCACTAATTTTATAAGAGCATGCACTAGTTATATATAAAAGTGTGCACTAATGTTATATAAGAGCATGCACTAATTTTATATAAGAGTGTGGACTAATTTTATATAAGAGCGTGCACTAATTTTATATAAGAGCATGCACTAATTTTATATAAGAGTGCACTAATTTTATATAAGAGCATGCACTAATTTTATATAAAGGTGTGCACTAATTTTATATAAGAGCATGCACTAATTTTATATAAGAGTGCACTAATTCTATATAAGAGCGTGCACTAATTTTATATAAGAGCGTGCACTGTGACCGCACCCCATGGCACAGTGAGTGCTATTATAGGAAATACGGTACCTTTTAAAGACGAATCAGTGTGATAAGGTTTTAGAAAGAATTACCATGGATGTATGGCTCTTTAATTATACCAGCGTGGCGGACTTTTACTTAATATATCTGTGCAGGATTTAAAAAAAGCAATTTGTTTCTTCTATATCCCTAATGGGAGAAATGGAAATCTCTCTAATTTCATGATGTCAATATCTGAACAGATATTATGGTAATTCAAATTATTTTATTGCACCTTGCTTAAGATGTCTGGAGAGCTATTGAACTGCTTTAGTTAATGATCCTTGTTCAAAGATTTCGGAAGAATATTTATTTAATTTTGCATGCTGATAAACTTGTACTAGTAAGCAATTTCGTGAGAAACTTGGATCGAAAAGTGAATTGTTGTTTAACACTCGTCAACATAAAGTATGTTATTTCGAAACGCCCCAGAGTGAGAGAGAGAGAGAGAGAGAGAGAGAGAGAGAGAGAGAGAGAGAGAGAGAGGGATTCATAGGAATCTGGGAGAACCCTTACTCTTATTATCAAATTGATTCATATTGTTATTTTCATTGTCATTTGAAGTTATTGGCCTTTTCTCACCAGGACTTCGACATTTTAGGGCCTAAGATATCAGATCTTTGTGGCCCCATCTTGTCATTCAGTTTTGAAGGGAGTTAAACCATATTTAGTATGATTTTTTGCAGTCATGAGAACATGGTCTTATTTCATCATCATTGTGATTTTAAAATTTTTACAGGAGTTATGGCCCTTTTTTTACTTTTTATAGTCCAATAGTTAAGGACCTTGTGGCACGAATTAGTCATTCAGTTTGGAACAGATTCAAACCGTATTTGGTAGGATTATTTGCCATCATGTGATGATGGTCAACATGCAGTCATTGCAGTTTGACAGTTTCCGCTGCAACTATTTAGTCATTCAATTTTGAATGGATTCTAACCATTTTTGGTAGGATTGTTGGCCATCATGAGAAGATGGTTTTCATTTACGTTCAACATTTTCTATGGGAATAAATGGCTTGTTTAGGACATCGGAATATAGGTCACAGCTTTTTGTTTCTTATAGTCTACAGTGTAGTCTAATAACTGTCTGATTGTATTTTAAAGTTTTATATATAATGCAAGCTCTACGATAATTTAGCAATTATTATCAAAGTTCCTTTTCCGACATTTCCCTAGATGGACGACTTTGGAAACTGTTTCTATTTTGTTTGATTATCAGAATGACTGAACAGAAAGTTTGGGATCTGCATATTGCCGTCTGTAAGTAAAATGGTACAAACATATGTGCAAAGTTTTTTATAAATATACAAAATAAAGTTTAATTATGGTGAACTTCCAATTTCTTCATGCCGCTTAATTCCTTCTGAACAGATAGTTTTCAGATAATTGTTAAATAAATTGTTTGTAAGTGTTTGAAGTTATTAATGTTATTCATGGGTGTCTGTAATTATGGTGCCTTAATTAATCTAAATTAGCAAGATTTAATATAATGGGTGATTGTGTTAAGCCTTGGATTAATTTATCTGATTTGGAAATATAAAAAATAATTATCCATAAATCCTTACATCTCTAAGAACTTTCGGATATTTAATCTTTGAAAACATTACGTAGTCCGAGTATTAACTTTCATACCCCATCCAACCCCTTCTCCAAGAAGTGTAAACGGTGTTGACTGGGGACGGGGTTGGCTGGGGTATGAAATGAAAATGAAATTAGGCTTAAAAAGTTTATATATTGTAAAATTAAAACAATTAATACGTAATTTTAAAATCCTGCTAATATAAGCTTTCTCATCGCTTAATGGCGGGACCACGTAATGAGGATGTAATAGTCATGCCTTCCAAAATAAGTAAACTATTTGAAACCTATTCCAGATTTTGAAATAGATCAGTTTGACATCACTGACCTCAGTATGAGGTTATCTAATAATATTTTTTTAATTGATTAATGATTATTTTTATTGACATTTTGTAAAAAAAATCTATTGGTTCACATAGATCTTTCTGAATATTTCAGACCAAATGTCATGATCTTAGAGGCAATGACAACAGCAATATCGGATCAGGTTTGACACAATTGTCATTACTAAATGTTATAAGTACAATTTCTTATGTTATAGCTTGATGCCATATTTAAATAAGCTCAGTTTGAGAAATGGGATAATATCCAAGAATGTGTCAAGTTAGCAAACTGGTCTAGCTGTGTCAGGTCTGGTCTATGTTAAGTCTGGTCTGTTTCAAGACTAGTCTGTGTCAAGTCTGGTCTGTATCAAGTCCAGTATGTGTCAAGTCCAGTCTGTGACACGTCTGGTCTGTGTCAAGTATGGTCAGTGTAAAGTCTGCCAAGTCAAGAATGTGTTGTATATGTCAGATATGTGTCACTTTTGTGTAAGGTCTGGTCTATGTCAAGTCTGGTCTTTGTCAAGTCTGGTCTGTGTCAAGTCTGGTCTGTGCCAAGTCTGGTCTGTGTCAGTTCAAGTCTGTGTCAAGTCTAGTCTATGTCAGGTATGGTCTGTGTCAAGTCTAGTATGTGTCAAGTCTGGTCTGTGTCAAGTCTGGTATATATCAAGTCTGGTATGTGTCAAGTCTGGTATGTGTCAAGTCAAGTCTGGTCTGTGTCAAGTCTGGTATGTGTCAAGTCAAGTATGGTCTATGTCAAGTCTGGTATGTGTCAAGTCGGGTCTGTGTCAAGTTTGTGTCAGGTCTGGTCTGTGTCAAGTCTGGTCTGTGTCAAGTCAGGTATGTGCCAATTCTGGTCTGTGTCAAGTGTGGCCTGTGTCAGGTGTGGCCTGTGTCAGGTGTGGCCTGTGTCAAGTGTGGTCTGTGTCAAGTGTGATCTGTGTCAGTCAGGTATGTGCCAAGTCTGGTCTGTGTCAAGTTTGTGTCAAGTCTGGTCTGTGTCAAGTCTGGCCTGTGCCAAGTCAGGTCTGTGTCGAGTCTAGTCTGTGCCAAGTCTGGTCTGTGTCAAGTCTGGTCTGTGTCAAGTCTGGCCTGTGTCAAGTTTGAGTCAGGTCTGGTCTGTGTCAAGTCTGGTCTGTCAAGTCTAGTCTGTTTCAAGTCCGGTCTGTATCAAGTCTGGTCTGTGTCAAGTCTGGTCTATGTCAAGTCTGGTCTATGTCAGGTATGGTCTGTGTCAAGTCTGGTCTGTGCCAAGTCTGGTCTGAGTCAAGTCTGGCCTGTGTCAAGTTTGTGTCAGGTCTGGTCTGTGTCAAGTCTGGTCTGTGTCAAGTCTGGTCTGTGTCTAGTCTGATCTGTGTCAAGTCTGTTCTGTGAAGTCTGTTCTGTGTCAAGTGCGGTCTGTATCAAGTCTGGTCTGTGTCCAATCTGGTCTCTGTCAAGTCTGGTCTATGTCAAGTCTGGTCTATGTCAAATCTGGTCTGTGTCAAGTCTGGTCTGTGTCAAGTATAGCCTGTGTCAAGTCTGGTATGTGTTAAGTCTGGTCTGTGTCAAGTCTGGTCTGTGTCAAGTATTGTCTACTTCAAGTCTGGTCTGTGTCAAGACTGGTCTATGTCAAGTCTGGTCTGTGTCTAGTCCGGTCTGTGTCAGTTCCATTACAACTCTGTGTCAAGTCTGGTCTATGTAGTAACAAAAACTTTAACCAAACTAGGCCTCATGGGTTACCGGTTGTAAAATAAAAATATTATAGCTATATCATCCGTAACCGAGCCTTGTGGAGATATGGCTATATCGATCAGCTTGAAAGAGGTTTTTTTTACTTGCTCATCAAATTACAGATATTTCAGAAAATCTATTACCTAGTTGACTTATATATAAACAAAGTTGGCTGGTATAAACAATAGGTGGTAGAACCTTAAAGAACCAAAGCAATTAAAAAACAATTAATCTGTTTAGATTATTTAAGGTCAGTCATAAAGTCATGTACAGTCAGTGATAAGGTACCGAAAATGGTTGACAAATTGATTAAAAAAATATGTGTTGAAACAAGCAAAATTCAAGAAGATATTTTATTGGATTTAATTTAATATATTTCTGGTGAAAACATGTGTGAAATATCGGAAAACTGTTATATTAATGAAATCGATGGAAATGAGATGGACAGGAAATTAGTAAAATTGTATTTATTGGAATAATCCATCCCCTGGGTACTAAGCTTTGGGAACTGAATAATGTTTTTAATAACGAAATATGGAACATGAGTGGAAATTAATGCTTTTATGTTTTAATTTGTTCCAAGTAGCATTCGGGATTATGCATGATTTCATACTTAAAATGCTCACTGTTTGCATATTTGAACGCCCAACCTATGCGAACAGTAGGATATACAGGGGTAGAACTAAACTTTTTTTGCGACTGCAGATATTTTCAACTCGCAAAAGTGCATTCTTACTGACATTTTTCTTCTTCTTTCGGTCAAAGACATTTACGCGTATACACTACTTAATTAGATTGTGTTGTAAACCACAACAACTAACTCGTTTTTTGCGTAATCTATCAGTAGTGCTAAATTTGTACAGAAAAATGTACTCAAAACATTTTGCGAGTGCTAAAAATTTCAACTTGCAGTTTCTCAAAACAACTCGTATTTTGTGAGTTTGTGAGTGCTAAGTTTGTGCCCTGATTTTAAATACACACAAGACAACAGTTACCGAGCCATTGAGAGTAATTTGAATTTATGAGCTTTGTAGAGTATTTCGTTATCGATGTTAAACAAATATTTGGTTTAATATAATATCCTGTATTTCTTGCAGGATAAGAATATCGCTGTTTTTTCTTCCTAAGAAGTTTGTCTTTTTTTTCACCAACAGAATCTTATTAACAGAGGATGTTACCCTTATCTCTGACTGCCTTTCAATTCTAACATTTCCTTCCTTCTTTTTTTTCTCTCCCAAGATTCACAGCAGCCATCTCTGATAGTTTTTACAACACATTTAACTGTTTTCGCATAAAGCTTGACTGTTATGTTTTGGGCAAAATTTCAATTTGTAGTAATTTTGCCGCTTCTTCGGCGGGTATTATTAGTGTTAAAGATTCATCTTGAGAACTAAAGAGACAGCCTCATGATGAAATGCTTGCTGTATTGAAGCGCGCCTTATTCGTGTTAAAGCTTCCTGTTTTTTGTTGTCTTCTGTCTATAAATTACATGGGTAGATCATTTGTAATGGAAATTACATGGGTAGATCATTTGTAATGGAAATTACATGGGTAGGTCATTTGTAATGGAAATTACATGGGTAGGTCATTTGTAATGGAAATTACATGGGTAGGTCATTTGTAATGGAAATTACATGGGTAGATCATTTGTAATGGAAATTACATAATTACATGGGTAGGTCATTTGTAATGGAAATTACATGGGTAGGTCATTTGTAATGGAAATTACATGGGTAGGTCATTTGTAATGGAAATTACATGGGTAGGTCATTTGTAATGGAAATTACATGGGTAGGTCATTTGTAATGGAAATTACATGGGTAGATCATTTGTAATGGAAATTACATGGGTAGGTCATTTGTAATGGAAATTACAGCTAGTCAAACCTGTGTCGCTCGCCTCCTTGGCCAGATAGTAAAGGTGCTGCATAAAAAACATTCTCTCCTCTCATCGCTGTTGGTTCGAATCCCACTGGCAGCTCGACTTGTCAAGTGAAAAAGTGTTGATTCTTATGGATGGTGGGAGGTATACAGTACTTGTTCTGCCTAAGGAAAATGGGACTGTCTGCATATACCGTAGAAAAATCCACCGTCATAATTATATGCCTAACATGTACTGACATTGACATAAAACACCATTCAAATTATTCTTGGGAAAATATCAAAAGTCTTGTAATATAGTTGGTCTCAGATGCTAGCATTGTTTCACTTCTATTCAAATGTTAGGGGTTTGAACCTCACTAGCCCCGCTGGGTTTCTTCAGTGTGTCTGTAGGCAAGACTGAGGGATGAACTTCCTTAGCCTCATTGAGGGAATATCAGTGGTTCAGAGTTATTCAGAAAAAAATTAGGATTTTAAGATTTTGATTTTGATTACGAAATGTAAAAAGAAACTTGTAAACCACTGAGACGAGAGCTGGTGTATAGATGCATATAACTATAAATAGTAAGAATAAGTTTAAAGGGACACTGTCCGTAACTTTTAGCTTATAAAACACACACTCATTATGTTCGCAAACATTACATACCAAACATTACTGAATATTTACTAATTAAAGCAGGATTGTTTGATGGAATTCAGTCGCGGTACAAAAAAAGAAGAGAAACCATTTCGGGCGTTTGAACTCGCAGCCCAAACTAAAATTAAAGTCGCGGTAATAATAGTGAACGTAAAGTGATCGACCTAGCTCCCAACTGAGCTAAGCGGGCTATACATATTATGACCTAAATACTATGGTGAAAACCTAATGCGCTTATGGAAGTCACGTGATCGCAGAAAAGGTAAATACGGTGGGTCCCACTTTATTTACAAATAATAATTTAAGCTTTTTTTTTCCAAACTCACGAATGTTTTACTACAGACTTCTTAGTGTCTATGCTCATGTTTTCATGTATATATTTCACTGAATAAAAGTCAGACAGTTATTTGGTTATGCTCAATATCTGCTTACTTACGGACAGTTAAATAAAATTATCTAAATTATAATACAATAAATTCTTTACAAACAACTACATGTACTCAGTTTAACATTTTCATGTCATTTCAAGCCACCCTAAGAGAAAGAATATATACACAGTACATTTAAAAACGCAACATTTTTGATTTTCGATTACTTTTAGTTCAGCTGTTTTTTTGTTGAAATCGAGATTGTATTTTATGTTAGTACACAAGTCTCTTTGTCCCAAAGGTTGACATATGGAGATGAACAGTTGCATAAGATTTGCTTTCCTTCTTTTAACTTTTAGTTAAAACACATTTAACTTTTAACGCACAACTCTAGAAATTCAAAAAATACGAAGTGTTGCGTTTTCAAATGTGCTGAGTGTGCATAGGGGCAACTTTAATAAAAGTTAAGGCAATTAATGTGTTGATGGGCCGTTCAAGCAATTAATGTGTTGATGGGCCGTTCAAGGCAATAAATGTGTTGATGGGCCGTTCAAGGCAATTAATGTGTTGATGGGCCGTTCAAGATATACTTAATTTATCTCCATAAAGTTTATTTTATCTTGTTTTGACACTCACAGTATTATAATATCTTGTATAAATAAGATACTGAGATTATAAACATTAAAGAACTTTTTCTACAGTGAAGACTGATAGGGCTCATTATCACTGTGTACAAAACAAACACTCATTATTCAGGGGCGTAGCTGTGCCTTATTAAATCAGAGTGTAGGTACAAGGTCTAGCGGAATCTTTTTTAGAAGGAAGGCAAATCCTGCATTCTTACGGTATTTTAATCGGCAAACAATTTGTTTTTAACCCGCGAATTGAAGCTGCGATTTCGCAACAAAAACATCGGAACAGGACAAAATAACATATATTAATATGAATACTTGCTTTCTGAAAATCTTTCGAAATTTGCACAATCATGGTGTCTTTGGTTCCGAAAGACCGCGAGCGAAAACAGTTAGGCTTTTATTTTCTGAAAAGACCACGAGTAAAAATTGGTATGAGCTGACCATACTCTTCCACCCCATATCCCCCTAAGTTTTTATTGCATAATTTGGCATTTTTATTTTTTTTGATTTCTGGGGACAGTGTGTACGCAGCTACGCCACTGTTATTTAAACCATCTAACATTTCTAACTGTTTGTATCACATAGCTTAGATAGAAGGAAAAAAATAACTCTTTGCCCGAGCTAGATTTATTCATGAATTTGTTTATTATTTTCATGGTGCTGCATTTTTCTTCCAGATTACTGAAATGCGAAAACCAATGACATTTGCATTTGAGATGTTTTGTCCACAGGATGTGGACATAAACCGGGATGTCTCATGTATCAGAGTCAATCCTCTGAGCGCTTTAAAGAACCATAGGAATGAATTTGATAGTAAGAGTTAGGTCACGGTTTCCGGATTCCCATGTATATCCCTCAGTACCCGCTTTCTGGAGCATCGACTTAAGATAATCCCTGCTTTTCAATTACTTCAGATAACGAATGTGTTGATGAGCATTTAAGCTACAACTGAGGAATTGTTTTTATCAGAACGGAGGCTCTGCCTAGATTGCGATTAAAACAGTTATTCTACCGATGGTTGAACCGGATTCCTTTTCGTGCATATCATTTACATTCTACTCATTGATGTCGCCAACTACTAACATTTTGCATTTTATTTACACAACAACGTCATGCAAATGTCATTGTTGATATCAGCGCGCGACTTTTATCTTCGCCCATGGGTAAGATCAGGCTTTCCATCTTCCATGTAAATGCGATAACCTTATCCGGTATATAACAGACATGATTATTTCGAATGAGCTGACGCAGGGCCATTATCAAATCTCAAAGGATGATATTGCATGAAGATGGTCATTAAATCATTAATTACAGAATATGAAGTGAAGAAGTATTGACCTATTGATAGGAGAAAAAATATTGTATCCTGTAACAGTGATATAACTAAAAGATGTTGGAAAGGTGATAAGCGAAATTATAGTTTAATGCAGGAGTGGATACAGGATTTGAGAAAGGGGTGAGTCAGCAGAGGGGTGCTTTTACAAAAAAGAGATGACACCCCCTACAAAAAAAGCTTAATTTTACAGAACTTCTAAATTTTAGGGGTTGGTGGATGTGGGGTGGGTGGATGTGAGGTGGGTGGAGGGAACTTTTATAAATGCTGTTGGCAAGCAAAAAAACTAAATCCGCCCCTGTAATGTGTGAGTCATTCAGGTGATATTTCATTAAAGAGGATCAGATGGAGGCATATGATGGAGGCATATGCCTCCATGGAGGCATATGCCTTGTTAGTTACAATAATTGGTATCAATTTCAGTCAGTTTTTAACTGCAGTGGATGTAATTTATTATTACTATCTGCCTGTAAAATAGAATATTGAAAAACAAAACATGTGAAAAATGAAACAGATCTAAAAAAAAGCTTTTTGATTGTTTTCTTTTTAATTAAAATGTTTGTAATTAAAGCTTTTTTTGTTAATTGCTGTAAATAATATATTGAAACTGTATAATTCAGCTACCATTAAACATACATGAAGAAAGATTAACATGAAAGCATAAAATCCATTTCATTTTAACAGTGTATCCTCCCAGCATGATAAAAGAGACCAATATAGGAATCTTAGCTATTATATAGATAAGCATCTCCATGACCGGGTGGTTAACGACGTTACATTGTAAACCTTTGCCTCTCACCGCTGCAGGTTCGAATCTCACTGGGAGCTTGACTTGTAAATGAGGAAGTGTTGATTCTTATGGATGGCGGGTGTACAGTACTGGTCCTACCCAGGAAAAGTGGGTGGTCTGCCTCCTCCACAAAAAATCGACCATCATATATAACCTTGTAACATGTGTTGAAAATGACGTAAAACACCATACAAACAAACAGTACATGAGTCAAGTCATGGAACCTGGATAAAAAATCTTCAGTATACCATTTGGGCCGGTGTGGTCCAGTGGATAGCCCAGTGTGGTCCAGTGGATAGCCCGGTGTGGTCCAGTAGATAGCACGGTGTGGTCCAGTGGATAGCACGGTGGACTAGAAATCGAGAGGACTTGTGTTAAAGAATAATTGGAATCTATTTGATAGTAAGTCAGTAGGGCATGCATGGTTCCCCAATTCTTATGCATCCTTCCCCTCTCTCAGGGGAACCTCAAAATAACCTATAGATCTACTGTGTTGATGAGCTGTTAAAGGGAATATAGCGGCAGTTCTGAAAAAAGTTGGAAATGGCTGAAAGAATTATCTAAATCAGTTGATAAACAAAGAAGGTATGATCGTTTGAAGGTTCTGTTGAAACGGATATGGAAGTCGCCATTTTTAGAGCTATGACATCACAGTTCTAAAAGACCATATATGGAATATTGATAAATATGAAAATTTAGTCATTTATAGGGGAATAAATTAAAGTAACTATATGAAGAATATGTATAACTATTGGCAATAATGCTTTATATGCCCAGTTAATGAGTTTGCATTCATTTGCAGTGATTTTCTTTGCTTTAAATGATATTTATCAATATATTCCATATATGGTCATATGGAACTATGACATCATTCCCCTGCAAAATTTTCTAGAACTGTGCATGAACAATTCTTGAACTGTTCTAGATAGATTGTTTAAGAACTGTTCTTGAACTGTACCTAATCTGTTCTGGTACAGTTCTAGAGCAGTACGTGAACGTTAAATGAGACAAATTTTCTAGAACTTATGTTCAAGAACAGTTCTAGAACTTATGTTCAAGAAAAGTTCTAGAACTTATGTTCAAGAACAGTTCTTGAACTATCTGTACTGGAACTGTTCTAGAAATGTTACAGAACGATCTTTACCGGAACTGTTCAAGAACAGTTCTTGAACTATCTGTACTGGAACTGTTCTAGAACTGTTACAGAACAATCTTTACCGGAACTGTTCTAGAACAGTTCTAGAACTATCTGTACTGGAACTGTTCTTAGAACTGTTCTTGAACATAACCTCTAGAATTTTTGTCTCATTTAACGTTCATGCACAGTTCTAGAACTGCTCAAGAACTGCTCAAGAACAGATGAAGCACAGTTCTTGAACTATCTGTACTGGAACTGTTCTAGAACTGTTCCAGAATGATCTGTACTGGAACTGTTCTTGAACAGTGGAACTGTTCTTGAACAGTGGAACTGTTCTTGAACAGTTCCAGTAAGATAGTTCTAGAACTGTTCTTGAACATAAGTTCTAGACATTTTGTCTCATTTAACGTTCATGCACTGTTCTAGAACTGCTCAAGAACAGATGAAGCACAGTTCAAGAACCGTTCTTGAACAATCTATCCAGAACAGATCCTGCACAGTTCCAGAACTCCCTTGGCCACTAATTTAACCTACATTACAGTTAAAGAACAATTCATTAATTGAACCTTCAGAATGCATGGTCATACTTGTTGAAATATAACATATGATACTGAAATGAAATAATATCTGCAGTGCTGAATACCATTTTTCTGTCAGCAACAAAAAAAGAAAGTCAATCCGCAATTTCATCTTTCAAATACAACTATTAAATATAGAAGATGTTTTGACACAATAAGTAATTTAAGTAGTATCACAAAACACTTACATTTAATCATTAAATGATGCAAGCACAATCTTCAGTTGGACTGTCATTTTACCGCCAAAAACTCAAAAGAATGGCGTTTGCATTTTATTTGCAATTTTGTCAGAATCACACTCAGGTGTCATATATTCTTTACCTACTTTCTTTGCAAATATAAATGAAGACATGGGCTTTTAAACTCCAGATAATGTTATTATATTAAACTGTTCATGCAATAATGATCATATATTTGTTTTTTAATAGAAGTCTATATTTGTTTAATTAATGAAGATGAACACCTGCGAAACTCTGTTCTTATACTCAAGAACAGTTCATGAACATTTCTAGAACATTAAGAACAGTTCCTGATTCATTGTTCTAGAACATGTTCTTAATATGTTCTTGAACATTGAACATTTTCAAAAACTATTGAAGAGCATTTCAAGAACTGTATTTTTTCTTATAATCTATACTGTGTTGATGAGCTGTTAAACAACATTCATAAACATTCAGTTTGTTATGGAAAAACCTGTTCTGGAGATAGTGTAATAAAATTATGTTGTTTTGTGGAAATACTCAAAAGATTTGAAACTTTTGAACTTTTGAACTTTAATTTAATCAACACAAAACTTAAGTGCTACAAAATGAATGTCTTTTTATACCAAAAGCCATCTATGTATACTTGGGGTGTGTTCAAGCTACTTAAAACAAATAAATTTCATATTTCATTATAATACCTGTGCCTGTCAGCATTGCAAAACTAATGCCTTTTTCAAACGCTGTATCAGTAAGTAGTGTGACTAATAATGGAAGATCACAATAGTTTATTAGGTGGTTAATATTGTGACTTGCTTACTAATTTAATGTATATTTACATTTGTACAGATGTAATCGATTTGTAGCGACATTCCTATTAAGATAACACATTTGTAGATATTTTAAGCACATCTTAATTACATTTCCTATTTAAAGGAATTTAGTTCACATTTTAAAGAACAGTAAATGAACTTTAAATAGAGAAGATATTCTAAAACTGTTCTTAAACAATTTCAAGAACAAATGAAGAACAGTTTAGGAACTTCAAGGGTTTAAACTGTTCTTAATTAGTGCTTAACGTTTAAGAACACTTAGAGTTAAGAACTAATTAAGAACGGTTTAAGAACCCATGAAGTTCCTGAACGGTTCTTCATTTGTTCTTGAAATTGTTCAAGAACAAATTAAGAACAGTTCAGGAACTCCTGAAGTTCCTAAACTGTTCTTGATTTGCTCTTGAAATTGTTCAAGAACATTTTTAGAACATTTTCTCTATTTAAAGGTTCTTGAACTGTTCTAAACTTGTTCAAGAACCTTTCAAGAATATCTTAAGAAAAATTAAAGTTCTTGAAATGTTCTTCAATAGTTCTTGAAAGTGTTCAAGAACATATTAAGAACATATGTTCTAGAACAATGAATCAGTTCAGGAACTGTTCTTAATGTTATAGAACTGTTCATGAACTGTTCTTGAGTATAAGAACAGAGTTTCGCAGGGGTAGTTTTCAAAATGGCGGCTCCCATATCTATTTTAGAACAACCTTCAAATGGTCATATCTTTTTTGTTTATCATCCTATTTTGATAATTCTTTCACCTTTTTGCAAGTTTTTAACAACTCTCAAAAAAAGAGGTTGTTTGACTGTGTCGCTAAATTCCCTTTAATTAAACAACATTCATTTGTTCATTCATTCAAACATGCTGTTATAATTAAGTAAAAAAACTCATTTTCCCTAATATTTTCCCTAATGAGAGCCCCTAATAGTAGAGCTCCCTCCACCTTCTTAACAAAATCAGTAAAAAAACAAATCTTCAAAATTCAATACATTTTCAAACAAAAATCAATTTTATTTAAAAAAAAATATAAGAGTGTTTCCTTGGAATTTTGCATAGCACCCGGGCACTCCTATTAGGGGAAATACAGTACTGAGGAGATTTTCATTACAAATCAATTTGTACAAAACATATTCATTGTGGTATTTGAAGTTATTAAATTCATAAATTCATAAATTTCAATAAAATAGAGAAAGTACTGGTTTCTGAGATTTCAAATTGCAAAATCATGCCGCTGCAGCTCCCGGTGAATTGAAAATATTTTTTTATAAAAGGAAGTAATAACTCTCCTAATGGAAGATTTGAAATATGCACCAAAAATGTAATAGGCTTTATTTTGAAAGCAGATGACTAATTAAAAATGAGATGCGAGATAAATGTGGCGTCGTGCGAATTTACATAATGAAGGTTTTTCGTCCCCAAGAAAACATATTTTGTATATATGTGATGATAACTAAGTCTTATTAGTGTTAAATTAAACTTTTTTGAGAAAGATATAAACATATTGATGCGCCGTAATTGGTATTTTTTAAGAATTATGTCCCCTTTTGTGTAATCATTGAGATTGCATTTAAAAAAATAAAAATATTAGAACTCAAATAATCTTTAGCAATACGTGTTCCCAACTTATTTCCAATAAGCAATGAGAAAGCTTATATTAGCAGGGTTTTATAATGGATATTTTGATAGTATAAAACAGAAAACCTTTTTTACTGAAAAAATGCAATAACCACTTTAAAATTATAAAAAGTTTTAATTTTACAATATGCAAACTTTTTAAGCCGAAATTAAGGTTTTATTTCTTACCCCATGCACTTTTCTCTTCTTGGAGAAAGGGTTGGATGGGATATGAAAGTTAATACTCGAAACCGTGTAATGGTATTTTTGCATGACATATGTTCAGTATATGTTTACCCAATTTTCTAGGCAGTACTACCCTTGAATTATAATTGAATTGAATTGGATTTTATAGTCACACCAACAGCCAAGGTCATATGGCGACTTTCCAGCTTCCATTGGTGGAGGAAGACCACAGGTGCCCCTCCGGGCAATTTTCGTGCACGGGCGGGCACCTGGGTAGAACCACCGACGTTCCGCAAGCCAGCTGGATAGCTTCCTCACATAAAGATTCCTAGGCCCCTGAGGGATCGAACCTACAGCGGTGAGGGGCAAGTGATTTCAAGTCAGAGACGTTAACCACTCGGCCACGGACATACTTGATAAATATGTGAATTAATCAATACACACATGACTTTGAGTATGACATAAACTGAATATGGATGAATACACACTTCATCAAGTTATAGTATTTATTATTCAGGTATATAGCACAGTCTAGATAAAAGTTTAAACATATTAAACTGCAAGTTACAAGTAAAAATATTCAGGATTACTTGAGTTCTGTTTTTTTCCTTAACTGTAGATTTAACTTTTTAACTGATAAACACATTTAGGGCATGGCTAACACGAACCATAACAATAACACAACTTATTTTTTTCATTTTTGTTTCACATGTGTGGCATTGTAGACACTTAGGGATCACTTTGTCAGGTGTTTGTGTTGGCTGTGTCAGTCTTACGTTTCAGCTCAATAAAATCTTCTATGATTTTTGATGGAATTATGTCACCCTTCGAATATTTTCACACAAAAGTCTTGTCCTCCCTATTTCTCCATGACCACATCATGGACTTTCATGGAACTTTATGAGAAGCATCAGTATGAAGTAGAGATGAAAAGGTGACATAACTCCCATCAAAAATCATCGACACAGTTGTGAGTTTAACTTTGGTCGTTTGTCAGTAGAAGCAACGTTAATAGATAAAACTAGCAATTTTTCATTGTTATGTTGTGTCATTTTAAGTAACATAAAATTGCAATAATGATTTTTCAAATCAGTATGAAGAAATATTAAAATAGACATGGTGTAGTTAATAGTATTACATGTAAGCTGCAATCTGATGTTTACAGTTTTCAGTCAATATCATATTTGAGTCATTGTCTGTTTTTTTGTTAAACATGTCTTTGTTATAGAATTCTGTATTTTTTAAGGCTAAAATGTCATTTATCTCAGTTTAAACCATAGGTCTATGGACGTCACTTCACGTATGTGTGTTATATCTGAAAAAATGCTGTATAATTCAATATAATTTCAGGATGTCAATGAAATAAATAAAAACATTTTTTATGAACCATTTACATATTTTCACACAAAAATCTTGTCCTCGCTATATTCTCTGTTACCCCTTGATGGATTTTCATGAAACTTTATGAGAAGCATCAGTATGAAGTGGAGATATGCATAACGGCGTCTCGTTCTTGTGTATTGCTTTTTGACGGAGTTATGGCCTTTGAATATTTTTCACACAATATATTGTCCACTCTATTTCTCTATTACCTGTTGATGGATTTTCACGAAACTTTATGAGAAACATTGATCAGTATGAGCAGATCATCATCTCATTATGGTTTGATGATTTGTGACAGAATTTTGGCCCTTTTAAATGTTTTCACAAAAATACAAGACTATTTCTCCATAATATGAAATGGAGATGCGCATATCATCGTGGGGTATGCATTTGCAGTTTTTTTTGATGGAGTTCTCATGCAGGTCCTTGAATACTTTCTCAGGAAAATCTTTTCCACACTATTTCTCCATAAGTCGATCTTATATGGATTTCACCAAAACTTGTGAGAAGTATCAGTGTGAAGTGGACATTCTCATATTATCATGGAATATATGCATTTGCAGGGGTATTAATCACCTTCCTTTTGACATGTAACAGTTGGTGTGTCATAACTGGGCGATGACCATTTTCTGTAAGGTCAAATTTCAACAGGCGTCTACGATGTACAAAATGAGATGTTTCCGTCACATGTGGTTCTTTTGTTGAACACAATTTGCTGAGTGGATGTATTACATGCTAATTGGCTGTCGGACATCAGAAGGCCTCATTAATATTTCATGGAATAACTAACTAATAATGAAGCTCAAGATGTTCAGTCTTAATCCAAACAGCTGGTGTACATTACGTGGCCCGAGTATTAACTTTCATACCCCATCCAACCACTTCTCCAAGAAGCAAAACCTGTTGGCTGGGATATGAAATACAATCTTAATTTTGCCTTAAAATGTTTGCATATTGTAAAATTAAAGCATTTACCAGTAATAGGTAATTTTAAAGAAGTTATCAATTTTTTTCAGTAAAAAATGTTTTTAAATATGTTTTATTGTCGAAATACCTGCTAATATATAAAATTTCCCATCGCTTAATGGAATTAATGCAGGACCTCGTAATGACTTAAAATAATAACAAAGATGAAAATTACATGGCCAGTCAGTTTGAATTTTTTGTTAGGTTCTAAATGAACAGCAACATTAATAAGAGTCAGGGAATATAGGCATACTTAATATAGGCATACTTATTGGGATAACACAGGATGGTCACGTTTTTATTGATACGATTGTCCCCCACCCATACCTGGTACAGGCTATTGTAACCTTAGTATATTAGATTAAGATAAATCTTATCTGGCCCAAGATGGAAATACTTCACCCTTATATGTAGTTGATATAAAATTAATTAAAACAGCGTCTCCATGACCGAGGGGTTAACAATTATGCGTTGTAAACCTTCTCGCCTCTCACCGCTTTCGAATCGGCTCAAATTCCACTGGGAGCTCGACTTGTAAGTGAAGAAGTGTCGATTCAAACGGATAGCGGGAGGTGTACAGTACTAGTTCTACCCAGGAAAAGTGGGTGGTCTGCCTCCACCACAAAAAATCGACCATCATATATAATCTTACTTGTGTTGAAAATGACGTAAAACATTGTACAAACAAACAAAAACATGCATTTACAGCAACAATTATACAATTCAATTAGATATTTTTATATCGAGGATCCGACCCATATATTGAGGACGAGTAGTGCAGAGCTATTGTATCTTGTTCTGTACTAATATATAGAGAATATCATGTTAGTGACTGATCACATCAAGTTTATCAGGAGAGGCTGAGAAAAAAATGATTTTTTCTAGCCGAACCTGATAAACTGGATACGATCAGGCACTAACATGATATTATGTTGATCGTTTAAAATCATTTAATTTACCATTTTTTCAGTTAAACAATACCCAGACATCATCCAATATACCCTTAATATACGTCATCAAAAGAGGCGCATCTGACGAGATAGGAACGTAACTGTCGAGATAAGGTTTTATCTCAGGCACCCTGTTTCTCGGCAGAATTATGCAGATTGACATGATAAATAAGAGTTACTTGGTTAGAAAAACTTAGAATTTCAGCTGTAGTTTGGTGAGTGTAAGGAAAGTGATAAATACATGCCTCTGGTGAGTATTTATCCCTTTTTGACATGAGCCAAAGTACAACTGAATTCTAAGTTACTAAACATGTAATTTTTTATCATGCAAACTGTTTAAATAACTTAATTTAACTGAAATTCAATGAAAACAACAGCTCACGTCTGCTGCGGTCAAAATACAAATGGAATTATTTTGTCAAGGGAAGTAAAAAATGTTTTCTGCTTTTAAGTACATTTATATCGATAATAAATGCAGCATACTTTCTTTTGATCATGTACTGCATTTCTATATTGCTAAGTATTAAATATATTGTGTATATAATTATGTAGTTAAAATGGTAAATTTGTGTCTGTTTAAGCCATCGAAAATGGCACGTACGTGTACCCAACTAGCATAATACAGCAGTTGTGCAGAAAATATTAGGATAGTAGGAAGTAGCTGTATTTGTATAGTAGAAACATTCGTTGCATGATAAATATATAGTTACGGTAGTTTCACATTCAGTCGTAGAATTGCAAAAGGGAGTACAGCATACATGGGAAGCTGTCATGCAAACACATGCATTTTCAGCAACAACATCATAATTATAGAAAAGCCAAGTACAAACAGATTAAACATAATTTCCTTTTTCTAGCCCAAATTTGATTTTTCTAGCCTAGTTTACTCTATTTCTAGCCCAAATTCCCTATTACTAAGCCCATTTCCATATTTCTAGCGCATTATAATTCCCTATTTCTGAGACCTGAGTATCAAGTCTGCAGTTACTGGTCTTTGGGACTCATGTTTTGCTGGAAACCATGTTTACAGCAAAATTAATGGGTAGTTTAAGGTTCATGGAATCACACATTCATCTGATGGATGTGTTTTGTGCAGAATTTATTCAGTGGCTTCAGACAGATATTGATGGTCATTCAAGTGGTCAAGAATGCTCTAAATGAGATTCATGGTCATTTGGAGGAGGCAATTGAAGTGATTAGTAAATATTGGTCTAGTGGTCAACCAATTCCAGTACATTCCGGAACAACAGAATATGAGTTTTTCTGATGGTTTGATGAAGGCGGTGCATGATTGATTGAGAGCAATATATAATTATATGTTCTGCAAACTGCAAGAACTTCAGGCTAAATACTTGAAATTTCTAATTTTACCATTAATAAGCAAACTTAAAGTAACTGTCCCGCCAACAACAGCGGCATTTTACAACTTATGTACACCGTTGATGACGAGGTATGCATATAGTTTACATATTTTGAGAATCCAAACTCTATAGACACAATATAAACGGCTTTAACCAGCCAAGATAAATCCCAAAACTTGAGCGTTAAATGATTAGAGTTGGCAACTCAAAATTTATTGTACGCATATTCAATCACGGGTATTTTAAGAATCCATTTAAAAATACTATACTTTTAATCAGCACATATACATTATTATATGACCTGAAGTCCTTGATAGAGTTTTGATAAATGATTTTGTAGTGTAATTTTGCTGTTATTTGGCAGGTTAGTTTCTTCAATTTCTAGAACCACAGGAATCTATTCCTGAATTAGAGTAGGGCAAGTTTCCCAGATTCCTGTTTATTACTCCCCTCTCACTGAGTATCATATAAAGTTTAAATGGATACAAGCATTATGTATACTGAAACTTTATTATTCAATTAAGCATGAAGTGAAGAATTTTGTATATTTTCAGAAAAATGAAAGTGTTACCATGGTAACCAAAATGGTAACCATAGTTACTACATAGTGAATATATATGTAATGAAATGTAAAAAAAACAAAACGAATTAATGTATTAGGTGAAATGAAAATATAATGTTAAATGTGGTATTTAGTGAAGAAATACTGTTTTTTTTAGTAAATAAATAAGGACATTACCATGGTAACCAAATGGCAAAATTATTGATTTTAAGGTGTTTTTTTTGAAATTGCGTTGTCACAAGTATTAAGTCCCTGCAATATCAGGAAATTTGAAAACAGGGCCAAAAATGACCACAAAATAACCTGTACTATGTTGATGAGCCATAATGAACAACATTCAACCGGTATTGTTGAATAATTGTCCTTCTTAAAATGGTGGCAGAAAACAATGATTGATTGAGTGCCTACAACAGAATTTGTAGCAGCTCTGCAGTTCTGCAGGTGAGAAAGTTCTAGGCCCATTCTGTATATGTTTATTTTTATGTAAATGGAGGTTCGGCCTGGAATGTTCATTCATGTTGGCACCATATAACCATTTTGTGTTAGTGTACCATAAAAATACTATTCATCTCAACTTAATTATTTACAGAAAAATCGAGATCAAGTCCAGGCAGACAGGTTGCTTTTAATTTCTGTAGGGTGAAATTTCTGTCATTCTGACGGCCTATCATGAATCCATGGTATGAATCAACTGCGACAAGTTCCAAATGAAAAATTGAAAAACATGAAATTTAGAATAGCAAAATTAAAAATAAAAGTCAGCTCAATACATATAACCACAAAAAGGTTTTGGACAATGGAAACATACTGCCGGTACTGAAATATACAGATAGAAAAAAAAAAAAAAAAAAAGATAATACGGATTCAAAACAACTGTTTTTAATTAGAATATATGGGCAATAAATTGGTTAAGGTGGATTTATAAATCTCTTTTTTCTTTTCTTTTTTTTTTTTCTTTTTTTATACAGCCATGAACCATATTATAACTAGGTAAATTCTTCCAGGCAAAAAAAATTCAAACTGAGCAATTAAATTGTCGATGCTGTTTTATTTTTTAATTATCAAGTTTAATGACCTGTTACTAAGATCTGGTGTTCCAGTTTCCAGGGCTACTGTTTTTATTTAAAAAAAATTGACAGGAAAATAAAAACCAACTCATTTAAAAAAACTCATAACTTTTATCTCCTTTCCTGAAATCATTAATCATAACAGTGATAATAAACCCATGCCTGCCATGCCAATCATATTGGGAAACGTGTAATGAATCGCAGCAATTAGTTCATCGCATTTCACAGTTGATCAAATACTGCAGTTAATTGATTGTGTTCAATTATTCTCCAAACATCCAATGATATTCTCCCAACATATGATACTCTCCCAACATCCATTACATCATCCAAATGTCCATTCAGTTTCAATCAATATACTGCATGTTGCTTTAACTGCATGCCAGAGTGCCTGTTGACAGGCTGATTTTAAAACATTGGCTAAATATTCTTTTTAAGAATTTTAATTATTAAGCAAATAACGATACCTCATAACTGAATTGTGAATAAATATGGAAGAAACGACTGTCTTTTTCTCATAAAAACACAATGGCTGTGAAAATGAATAAAAATGTAAATCCAAAAACTGATTTTAATCTCTTTCACATCAAAGATCATTCAACCATGAAAATAATTCTGACAGTCCATCATGAATCCATGGAACAAATTGAAAAACATAAATTAGAAAAAATAAAGATAAAGGTCGACTTATTGACTGTGTTGTGTGAAAGCTACTTTTCCTGTTTGACTTTTATAACTACTTGTCTTGCAAATGTTTGTGCAATTAAATCTAACTGCTGTCTAAATGGAAAAAAATAAACAGGTGATTATGTTTTTGTAAAACTGGATTTACAACCAAATGTTTGTAATTTATAGAATATGCTGTGCAATAAATTGGTTAAGGTGTATATATAATACTTTGTTTTTATATACAGCAGGTACCATATAGTAAATTCTTCAAGGCAAAAAGTGAAAAACATGAATTTAAAGGCAAAAAGTGAAAAACATGAATTTAAATGTCATGATTTTTAATTATCAAGTTTAATGAACTGTAGATTTGCATACGGCTGCCATTTTTTAGCTCTACTGGCCAAAAGCCAGCAGAGCTTATGGGATGCCGAGTTGTCCGTCGTCTGTCCGTCATCCGTCCGTCATTAACTTTGGTCTCGTTAAGACGATAGAGCCTTCATTTTTCATCTGATCTTAACCAAACTTTACCAGATTGTTAATGTCAATGAAAGCTCGGACAAGTTTGAAAACCAGCGAAATCGGACCAGTAACAGCAGAGTAATGGCCCTTGATTTGTTAAACATGCTATATTTTGCCTCGTTAAGATGATAGGGCCTTCATTTTTCATCCGATCTTTACCAAACTTTACCAGATTGTTAATGTCAGTAAAAGCTTGGATAAGTTCGAAAACCAACCAGATCGGACCAGTAACAGCGGAGTTATGGCCCTTGATTTAGTTAAAAATGCTATATTTTGCCTTGTTAAGGCGATAGGGCCTTCATTTTCATCTGATCTTTACCAAACTTTACCAGATTTTTCTTTTTTTCTTTTATTATTTTTTTCTTTTTTTTAATTTTTTAATATTATTTTTTGGATTTTTTTTTTTAAATGTTTTTTCTTTTTTTTTGGATTTTTATTATCTCTACTGGCCAAGTTCGAAAACCAGCCAGATCGGACCAGTAACGGCAGAGTTACGGCTCTTGATTTAGTTTAAAATGCTATATTTTGCCTCTTTTAAGACGATAGTCACTCGCTTCATTGATGTTATACTAAGAGCCATATTAGTCAGAAGAGCATCCACAGGCCCTCTTGGGCCTCTTGTTATTAAAATAAAATTGATCGGAAAATAAAAACCAACTCATTAAAAAACATAACTTTTATCTCTTTTCCTGAATCATAACAGTGATAACAAGCAAGGTTTTATGCAAGTGTAAAATAGCTGCCGAGAGACAAACATTTAACATAATAATAGATCAAGTCAAGTTAAAACAATATTGAAAAAAAAATAATGTGACGGAGACATAAACACGCCATGATCGTTTTATCTTACCAGACACATTCTTCCCGATTGTTACCATCCATTCTTCCTATCAAACATTTTGAATCACCTCGCTTCTTTCTGTTCAAATACCTTGCCGTCATATCACATGCCTTACATATTGTGCATTAGCGTGTGCATTACAACACATATAAACTGTTCACTGCTACCATGTGTAATTATAAGATTACGTTATGAAAGTGAAAAATATAAAGGAACTGTTGTTACCTTACCATTTGCAATAATGAAAACCATAATAACGAAAATTAAAAAAAAAAGGAAAAGTAAATCTGCAGGTTTGAATAACTTCCACAGCACTAACACGACGCCTCTCAATCAACTGCGCTACAGAGGCTAATGAACGTTTAATCACTAATATACATATAATAATTACTGCATGCTACACTTCAGTAGACTGATTTACGAAAACCTTATTTCAGCAAGTGAAACGGTAACCTTTTAACGTTGCAAAATACATGTTTGCACCACTCAAGATTTTTAGAATAGTTCACTAGGAATTAAAGTTGTAATGCATGCTTATCATTAGACTGGCATTAGTCCTTAATATTATAACATTTTAACTATAACCTATCATTATAGAATTTCCTTAGCACTGAAAGAAAAATTATTTTGATGCAGAGTATTATTTTCTTTTTTAATTTGTCTAAATTTATTATTTATAGTCTAATTTATAGACTGATACTAGTCTAGCTTATCATGATTCACAGTCTGTTAACCATAGACAAATACTAAACCCATATAAGGATCAGCTGCCTTCGGAAGCTGAGTAAACCAATGCCTACCATTCCAGTCATGTTGGGAATATGTAATTAATCGCAGCAATTAGTTCATTGCATTTCACAGTTGATCAAACGCTGGAGTTAATGGATTGTGATCACTTATTTTCACAACATTATTATAATTCCCATGATATTCTCCCAACATATGATATTCTCCCAACATCCATTACATCATGTCCATTCAGTTTCTATATACCAAACATGCTTTAATTAATTGGAGTGCATGTTGACAGAGTTGAGAATTCTTTTCAAGAATTTTAAATATTAATTAATTAAGCAAATAAGATTCCTCGGATAACTGAATTGTGAATAATAACAACTGTTGCTTATAATACTGCATGTCTTTTTCTCATAAAAACACAATGGCGATGAAAATTAATAAAAATATAAAGCCAAAAACTGATTTTATTTTTAATCTCTTTCTGTCAAAGATTGTTTGCAACCGTGGAAATAAATCATAAAAAATGTCATAACTGGTGATACAGATTATTTGTCTTTATAACTGTGTGTCGCTTTTCGATGTCTTGTCTGAGATTGTCTTAAAATGCTCTTTGTTGGGGGATGTGGTTTAATTAAAATTGTCATGGATTCATGTAAATTTTGATTAAATTCGGTGCCATCTTGGCAGCCTTTAGGACAACCGCTATCATTTAATGTCCCAAAGGTTCATGCCTAATGAACAGTCCATATCTGGAATAAAAACACATTTACATTTGTTACGAAGCCTTATATATATATTACCGTTTTAGGATATGTTTTTGATCGGCTCTAATGTTCACTTATAAAACGAGGTGTCTAATATATTCATGGTGATCATTTATAACAACCATATTCAGCTATGTGACAACCATAAGCCAGAGAGCCCATTATTATGTTGTCATGCAGAGGCGTACCTGGAGTGTTTTTTGGTATACGCACGGGGGATGGTGTGAGACAGGGGTAAAATTGAACCCTAAATAAGTAGATTTGAGCGACTTAGAAACGTGTTTTGAAGCTATTTTAATTCTCATTCTATTTTTTTTTATTTTATTTTGCAATTATTCTATTTACTAAATTATACACCCCTCACCCCTCACCCTAACCCCACTTCGGCTTCACTTCTTGTTGCATTTTTTCGCATTTTTAGCTTTTACTTTTCCGACACACAACTCTGAATTATACGCATGGGCGTATGGGAGTATACCCAGGTGCGCCCCTGTCATGCACTCTTTGCACTCATTGTACCCTTAGAATTGATATAAAAAATATGCATGCACATACCATACACGATTACTTTTGTGCTACTCCTTCATATTATTGTCACACGCCCTTCAAAACATTCAATAATGTTATACGATTGTCTTATATGTGTTTCAGAAGATGATTGTGAAGACAGCAAGCAGTCTCTAGAAGACCTAACTACCAACCCTGGCCCAAACATACCTACAAACCCAGGCCAAGACATACCTACACACCCAGGCCCAGACTTGCATACAAACACAGGCCCAGATTTACCTACAGATCAGGGCACAAACGTAACTACAAACCCAGGCCTTATGGTAAGTGTAAATGTGTTTGACTGCACTGTTAGGGAGTTCATAAGTCTTTCAGATCTGACTGCAAAATAAGACCTATCTTGGATTCTACAGAGAGAGGATTTTGGGATATCGGCTTCTCATAGAAGCTGCCTGTCAGAAAAGAAAGAATTTTAGACACAATTATTTTGGCTTTAAAGGGACACATGGCAGTCTTTATTTTTAAAAACTAGCGGCGTCCCGTTATTTTGTCTACATAAATTGCATGTGTTCAATCATTAATGTTAATTATAAGAATCGTATTAAGCAATTTGTTTCTGCATATTATTAATTTTTGATATTATTGCACCAATAATATATTAAAACTTATAGTATAATAAGACGAAATAGTGAATACGTAAAATTTGATTTATTTAAATGTAACCAGGGTAAAATTTAAAATGATAATGGATATATAAATTGAGACGCCCATTTCAAACACTTCAAGATTGCCATGTGTCCCTTTAAAATAAACACCCAGAGAACTGTGGTCGGTCAATTCTAGAACTAGACTGAAAATAAAATAATCATGGTTTAAACTTAATTAAGCTCTTATGCAATTTGATGGATCAAAGTCTAACAATTGCCAGAATCTTGCTCTATCTTGCTCTATGATGTTTACCCAGCGGCATTGCAGAGGGAAACTGTCCCAATAGATTAATGATATAAATAATAATAGTGCCACAGTCATTTGCCACATTAACTTCCTTCCTGTTTGTGAGAGTTGTTACATACCTGCACTCAGGTTAATGGGTTTGGCAAGCTCAGGTGATGGGCAATGTAAATACAAAAAATGTATTTGTAGAACATGAAGTGCAGGCTCCGATCCAATATTTTCTGTCGGGCAGGTCCGGACTGCATGTGGCCAATTAAGGTCACCTTCAGTTAAAATATAACTGAAGGCAAAGTGGGTCTGTCTTTTGCTATATTATTACTATATAAGGAATAATTGTGACCCAAAGATATATAAAACAGACAGTTATAACCACCTTTTGGGCAGTAAGTAAAATGTCATTATTACTATGACCTTGACCTTAGGTGAGAAGCACGACTATAATAGCCTTTACGTCCATTGGTTTACAATGTCTGACTGCTGATCAGTCATTTCCCCCAAAATACCCCTTTGTCATATAAATGGAATGGTCTAAATTCAAAGAAAGAACAGTCCATTTTGTATATGTAGCAAGTTAAGGGTTAATTGTCATTGCAGAGCTTTTTTCGAGAGAATCAGGGAAAGTCCTAGGCCTGTTAATTTTGGGAAAAAAGAAGCACAAGATTGTCAAAATGGTGGGAGTGGGGGGGGGGGGGGGTAAAAAGCATCATTTTCGCTATTTAGGGGAATGTTTTTTTAAGAGAACATTTTAATAAAATGTATGCTTTACGTATAATATCAAGCAAGTATTGAATTTAGCAATAATTTTAGCATACTAACAAAAAAACAATAGAAAGTCTGTCCATTAGGTTGGCAATTTGTTTACCCAGATTTTTTGTAATTGGGAAGAGACCAAATTTCGGCCCCACTTAAATAGGTTAAAGATACCCTGCATTGACCAACTGAGTTCTGCACACTTTCTTGAGTTCTTCTAAGATCTTTATGAATGAATTGTTTCAAGTAGATTCTATATCCTACAGGTTGTTGGGTTTGACTATTAGCACCAAACGGTACTCCCTGCATGCCAGCTAATTGCAATGTTTTCCTGTTATTAATTGACAACTTAGAAAAATTCATATATATATACAAAAAAAAAAAACATCTTAGGAGAACTGTTTATTGAATGAATGTAAATATAGCTGTATGTAATGTATTAAGCAGACAGCAAAAAGTATTGTCCGACAAATTACTTTATAGCCAGCATGAAGGTAATTGCCTAAATGCATTCTGCAGATGTATAATAACTATATCATCAGCATACAGGTTGTATTGGTGTGGTGGTAATCTTAACTGGATGAACTTTTGTCCTATTTGAGCACAAATACATACTGAAAAGAGGTTCGTTTTGTTGAGTATTCTAATCATGCTAATGAGAGGGGATAATATTCATAATGTTCACATGACATCATCAAAATAACTGACCAATCAGTGATCAATAAAATAAAATACCTCCACATTCTGGTAGGGGGTAAACTCGGTGTTTATCGTTGATGCTCAACTGTCTTTAGCCCTTTATAAAACTAGTTTGAAGTGATAATTATATTAAAAGCTTTATTTTGTATGTACATCTATGTACATTCTTTTGGTGTTGTCTGATTTTAAAACACCAATAGGGATACATTTAATTTAAATCATGGTCTAATATTTTCATTTTTCATATAGAGACTGAGGATAAAGTCCGAGTAAACCCCTTTATTTTCACCTACTGAATATCTCAACTTCTCGGAAATATGTAACTAATGACAGGATGTGAAAGTTGTGAATAAGATGCAACACCTCTCACGTCCTTTCTTAGCAACCAACACAAACAAGGGCGGAAAATAGAGGAAAATAGCAGACTATAACAGTTTCATTGAGTGGATAATATAAGATGAAACACCACGCCCATTAGCACTGATTTAAGCAGAATTCCACATTAAGGAATTAAGCTGCGAGATGTTAATTTTCCCTTATTTCCCAGTTACACAAATGAGTACAGCAACTAGTATAGACTTCTGCCCGCGTAAGTTTTTGAGCCCTCGCAGGCGGTGGAATGTCAGATGGTCCATTGATGAAGACAAGACTTTTAAAAGAGATTACATCCTATTATTGTCTCTTGATTATACTTGAAACTTGCAGTCTGAATTCAAAGATAACCACTCTTATGGCGTTCCAGGGATGTTAAAATGCAAGTTTACTGTACTCCATTCCTGTTAAATAACTCCGCGGCTGATTGGTTAACAACGTTGCGTTGTAAACCTTCGCCTCTCACTGCTGTGGGTTCGAATTCCACTGGGAGCTCGACTTGTAAGTGAGGAAGTGTCGATTCTTACGGATGGCGGGAGGTTTACAGTACTGGTTCTACCCAGGAAAAGTTGATGGCCTGCCTCCAACCACAAAAAATCGACTGTCATATATAACCTTACATGTGTTGAAAATGACATAAAACACCATACAAACAAACAAACAAACAATAACTTTAAGGATCACCTGCTTTTAAAATATTTCAGTAAACAAAACAGAACTCCAAAGTTTCAGAATGTTTTTTCATGAAACTTTCAACATAATTATTATCAAAATAAACAAGCGATATTTAGCCAAATAAATATACTGTAAGTTTCATGTAAAAACATTCAGGCGCAGTTCTATTTTACTGGCAGTTGCGATAGGAGAACACACCTTGGGGTGTCATCGACCTTAAGGACTTAATATCCACAGGTGTCTAACCCCTTCACCGCCAAATTTCAAATGTCGTCTGCTAAAATTTAAATTCAACCCTTTTATATATAAAGTGGTATGAAAACATTCTTACTGGGTAAAGAACAGTGTAAACCCTGATCATCCTGCAAATAGTGTGCATGTTGTTCAGGGCCTACGCTGGTCGTAAAATCAAAGTTTGTGTCTATGGCGGCGAAAGGGCTAAGTGGAATACACATAATTGTGTTACCTTCTTGGTCATACACTATGGTGGAGATGACATTGCGCCATTGATTTTCCTTCTTCGTTTTATATAGGACGAATGTATGTCAAGAGACAAAAAAAACTCATTTTTCTTTGTAGAAAATGTTAAAACACATATCAATCAAACGATCGAGCATCCGCCAATATAAAAATGCAATAAAAACAGGGGGTCATTTATCTGTAAGAAAAAGCCAATCTGTTGACATTGCATTCTATTTTGACACATCACAGATAGATTTACCATTTATACTTTGCTTTACTGCACTGTCTATGTCAGTTAAAATTAAATATCTCAAACAAACACTAATAAGTGTACCCAATACATCATTCCATGAATTATAGGTAATAATAAAAAAAAGCAATCAAAAGTGTGCATTTTGTATCACTAATAAGGCAGGGAAACTTAGGCACTAATTTACTGTACACCACTGAAGCACAAACGCAATGGTGTAATTACGCCTGGAATCAATGAATTCCTGCTGGATGATAATGAGTTTGGTACCATGAGAATCACACTCCTGTCATATCAATTACAATTACATATACACCGTGGTTTGTATAATAGTGCTAGACAAGCATGTCAAGGAAGCATAATTGTATGATAAATGTATTATTGATAGGTATATATTCAAATCAAACTTGACAAATATCTCACAAGCTTAAAGGGAATGTAGCAAAACAGCCAATTAAACCATATTTTTTAATAGTGTTTTGATAAACTTGAAAAAGGGTGAAAGATATCAACATCGGATGAAACAAAGAATTAAGATATGATCATTTGAAGGTAATCTGTTAAGCGATATGAAAGCCGCCATTTTGAAAGCTATGACATCACAGTTCTTAATGACCATATATGGAATATTTATAAATAGGAACATTTACTGATTTATAGGAAAAAGATGTATGAAAAATATGTATTCTTAATGGCTATAATAATGCTTTCTATGATCAGTGAAGGATTTTGCATTCATTTGTAGTGATTTTCTTGCTTTAAATGATATTTATCAATATTCCATATATGGTAATTTGGAATTATGACATCATATTTCTCAAAATGGCGACTTCAAATGGTCATATCTTTTATATGTGTCATATGATTTTGATAATTATTTTACCTTTCTCCAAGTTTTTCAGAACTCTCAATAATAGAGCTTGTTTGACTGTGTAGCTACATTGCCTTTATGCATGTGACATCAGGAGATTCTTTATGTTGTTTGCTTGGTATGTGTGTTTTTGTTCTGTTTTTGTTCTTTGTTTTTTTAATGGGATGGGGGTGGGGGTTGAAGGGTTGGGGTTAAACAATATTTTGTTTAATAAATTTCATAAACCATTACGTCTTTTGAAACATGAAATGCATTTGAGACCTATCTTTCAAAACTTATATATTTTCATCCCCTGAGTGTCTGTTGGGATTACTAACACAAAAAGCCTACTATTATTGGTGCATTACACCTAGAAGACATGTTCTGTCAGCTCAAGTGAGCAAACAACTTACAAATGTCAGGTTTTAGCTGCTTCAATTCAATTTACAAACGAACAGCATCACCAATTAACTAGAAGTTGCTTCAATAATTTCTTCAATTACCAGACAGTGCACCGCTTAATTGATTTTACATTACTTAGAACTAGTTTTGTTGGCATTTGAGCCAAGTTGTGGAGTATTTTTAGCTTTTACACTTTTACATTTTTGGGCCAAAAAACAAATAACAGTACCGCAAAACAAAAAATATCAAAGTTCAGTAAGGCCATTATAAAAAAATTGCTAGATTCTCATCCGAATTGTTTTTTTGTTAAAATAGGGGCGGGGGTGGAATTTTATTTTTTATTTTTCGACCGACTAACACTTTGACAACCAAACCATTCCTTCAATACAGAACTACGATTTTTTTACACTTCTTGTATACAGGAAACATCGGAAGCGTCACATAGAGGACAGGTTCATAATACAGAACATCGCGGTCCCGGAGAATTTACGGTGCTCGTAAAATTACGCAGAACAAAACGTTCTTTAATGGCAATAAAACATTTCGGGGCGGCACTAAAAATTCAGGGCGGGCGGGGATGAGCAATTTTTAGCTCTACTGATCAGATATCAGCAGAGCTTATGCCGTGGTGCGGTGTCCGTCTGTCCGTCCGTCCGTAAACTTTTTTTGTAGCGACTACTCCTCTGAAACTACTTGACAGATTTTCATGAAACTTCACAGGAATGCTGATCTAGCTATCAAAACCTGCCAGTAAAGCTTCAAGGTCATTGACCTCTTGTTTTTTTATGGCCTAACGGAGGTACTTGGATGTTGGAGGAGGGTTTGGACCCTCAATGAGATTTACAACACCATTATATCTTCGTTGGAGCACCTGTGACTGTGAAAAAAACCCAGAAAGATTACCAGTACTGAATAATTAATTGAGAGCAGGATACAGTTTTACAGTATTCTAGTTGCATAAAAGTTGTTGTTTTTTGTGTGTTTTTTTAAAAATGGGTGGAAGGAAAACCAATTGGAAGGAAGTATAAACATTATTTGGGCGGATATAGATCATATTAAAATTGTTGCAAGGTGTACCGGTAATTTATAACTGGCACAATTTCTGTTCCAGATTTGTCGGTATTGTATACTTCTATGAACAAATTCATTTTGTGCATTGATGATTTTATCATATGTTCAATGATTGTGTGCTTTCTGCGATATATTATTGATCACTTTAACATGTGTCATTAATTTCTAAATGGGTGGGGAATGTTAAGGTGTTACTTTCTTAATTGATATTGCAAGATGTGTTTCGTAATCTTCTTGAAATTAAACCAATGTTTTCGATTGCCAACCATTATCAGTTAGGAGCAGGCAGTACATTAAACTAGTTACAATGCTCGTTCAGACTCACTGCCAGTACCATGACAAGATGTCAATCACATGATGCATCCAAGTTGATCCTAGTCACATGACAAGATGTCGTTCACATTTTGCATCCAAGTTGGTCCTAGTCACATGACAAGATGTCGTTCACATGATGCATCCAAGTTGGTCCTAGTCACATGACAAGATGTCAATCACATGATGCATCCAAGTTGGTCCTAGTCACATGACAAGATGTCGTTCACATGATGCATCCAAGTTGGTCCTAGTCACATGACAAGATGTCGTTCACATTTTGCATCCAAGTTGGTACTAGTCACATGACAAGATGTCGTTCACATTTTGCATCCAAGTTGGTCCTAGTCACATGACAAGTTGTCGTTCACATGATGCATCCAAGTTGGTCCTAGTCACATGACAAGATGTCGTTCACATTTTGCATCCAAGTTGGTCCTAGTCACATGACAAGATGTCATTCACATTTTGCATCCAAGTTGGTCCTAGTCACATGACAAGATCTCGTTCACATGATGCATCCAAGTTGGTCCTAGTCACATGACAAGATGTCAGTTACATGATGCATCCAGGATGGTGCCAGTAACATAACATAATGACAATCACATGACATGGTGCCTGGTGAGTCACATGACAAGGTAATAGTCACATGACAAGATGTCAGTCTCTTTGCACAATTGGTGCCAGTCACATGACATGGTGCCCGGTGAGTCTAATGACAAGATGAAAGTCACATGACAAGATGCCAGTCAACACATACACATATGTGCTGGTCACATGACTCATACAAGATGGTGCCAGTCAAATGACATGGTGCCAGCTAGTCACATAACATGATGCCATTCACATGACATGATGTCAATCACATGACATGGTTCCAGGCACATGACATGGTGCCAATCACAGGACATGGTGCCAGTCACATGACATTGTGCCATTCACAAGACATGGTGACAGTCACATAAAATGCCATGACATATCCAAATTGGTCATTATCACATGACATGATGCTAGTTACAAGAAATCAAGTCACCTTTGCTAGTCTCATGACATGGTGCTAGTCACATGTCATTGTGCTAGTTACATGACATGCCATTCACATGACTAGTGGTTGACAGTATAATAGTCACATGCCAAGCTAAATTGAAAGTCACATGTCAATGAGCTATAGCCAAGGTTCACGCCTCAAAACAAGATGCAAGTCACATGGTAATGTGCTAAACAAGGTACCAACCACAAGACAAGATGCTGGTCACATGACAGTGTGGTAAATACATGGCAACTTGCTAGTCACATGGCATGTTACTAAATGGTAAAGATGCAAGTCACATGACAAGTTGCTAGTCACAAGACAAGATACAAATCACATGAGAAAGTGCAAGTCACATGACAAGTTAATGGTCAAGATAACAAGATTATATTAAATGACATAAATCTGCAAGTCACATGACAAGTTGCTAGTCACATGACAAATTTCATGTCACATGACAAGATGCAAATCACATGACAAGGTGCAATCGCATGACAAGTTAATTGCCAAGGGGGCACTCCTCAGTTTCGCATGAATGTCCATGGTGTAAATCAGAAAGAAATCTTAGGTGTCCATGGATGGTATTTATTTTAATTATGAAGCACATGTTTGATGTTTTTTTCAGTTTTGAGTACTTCTAAGTTTATTTTGGTGTATTGGAATATGCATTCTTTGGGTTTTTTGAAGGCTATAAATAGAAAAATGTGAATCTATCGAAAACTTCCAAAAAAGTAGGTACAATGGCTGATTTTGACTCACGGGGTGATCAGCATGAAATAACTTTTTAAAACGCCGGAGTAGGTATGCAAAATTTAGCATTTCCTGATATGCAAGAGAATTATGAGTGCAGACATGACCCTGATATGCGTAGGAAAATTCTTTTTTTTTATTTATTGACATTTGAAATATTGCTAAAATTGCCTTTTAGCATGTTTTGAGGGGTGGGGTAATCTTAAAGAAATGGGACTAAAGTTGTACAGAAAATGCTTTTTGATACTTTTATTTGGTATGGAAACATGGGTAATTTTATTGTCTTCTAAGAAATGTATGACACAATGATGATGAGGTTTATTTTTGCTCAAGGATTCAGGCTAAGGGCTTGTCATGGGTTTGATGATTGAGAAATGTACATTAAACTGTGGATCGAGTGCCCACCAAGATAACAAGAAATTAAATGGCTAATAGAGCTACAAGTCACATGACAATTAAGTTGGTAGTCACGTGACAAGTTGCAAATCACATGACAAGGAAAAAGTCACATGACAAGATGTCTCACACCATTACACATTCTCATGACACATGTTCATGTAGAGTTTCATTTTATTTGTTGAAACCTGGTGTACTCTACTGGATTGTAGCCATCATGCTTAGCTGAATTTAGTAATTTGTTTACAACTTGTGAAAACAATCGGAAACAAATCCTTCTCACATCTCCATTTCCTAATGCATTTATTCTTGCATCCTCTCCTGTTATGCGCATTTTGTGCAGTATAAATTACATTTGATATGAAAATAGAAACATTTCGTAGAGTCTTGCAGGGAATCGGTTATGACATTTATTTCCCAACTGCAGTTTTCTATGAGAAAAGGGGTTAATCAAACAAAACATGATCCATGAAGCTGGGATAAATAAGGCAGACTGTAAACAAGCAAAACATGATCCATGAAGCTGGGATAAATAGGGCGGTGAATATAGAAGTGGTAAAAAAGGCAAACAAGCTCACGCAATCCAGAAATAACCAATTTGTTTCAGGAAGTCACAAAAAAGGTAAAATTATTTCAGGAAATTAAGAAAAAAGTCAAACAATTTCAGGCGATGGAGAGAAAAAAGGACAAATATGTTTATACCATTGCACTAAATCAAGTAAATAGGCAAAACAATTGTAAGAAATCAAGAAAAAATGTGAAACAACTTCAGAAAATCGAGAGAAAGGCCAGTTAGATTATTTAGAAGTGCATGCATCTTTACTGCATTGTGTTCTCAAGAATGATCACTTTTATCAGCAGCGCTGGCATTACAATTGCTTTGTTGGACTGTATTCAAAACCTTTAAATCCTCAAGCGTAGGATACTTCCGATATATTGTCATTTAAAATGGAAAATTGATGATGCAGAATTGCAATACGTGTTGCGCATTGGGTGATTGCGTGTCGCCTAATTGATTCCTTTACGACAATTAGTATGCAGGCAACTCAGGAAATTGGAGGGACATCTCCGTGGTATTGCATTCTGTATCTTTACTCTTGAAATTCGGAAACAATGCATTTTAAAAAAATATGGACAGAAGAATGTCCCCACAGTATTTCGTCTTAATTGCTGTGTTTGTAAATCATTAAAATGTAAGAAATAGTTTTATTTAATTACTAGATTGACAGTCAATTTTCATGCAGTGAAGCAGGTTTTGATATTGTTGTCAGCAATATTTATTGTATTTTGTGGAAGGAATAACAAGAGTATAATTGTCTTTAAGAAAGAGGAACAGATTATAAATAAAAGTAGGTATAAAAGTCAAACAGGAAATGTACGTTATGCAACCATTTGCAGAACACACTCACAGTCAGCCAAAAACACACATTCAAAACAAACAGCATTTACAAAAATGGAAGCCAGGTTTGCGATATCACAAAAAAATGGGTTGACAGTATGGCCATATATTGCCTTGGTACGGTAACTGACAAAAAGACCACTGCAATATAGTAATTTGGCGTGAATGCAGGTGGCTGGCTACAAGTTGGAACAAATAAAAAAAAAGCAACAATAATGTAATAATAATAACAATAATAATTTAAACAGCAATTATTTATTAAAGGTAAAAGTTATTATGTTGTTTCTGTATTATACAATCCGATTAAAACACTGGTCTGTGTTAAATTTCTCTTATTTAATCTGATTAAAACACAGATCTGTGTTCATTTCTTTCATTCAGTCTGATTAAAACAGAGGTCTGTGTTAATTCTCTAATTCAATCTGATTAAAAACAAATCTATATTAATTAACACGGATCTGTGTTCATTTCTCTCAGTCTGCAGTCCCGAATAAAACACAGGTCTGTGTTCATTTCTCCCAGTCCGATTAAACACAAATCTATATTAACACAGATCTAAGTATTAATTTCTCTCAGTCATTTATTCTGATTAAAACACAGGTCTGTGTTCATTTCTCCTATTCAGTCAGATTAAACACAAATCTATATTAACGCAGATCTAAGAATTCATTTCTCTCATTCAATCTGATTAAAACACAGGTCTGTGTTCATTTCACCCATTCAGTCAGTTTAAACACAAATCTATATAAACGCAGATCTAAAGTATTCATTTCTCTCATTCAATCTGATTAAACCACAGGTCTGTGTTCATTTCTCCCATTCAGTCAGATTAACCACAAATCTATATTAATGTCGCAGATCTATTAAGTATTCGTTTTTCTGTCTCAATCCTGATTAAAACATAAATCTAAGTATTCATTTCTCTCATTGATGAACAGAAGAAAAAAAAAATCATGGAAATGCAAGATTATATTAAAAATATCTAGCTGTAATAAATGGTACACTGCTATTTAAGAGATGTGTGTCAACATCAGTGAGCAGAGTAAAGCGCTTGACATCCTCGGGTCAGTTGGCAAAACCATAAATATTAGCACATCTGAAATTCCATCAGAACTTGCAGTCTGTCGGTTTAATTTTTTAATGCAAATTTTAAGGAAATATGAAATGAAATACCAATTTATATTTAGTGCAAGCTTTGTTTGTAACAGTTTAAATCCAATTTAAAAGAATTTTGTAACATCTGTTATAACCTCAAAGTATAGAAAATAATAAATTGTTGATTTTAGAGAGTTTTATTTTGAGAGTTTAGAAATCATGTCATGTCGTAAGTACCACTGGATAGAATGGATTGTTGCTTTAATGGGCTACTTTGGCAACTCTGTGATAAACAGTTTGTACAGAAATGGGCTTGTTTTTCATAAACCATACCCATTTGCTTCAAGTTGCTATTCAAATGTTTTCCATTTCGGTGGTAATAGGGTCATAAATTCTGTAACTTTTATTTCTACTGTTGGCCTAATGGCTCTGGTGCATGTAAATGGAAAGATGTAAATGTCATTTTATTTATTTTATTGTTTATGGATTCCAGTTAATGAACATTTATCTGTATGGTAAAAGTTATATTATAAATCTTATACAGTTCGATACACTTGTTTCTGATTTATGATGATGCTGGTGTTTTTTTCATGCTGATGTCAGGCTGTGGTTTCATGCTGATTCCATGCTGGTGGTGTCATACATTCCATCTGGTAGTTTCATCCTGGTTCAATGCTGGTGATTTCATACAGATTCCATGCTGGTGGTTTCATGCTGATTCCATGCTGGTGGTTTCATGCTGATTCCATGCCAGTGGTGTTATGCTAATTTCATGCAGGTGGTTTCATGCTGATTACATGCTGGTGGTTTCATGCTGATTCCATGCTGGTGGTTTCATGCTGATTCCATGCTGGTGGTTTCATGCTGATTCCATGCTGGTGGTTTCATGCTGATTACATGCTGGTGGTTTCATGCTGATTCCATGCTGGTGGTTTCATGCTGATTCCATGCTGGTGGTTTCATGCTGATTCCATGCTGGTGGTTTCATGCTGATTCCATGCTGGTGGTTTCATGCTAATTTCATGCAGGTGGTTTCATGCTGATTCCATGCTGGTGGTTTCATGCTGATTACATGCTGGTGGTTTCATGCTGATTACATGCTGGTGGTTTCATGCTGATTCCATGCTGGTGGTTTCATGCTGATTTCATGCAGGTGGTTTCATGCTGATTCCATGCCTGTGGTGTTATGCTAATTTCATGCAGGTGGTTTCATGCTAATTTCATGCAGGTGGTTTCATGCTGATTCCATGCTGGTGGTTTCATGCTGATTCCATGCCTGTGGTGTTATGCTAATTTCATGCAGGTGGTTTCATGCTGATTCCATGCTGGTGGTTTCATGCTGATTCCATGCTGGTGGTTTCATGCTGATTCCATGCCTGTGGTGTTATGCTAATTTCATGCAGGTGGTTTCATGCTGATTACATGCTGGACTTTTTCTAAAATGATCAGCATCACATGATTTTGATCCTTGTCGAAAATTGTTTTGTTTCGACGTTAAACATCCATTTACTTAGATGTTGGGTTTTAAGATGGCTTTTGGGAGCCTCAGGATTTAGTGTTACTATTTTACCCCCGCTTTCACAAAGTGAAGTGGAGGTTATATAGGAATTGCACTGTCCGTAACGTAACGTCTCATCGCGTCCCATCATGAAACACATTTTTAACTCGTTCCGTCGCGTTTGTCCCATCGCATCAGGTCACATAGCACAATTTTTTAACTAACATTCCTCAGTGTTGATTGCTTAATTTATTACAGAATTATGGCCTTTTGTTTGACTTAAAATAAAAAAAGCCGGGTTATTTATCACCTTCAGTGATAATTCCAGTTTCCTTAAGAGTGGGCAGCAATGGTTGTTACAATAATAAATATAGAAAGATAATAAACTGTATTTAGACATTGTGCTTTACGATGGCCTTTGGGAGCCTCAACATTTAGTATTATTATTTTCCTTAAGACAATCGAGTGGGCAACAATCGTTTTGACAATAATAAATATTGAAAAACAATAAATATTATTAAGACGGCATACTTTAAGATGGCTTTTGGGAGTCTCAAGATTTAGAATTACAATTTTCCTTTAGAGTGGGCAACATTAACATTCTTATCTGTCCGAAGATAACATTGATTACTACATAACAAATATGGAAGGGCAATAAATAGTGTTTAGACTGTGTGCTTTAAGAAAGCTTTTGGGAGAACTATATTATTTTAAACTCCATGTGACAGAGACAGTCTCTCGACTTTGGCGACTGTGTCAACTTAATCTATATGAATTTTGATTGGACAATAAATGATGTTTAGATGATCTTACATTCTAGGTCGAAGTCGACTGGCCTGTTGCAATTAATGTTACTGAACAAATGGTGCAATACGTCTTTATTTGGGTTATAAAAAGGCTTTAAGGAAGTCCCTGCAAGGAATTAACACACATCAACCCTAGTTAATGCTCTTTCGTGTGTTTGGAGTCAATAATTAAGCGGCAGACGATGATTTGAAGTTCTTCACCTAGAAGCAGTGTATTAGCCAGCCAACCGTGCAGCCGTCTTTTGCATGGCCGTTTTTGAAAAATCGCGCCCAATATTTGGAGGAGTGGGTGGGGTAAAAAAAAAGGTCTTTTTTTTTTTGTTAAACAACACTTCCAAACTCTTACTGTCTCAATACTTGTTGCGAATTAGCGCGTAATGCATGTTAGCAAATTGTTTTGCGCACCTGTTTGCATATTTGCACACCCAGTTCTTGAATTTCTGCCTAATACACTGCCTACAAATGCCTTACAAGTACCACAAGGACTTTAAACTGAAGGACCCGGGTTCAAGTCTCACTGATGCCACTGAGCTTTGTTGGTGTGTTCTTGGGCAAGACACTTTTTATTATAGATGTGATCGATCGTCCGTAGGATGGGGATGTTAACTTAAAAAGGTGGTTTCCTGTATCGGAGTCTGTCCTTCGAGCACTTTTAGAAAACCATTGGAATCTATTCATTAGTAAGAGTATAGCTAGGGCAGGTTTTTAGATTTATGTATCCTTCCCCTCTTGCTATGGGTGGTGATACGGAAGATTGTTTAAAGCAAAATTAAACCCTGTACAATTACTTATAAAGACAATTTGAACCATTTGAACACTTTTTGTCTCTCATAGGGCATGTTGGTGCATTATTTGTTTCAAAAACATTCAAAGGGTTCAAAAATCTGACATAATATTGAAAACAGAGGTAAATGGTGAATAGTTGATTGCCAACCATTATCATTGATAGTTCAGAGGTTAGAGTGCTGGCACAGCATAAGCTGGGTCCACTGGATGAGGTTGATGGACAATTATTTCATCACCTGTTATGATATGAGTGTATAGTACACCTTAACTGGCTACATATATATTATGGACTGTTCTTTCTTAATAATTAAGACCATTCTTTTTATGTGACAAAAGGGGTGTTTTGGGGGAAATGACTGATCAGCAGATGTGCATTGTAAACCCAGATCAGCCTGATTGTAAACCCTGATCAGCAAGCTGCCAGGTCAGCCTGATTGGAAACCCTGAAACCATGGTCTTATGGGGATAAATTCAACAACTCCAATCCATGATTTAGGGTTCTTTATATACGGGTAATATAAAGCCAGACAAATCCATATTTAGGTTCTGCAACCAAATATTTACCAAGAATCTAATACCTGTAGAATATATAATCAGGCTGATCTGGGTTTACAATGGACGTAAAGGCTATTATAGTCGTGCTTAGCGGGTTAAGGGTTTTTTCCTGCAAATTTACAGATTAACAGTTTATAACTCTTTTGCTGCCCAGTTGAAAACATAGATTTTTACGACCAATGTAAACCCAGATCAGCATGCACATAATGCAAGGCTGATCAGGGTTAACTGTTGACTGTTCCCCATTAATTAAGAAAGATTTCTGTTTATAAAATATTAAAAATTGGGAAGGTTTAAATTCAAATTTAAGCAGCCAATTTGAAATTGGTGGCACTAAATATGGCATTGTCCGTACTGTTTCAGTATATTGAAAAAATCTAAGAAGCTTAGAAAAATGAGAGAATGTCATATGGGCGCTTGATTGAGAGTTAACTTGTTGATGTACGTGACAGGGCTTAGATGTATAAAAAACATATTAATTTTGTCTCAAGGGTCTTTTCAAACTGATTGCGACAATTTTAATGAAATGGCGCATCGTTCTCAAGTCTCATAGGCCAATAAGGAAAAGAATAATAGCTGGTTTTTTTTTTCTTTTTGCCATAAATATGCTTTCCCTTTTAGAAATGTAACATTGTCATTGTATAGGTAATATACCATTTTGTGTTGTCTGTCTCAGTGTGTCGTCTTTGTAGCATTATCAGACACTTCACCTACCTTGGCCATAACTTGAAAAGTATTTGACCTACCAGTACGTTCATGAAACAAACACATCTTCATCTTACCCCAAGGAATGTCCAATAACTCATTAAATTGGCAAGTTAACCTGCAACCTAACCTAGCTAGCTCATAACTTGGCAAAATATTGACCTATTGTCATGAAACTTGATACATTTCTTCCTTTTCAATTATTCAATATGTCATTGACATTTCTTATTCATAACTTTCACATCTGGTCAACTTCCGGTAGGTCGAGATATTCAGTAGGTGATAATAAAAGGTTTAAACGGACTTGATCCTTATTCTCTATATGATAAATGAAAATATTAGACCAAGATTTAAATTAAATATATCCATACTGCATGGTGCTTTAAAATCGGACAACACCAAAAGAAGAAACATAGATGTATACAAAAAACAAAGCTTTTAATATAATTATTACTACAAACTAATTTTATAAAAGGGCTAAAGTCAGTTGAGCACCAACGATAAACACCGAGTTTACCCCCTACCAGAATGTGGAGGTCTTTTGTTGTATTGATCACTGATTATTTTGATGATGTCATGTGAAAGTTATGAATAACCATGAATTTCATTTGGTTTATTAGAGAAAGTACAGTACTGATGACCATGAAAGAACATAAAACACTTTGATGTATGGATTTGATGACTTCAGGATTGACACATTAGATTTATAGGTCTTTAGATGGTGATAATATGCATGCATTGTCAATAGAAACCAGTTTCTCATTATTCATTCCTCCTCATTCAACAATGTGATACAATCGTGCAGAAATTGTTTCAATACAAGATACCATCTCTATGGTGCTGGTTGTTTGTATACATGTCATTAGTGGAGAACAACTTGTTAGACTTTCATGGCCATTAACATCCGGCTTTGTCAAGTTTTATAATCTCTCTCATTGTGAGATTCATCTCTCTCATTGTGAGATTCATCTCTCTTTTTCTTTTATGTGGTTTGTCTCTGATTCGTGATTAAAGTGAATTTTCTGATATTCAAATAAAAACCAAGTACAGAATAATTCTGCAGATTTACTAAAACTTAAGTTATGTTGTTTGAACAGTTTTTATGTAGTATTTCCATGTTTCTAATTGTTTGTTTTTTAAAATTAAAATATTTTATAGCACAGTTCATTGTCGGTCTTTTGGGAATTGGGGAAATTCACTTACAATTGGGAAAACAAACAACTAAATTGGGGGGAAAAAATCAAGCAATATAAATTGTAAGAATTCATATATGTTTTTCATTTTTTCTTCGTTATATATATATCATATGTTTAAAGCGACACACGGCAATCTTGATTTTTTAAAAACTCATGGCGTCCTCATTGATATAGCCCATTTCACCAGTACCGGTACTTTGCAAATCTCCATACAATGTTTGGAATTTCAGTCACATGGCGCAAAGTCACATGACTTCAAGAACTAGTCAGATGCTGTTAGTCACAGAAGTATCAACAATCACAAACAAACCAGTTTCAGTGTTTTTATGTTGAGTTAAAGTATTCGTTCTCTAAAACACTGCAATCATTAGTCAGATATTCAACACAGAAACCATATTGACTCACTTTCCTTGGAAACGAGATCAGATTTTAAGGCTACACGAACTCGTGTTGAATTGTTTACAGTGGAGCATGTGTGCTACGTTGGAACCGTGTTATAGAAATTTTGACAATCCCATTTTTGAATTGTATCAACAAACACGCTTTATTTTTGTTTTTCTATGGTACTAAACAGATTAATAACATATATCTTTCATGTGTTCAAGTTATTGTCTGCCATTTAATAACATTTTTGTATTGTGTTTAATTCACATTGAACAACATTAAAATGAATATTTAATGTGCCTACCAGCATTTGATTGGTCGACCTATTTGGCTAAGCAAATTGTTTTTACATATTACTAACTTTTTATAATATTGCACCAATTAAATATTTAAAAATTTGGTAGACTAGTGAAGAAAATTGAAATCTCAACTTTTTATTCAATTATATGCAAGCAGTTTTAAAGTAAAAAGGCCGCAGGATAACTAAATCGAGGAGCAAATGTCAATGTTTGAATAAAACTCAAGTTTGCCATGTGTCCCTTTAAATAGAGTCAACAAACAAACAATCTGCTTTGAACTATTCAGATAATTATTAATAATTATTTGCAAATATGAAGTTATGTAAAAACGGCACGCCTCTAATTTTGAAAAAAGAAAAAGATTGCCGTGTGTCCCTTTAATGTGAATTTTCTGTTTGAAGTCAGATAGTTAAGTTGGCAATTAGATCAAATTAAATTAAGATGAATGCTCATGCAACGAAATCGAATAGCAGGTGCAGATACCCTAATCAAATGGAATCAGACTGTTACTTATAAATATTTATTTTAGTGCTGACATGATTAATGTTTATAAAGTTATTATACCCTCTTCAGTAATAAAAATGTAATGAAACAGCATATCATCCTGATCACTGTGCCCCACCAATTTGATCATTCTATATCCACCCCTGTAACACCTATCCCTCTGCCCTATCAATCTGAATCCTAGATCCACCCTGTATTATACAACTGTAGCAACCCCATCCCTCTGAACCACCAATCTGAATCCTAGATCCACCACTTTATCAGACAACTATAGCACCCCATTCCTCTGCTCCACAAGTCTGAATCTTAAGTTTCACCACTGTATCAGACAACTATAGCACCACATTCCTCTGCTCCACCAACCTGAATCCTAGATCCACCCATATATCAGACAAATATAGCACCCCCATCCCTCTGCCCCACCAATCTAAATCCTAGTAGATCCACCCCTGTATTAGACAACATAGCACCCCCATTCCTCTGCCCCACCAATTTGAATCCTAGATCCACCCCTGTATTAGACAACATAGCACTCCTATTCCTCTGCCCCACCAATCTGAATCCTAGATCTATCCCTGTATTAGACAACATAGCAGCCCTATCCCTCTGCCCCACCAATCTGAATCCTAGATCCACCCTTGTATTAGACAACATAGCAACCCCATCCCTCTGCCCCACCAATCTGAATCCTAGATCGACCCCTGTAGTAGACAACATAGCACCCCAATCCCTCTGCCCAACCAATCTGAATCCTAGATCCACCCCTGTATTAGACAACATAGCACCCCCATCCTATGCACCACCAATCTGAATCCTAGATCCAGTATTAGACAACAAAGCACCCCAATCCCTCTGCCCCACCAATCTGAATCCTAGATCCACCCCTGTATTAGACAACATAGCACCCCAATCCCTCTGCCCCACCAATCTGAATCCTAGATCGAACCATGTAGCACCCCCATCCCTCTGCCCCACCAATCTGAATCCTAGATCCACCCCTGTATAAGACAGCATAGCACCTCAATCCCTCTGCCCCACCAATCTGAATCGTAGATCCACCCCTGTATTAGACAAAACATGGCATAAAGTGCCTGTAATCACCAATTGCAGACTCCCACTTAATTGACTATCAATGTTCTAATGGAAACTGCTGTATAAAACAAGATGCAACACAACAGTTAATTGCTATTTTATCAGAATTCCGGTCATGAATCATTTTCTAGCAGAACAATTAACTTAATCAATATGCTAATTTTGTATTCAGTATATTACTTGAGGTGTATTACAAATCCAACATTTGTGTGGAAAACATAAAAAAGTAATGATAACAAATATTTGCATGACAATGGCTGGTATAAGAATTGATGAGGCGCTTCTGTGATGCTGTTAGAACTTTTAGATGCTGTTGCGGCAAAATTTACGATTTGTGCATTCAGTTTGTGTGGCAGTGCAGGTGACAGTGCAGGGTTAGACACTAACGTTTTTCTTCAAACCACAAGACTCCGAATTTATATTTCAAAGGAGTCCGTCATCAAACAGCAGCAACCAGTTTATATAGATAGATACATTACATACATAATTTGTTATATGTAATTATAATCACATGACAGATTACACATACAAAAAAAAAAGATTTTTAACCACTTTCGAGGCATTTTTTAAAGAAAATTTACAGAGCGCAAAAATACTCGACTATCGCTCACACCTGTCACGTGATACATAATGTAATGTTGATTACATCACAGATGATTTAATTCTGCATAACTTCCAAGAACACAAGTTGTACTGACTTTGCTGCAGCTCTCTAATGTCTTTTAAATTAAATTCAATCTCTAAGTCATTAACCACATTTTTGTTTACCTTTACAATTATTCAAACACGATCCCCATTGCCCTAATTTTTGTTCTTGCCCCGTTAATAGACATTATGATATGTAGCTCCGAACGCAGTATGTTTGATTGGTTGTTCATTCCCCGAATTTCACAATCAAGTAGACCATCCGCACTGTGCATGACTATTTTTTGAGTGCACATTTTCGAAAGATTTAAAGGAGATTGGCACTGCATGACTTATAATTGTTTTCATTGTTTAAAATAGTTTATTTGTGATAAACAAAAGGCAGTTTGCTCACTGTGGTTGTTCCAGCAACAATTCCAGAATCCAAGATGCATATGTAACTAAAGGATTTGAAGGCGCTTGAATATTTCTGCACGGTATTATCGGACCTCAAAATAAAACGTACCGTGATATTTGTTTAGCATACCGGTTCGTACCGATTTTCTCTACACATGTGATTTATGAAAGTAAATCGTAATCTAGCTGCAACTAAGATCCATTTTTAACCTTGTATGGTTCCCTTGTTTGTAATACAATCGTAAATACATATTGGGAAGTGGGTACCATCATAGTTAAAACTAGATGCACTTCCAATAATATCTGGTGTTCACTTATCGTAATGTGCGCATATGTATTGCTGGGTACTCAGACCAGCATGACCGATTCAAGTGATTGAGATATGTAAAAAACAAAAGAACAAAATCGTGTTTTTGGGACCACTTTGGGCTTAAAAAGGGTGTCTAGTCCAGATCTACGCAATGTTGCATTTTGTAAAATATGCAAGGTTACGGTCAAGTGCTCCGGAAGCACAACGCAAATCATCTGCAAAGACATTACTCGACGTAAAATATAGAACAGAAAGTAGACATTGTGCCATGGGTAATGTGCATCACATTATGTCATCAGCATCGATTGTGTAAGAAAATATATTATGATAGGTATCGCGATACAGTATCTTGTATCGCAATATGTCTCAATACGTTTACCCAGGGCCAGTGCTCCAAGAATTATTTTTTAGGGGACTAGCCCAGGGCTAGTGGGTCCTGTAAATCCACTAGCCCTGTTTTTTTTTCACTAGCCCTGAGTTTTTTCGTCACAAGCCCTGTTTTTTTACTTGCCTTAAAAATAATGTGTCCGTTTGTATTTGTCTTTGTCAGTTATCATTTATCTTGTTTGGCAATACTTTTACGTATCTCGTTTCAGTAAAATTTATTTAAATGAACCAGCTCACTGAGACCTGACTCTATCTATTACTTATACCCAGCTGACGAAATTTCATTATGTTAAAGCTGATTCTGATTTAACGGATTCAGATACTCATTATAATTCATTAAATACTGAGAAAATTAAAAAAAATCAGTAATTCTTATCTTCTCATAACCAATTGATGTACGTTTAAGTTGCGTTGGCAGTAGTCATTGGGTGAAAGCGTAGCAATGGTAAGATGGTACAATTTAGGATTTTTTAAAAAAAAAATTGAGCATTACCCCAACCACAAATTGTATACAGTGATACAAGTTTTCAAGTCCAGTTCCTCCAGAAAGGCATTTTAATCGGCAAAATACATTGGAAAATAAATATAAACTGTTAACTGTATATGAAAATAACTGTTTAAAATTTATTTACAAAGAAATCGATATTTCTTATCACAAATATATTACATATATTTCCGTGTATCTTATCAGTTTCGCTTCGCGAGAGTTCTTTCCCCTGAGTCAGGAATTTCTAAATGTTATCTAAGTATTGATATATTTCGCTTTTTACAGTTTCTTATAAAGCATGCTTCCATTATCAAAAGTCCATGGTCTCTTGATTCATCAAAAGTCGCCGACAAATCAGCGTGATTGTGTTGATTGCGATTCTGTATCGGCCTATTTGTAATCGTTTGAGTCTATACCGCCATTTTGAGCTGACCACGTGACGAACATGTGATCAACCGGTAGTATTTTTAAAAAGTGGTTTCATTGGCTAATCGACCCGAGTTGAAATACTACACATCAATTGATTGGGTAATGCCGACTGTCAATTAAGGTTCTTGGAGGATGGACTTACAGCATGTTTTGTTTTGATGTTGAAAATCGCCGACGCCCGCGGCGAATGCTAATTGAATTACCTAAGCGAGTGCAATTAACAGATTATGACACATGTGGGGGATGTTTTATTACAGGTGCCTGACGGGCGCGTGTTTGTTATACACAGATCTTGTAATTAAGGCAGTGGGATTTTTTTTTTTTGGACTAGCCCGACGGGCTAACTGCATGGAATGTGTTACAAGCCCGACTTCAATTTTGACTAGCCCCGGGCGTCGGGCTATCCAATTTCTGGAGCCCTGAGGGCTACTCGACTATCCAATGATGAATTGGCTGTGGGCACTTAATTTGAGTATATGTGAAAGTTACATTCAGAACACAATTATTTTTTATTGAGTTTCACCGGGCATGCAATCCTGAAGCCTATGATACCAGTCCAAAAGCCCAAGCGATAATGAGTCCGTCCAGATTTTCCAGCATGCCAATTTGGTCATCTAAGGATTCCTGTCCATGAAAAGTAAGGCAGCTTCAGTAGCAATATTTCTTTGTCCTAATTTCATTTATTTATATCTTCTTCATTACTTGCAGGATTTTGAACATATTTGGCTCATTTACGGATCTCGACATATCGATCACTGAATGTCGTCAGGGTGTATGTGTCCGTTCATTCGTTAGTCCGTTCATGCATTCAACTTTCATTTAATTGTATCTTTTTCATAGTCACTTTCCACCTAATTTAGCCAGAAGTATGATGCCTTATATGCATTTAACATTATGTGCAAAAGTTCAGGTCGCTATGACCTACTTTGGATGAAATATTCTGTAGGTCATGTCCAGTCTCCGCTAGGTCCAATCTCCACTACAACAAGTGTATCTTGCTCCTAATCCTTACAGGATTTTCACCAAACCCCACCACAGAATGTTCCTTATATGCATCTAATATCATAGGATTGACATGCAGGCCATATGGCCTTGTAGTTTGTATTCGATGAGATTGCCGTGACCTTTAAAAACTCGTGAAAGCCAAATCCAAATCCTGAACTAGAACAAAATATATTTACTTGGGCAATTAATTTCATTTACCTGTTATTTGACATGCATACATTTGCTTTAATGTTCACAGTTTTTGAAAAACGTTAGAAACACAGTTCCTTGCCGGATTTTCACCAAACCCCACCAAAATGTTCCTTATATGCATCTAATATCATGGGATTGACATGCAGGCCATGACCTGTTAGTTTGTATTCTACTGACATAAATTCACATCCCATGAACTGAATCAAACCCATGCCAATCCTATCCAACCCATTTGAACACAGCCCAGGTTTTTAGTAGCACACCAACATTAACAGTCAGGCAGTTTGCTTGATGAGTTGGCATTGACCATTGTGTATTAATGCATCATTTGCACATATTTACAGATCATTGAGCACCTGATGTTCTACCAATCATGCATTGCTCATATCCTGTATTGGTAGACATCCATTAAACATTTTCTCTCAGATACTGGGAATTTCCAGGATTCGAAACTGAAATCAGAACAGGCAAGAGTTGTACAGATTTTGAACACAAACAATTTAAGACCAACAAAAAAATAAAACTTTTTTTTTTGACAGATTATGTCCTAAAGATCGTACTCATTAATATACATGAAAGCTTCTGTGCCAGACTTCACAGAAGTGAGAAAGTTTTGATTCTTACCTATTGCAGGAGGTATACAGTACTAGTTCTACCCATGCAGGAAAAGGAGGGTGGTCTTCCTGATATACCACAAAAATTTGACCGTCATGTATGGCCTAATATGTGCTAAATATAATGTAAAGCACTATTCAAACAAGCAAGCAAGCACCATTAGGGACATCGAAGGTCTTCTGGCAGGCATTGAACATTTCTGGGGTCAGGACTTCCCAGCATTCCAAACTGCAGTCATTGAGGTTTCACCAAAGAATATTGCGACCACTTTCATTGTTATGAAAGTAGCCGAAAGTTTAGTCAGTATTAGTTTTTGACATGTCTGCAACTTTTCACAGCTGGGGGAGAGCATTTTTTGCAAATGAACACAATTTATTTGAAATTACTTCTGAATGGGCCACACACACAGTGTATTGTAATTCTGTCACATACAAGTATACTTTTCTTCAATGAATGTTTATATTGAATATATAAGATTGCATGACTTAACAAATATAACAAAAATAACGACTATCTATGTAATAATATTTTATGTATGAAAAATCTTTTATATAACAGTGTCACTAAAGCGTCAGTTTAGTGACTTCTTGTGATTTACAGAGCCAGTATGCTAATGAAGTTACCGCATAAGTCCATAAAACTAATGAAGTTACCGCATAAGTCCATACAATCTTATTAACTTTTCTACATTGAGAAAGTTCAGGACCTGAAATGCTTCTGAAATATCGTAATATCTGATAAATGTGCCAGTAATACATTTGGTGTTAATGCAATAACGCAGCTTACAAGTTCATTAAACGGGCAATCTTAATTGGTCCAGCTTTAGACTTCAGTTTTGGCGGCATTGGATTGTACAATTTGATAGCGTTTTAAGTTGTCCTCATTTTTAGCTCTACTGATCAGAGATCAGCAGAGCTTATGCCGTGGTGCGGAGTCCGTCGTCCGTCCGTCCGTCTGTCCGTCTGTCCGTCTGTCCGTCTGTCTGTCCGTAAACTTTTATTTGTAGCGACTTCACAGCTGAAACTACTGGATGGATATTCATGAAACTTTACAGAAATGTTGCCCATAAAGTCTAGTTGATCCTAGCAAAAATTCATGTTGATGTGAAATCCAAGATGGCCGCCAAAGCTAAAAATAGAGTTTTAAAATACAAGTTTGTAGCGACTTCTTCTTGAAAACTATAAGTGATATTGATATGGGACTTTTTCTAAAATGATCAGCATGACATGATGTTGATCCTAGTCAAAAATCGTTTTGATTCAACGTTAAACATGGCTGCCAGCGGCCATCTTTGTTTACATAGAGTTATATAGTAAAAACTTGTAGCGACTTCACAGCTGAAACTACTGGATGGATATTCATGAAACTTTACAGAAATGTTGCCCATAAAGTCTAGTTGATCCTAGCAAAAATTCATGTTGATGTGAAATACAAGATGGCCGCCAAAGCTAAAAATAGATTTTTAAAATACAAGTTTGTAGCGACTTCTTCTTGAAAACTATAAGTGATATTGATATGGGACTTTTTCTAAAATGATCAGCATGACATGATGTTGATCCTAGTCAAAAATCGTTTTGATTCAACGTTAAACATGGCTGCCAGCGGCCATCTTTGTTTACATAGAGTTATATAGTAAAAACTTGTAGCGACTTCACAGCTGAAACTACTGGATGGATATTCATGAAACTTTACAGAAATGTTGCCCATAAAGTCTAGTTGATCCTAGCAAAAATTCATGTTGATGTGAAATCCAAGATGGCCGCCAAAGCTAAAAATAGAGTTTTAAAATACAAGTTTGTAGCGACTTCTTCTTGAAAACTATAAGTGATATTGATATGGGACTTTTTCTAAAATGATCAGCATGACATGATGTTGATCCTAGTCAAAAATCGTTTTGATTCAACGTTAAACATGGCTGCCAGCGGCCATCTTTGTTTACATAGAGTTATATAGTAAAAACTTGTAGCGACTACTTCTCTGAAACTACTTGGCGGATATTCATGAAACTTTACAGGAATGTTGCTCTTGATGTCTGATTGATCCTAGAAAAATTTCAGGTCGGCCGGAAATTCAAGATGGCCGTCACAGCTAAAAATAGATTTTTAGCTCTACTGATCAGAGATCAGCAGAGCTTATGCCGTGGTGCGGAGTCCGTCGTCCGTCCGTCCGTCTGTCCGTCTGTCCGTCTGTCCGTCTGTCCGTCTGTCTGTCCGTAAACTTTTATTTGTAGCGACTTCACAGCTGAAACTACTGGATGGATATTCATGAAACTTTACAGAAATGTTGCCCATAAAGTCTAGTTGATCCTAGCAAAACTTCATGTTGATGTGAAATCCAAGATGGCCGCCTAAGCTAAAAATAGAGTTTTAAAATACAAGTTTGTAGCGACTTCTTCTTGAAAACTATAAGTGATATTGATATGGGACTTTTTCTAAAATGATCAGCATGACATGATGTTGATCCTAGTCAAACATCGTTTTGATTCAACGTTAAACATGGCTGCCAGCGGCCATCTTTGTTTACATAGAGTTATATAGTAAAAACTTGTAGCGACTTCACAGCTGAAACTACTGGATGGATATTCATGAAACTTTACAGAAATGTTGCCCATAAAGTCTAGTTGATCCTAGCAAAAATTCATGTTGATGTGAAATCCAAGATGGCCGCCAAAGCTAAAAATAGAGTTTTAAAATACAAGTTTGTAGCGACTTCTTCTTGAAAACTATAAGTGATATTGATATGGGACTTTTTCTAAAATGATCAGCATGACATGATGTTGATCCTAGTCAAAAATCGTTTTGATTCAACGTTAAACATGGCTGCCAGCGGCCATCTTTGTTTACATAGAGTTATATAGTAAAAACTTGTAGCGACTTCACAGCTGAAACTACTGGATGGATATTCATGAAACTTTACAGAAATGTTGCCCATAAAGTCTAGTTGATCCTAGCAAAAATTCATGTTGATGTGAAATCCAAGATGGCCGCCAAAGCTAAAAATAGATTTTTAAAATACAAGTTTGTAGCGACTTCTTCTTGAAAACTATAAGTGATATTGATATGGGACTTTTTCTAAAATGATCAGCATGACATGATGTTGATCCTAGTCAAAAATCGTTTTGATTCAACGTTAAACATGGCTGCCAGCGGCCATCTTTGTTTACATAGAGTTATATAGTAAAAACTTGTAGCGACTACTTCTCTGAAACTACTTGGCGGATTGTCATGAAACTTTACAGGAATGTTGCTCTTGATGTCTGATTGATCCTAGAAAAATTTCAGGTCGGCCGGAAATTCAAGATGGCCGTCACAGCTAAAAATAGATTTTTAAAAAATAAGTTTGTAGCGACTACTTCTTGAAAACTATAAGTGATATTGATATGGGACTTTTTCTAAAATGATCAGCATTACATGATGTTGATCCTATTCAAAAATCGTTTTGATTCAACGTTAAACATGGCTGCCAGCGGCCATCTTTGTTTACATAGAGTTATATAGTAAAAACTTGTAGCGACTACTCCTCTGAAACTACTTGGCGGATTGTCATGAAACTTTACAGGAATGTTGCTCTTGATGTCTAATTGATCCTATCAAAATTTCAGGTGCGGCCGGAAATTCAAGATGGCCGTCACAGCTAAAAATAGATTTTTAAAAATAAGTTTGTAGCGACTACTTCTTGAAAAACTATAAGTGATATTGATATGGGACTTTTTCTAAAATGATCAGCATGACATGATGTAGATCCTTGTGGAAAATTATTTTGATTCGACGTTAAACATGGCTGCCAGTGGGCCATCTTTGGTTACATAGAGTTATATAGTAAAAACTTGTAGCGACTACTCCTCTGAAACTACTTGACGGATGTTCATGAAACTTCACAGGAATGTTGCTCTTGATGTCTAGTTGATCCTAGAAAAATTTCAGGTCGGCCGGAAATTCAAGATGGCCGCCACAGCTAAAAATAGATTTAAAATAAATAAGTTTGTAGCGACTACTTCTTCAAAACAATAAGAGATATTGATATGGGACTTTTTCTAAAATGATCAGTATGACATGATGTTGGTCCTTGTCGAAAATCGTTTTGATTTGACCTTAAACATGGCTGCTTTGTTTACATAGAGTTATATAATGAAACTTGTAGCGACTACTTCTTTGAAAACTACCTGATGGATTTTCATGAAACTTCACAGGAATGTTGCTCTTAATGTCTTATTGATCTTAGCAAAATTTCAGGTCGGCGGAAATTCAAGATGGCCGCAACCGTTAAAAATAGATTTTTCAAAAAACAAGGTCTGTAGCGACTACTTCCTGAAATCAAAATCAATCAGTAGAGCTTCAAGGTCATTGACCTCTTGTTAAAAAATAAGTTTGTAGCGACTACTTCTTGAAAACTATAAGTGATATTGATATGGGACTTTTTCTAAAATGATCAGCATTACATGATGTTGATCCTAGTCAAAAAATCGTTTTGATTCAACGTTAAACATGGCTGCCAGCGGCCATCTTTGTTTACATAGAGTTATATAGTAAAAACTTGTAGCGACTACTCCTCTGAAACTACTTGGCGGATTGTCATGAAACTTTACAGGAATGTTGCTCTTGATGTCTAATTGATCCTATCAAAATTTCAGGTCTGCCGGAAATTCAAGATGGCCGTCACAGCTAAAAATAGATTTTTAAAAAATAAGTTTGTAGCGACTACTTCTTGAAAACTATAAGTGATATTGATATGGGACTTTTTCTAAAATGATCAGCATGACATGATGTAGATCCTTGTGGAAAATTATTTTGATTCGACGTTAAACATGGCTGCCAGTGGCCATCTTTGGTTACATAGAGTTATATATAGTAAAATCTTGTAGCGACTACTCCTCTGAACTACTTGACGGATGTTCATGAAACTTCACAGGAATGTTGCTCTTGATGTCTAGTTGATCCTAGAAAAATTTCAGGTCGGCCGGAAATTCAAGATGGCCGCCACAGCTAAAAATAGATTTAAAATAAATAAGTTTGTAGCGACTACTTCTCAAAACAATAAGAGATATTGATATGGGACTTTTTCTAAAATGATCAGTATGACATGATGTTGGTCCTTGTCGAAAATCGTTTTGATTTGACCTTAAACATGGCTGCTTTGTTTACATAGAGTTATATAATGAAAACTTGTAGCGACTACTTCTTTGAAACTACCTGACGGATTTTCATGAAACTTCACAGGAATGTTGCTCTTAATGTCTTATTGATCTTAGCAAAATTTCAGGTCGGCCGGAAATTCAAGATGGCCGCAACGGTTAAAAATAGATTTTCAAAAAACAAGTCTGTAGCGACTACTTCCTGAAATCAAAATCAATCAGTAGAGCTTCAAGGTCATTGACCTCTTGTTAAGTTTGCTTTTGATCTTTTTTTGTGTTGATGGAATTTAATGGCGAAGGTAAATTATTGTATTAGGTGTTGAATTGATTGTTTATTTATTCGTATAAATGCTGCTATTGACAAAAGCCTGTATAATATATGGTAAGGCCTTAAGGCCATAAATAAATTAATTGCTCGTTTATCATCCAAATTTATTTCAAAACAGGCGAGGGGGTAATTTATTTAGTTATTTATTTTATTTATACACAAATGGAATATTTCCTCGTCACATGGCAAACACTTACTACTAGGTACTTCCAAGATTGAAAACACATTTCTAATAATGTTTTATACTTTTAGGTTCATATAAAATTTAAGAATTTAAACTTATTCAGATGTTAAAAAATATTTCTGTATAAACTCATGTAATACAAAATATTTCAACTGCAACGGCAGAGATGTAATACAGAGGATAGTATAGGCAGAGATGTAATACAGAGGATAGTATAGGCAGAGATGTAATACAGAGGATAGTATAGGCAGAGATGTAATACAGAGGATAGTACAGGCAGAGATGTAATACGTACATGTACACCACTACTTCTAATCTTAGATCTATACTAGGCTACTAGCTTGTTTAAACTACAGAACATTAAATTGTTTGTGACAGGACCTGTCTTTGGTACAAACCATTTTTTACAAGATACACAAATTGCAAACAGGGTACTTGTATTAATTTTCAACATGGTCTTCATCACTGAAGACTGAAGACGTGCTGTGCATTGACATTGTCTGCAATGGGAGATTGTTCATCTAATTTTCCACATAGTAAATCGTTATAAACACCTAGTAACAATGTAATATCCTCCACAATATTACAACCAAACTAGTCTTTCATAATTGCTACACCCTTTACCACTTTAATGATAACAAACACATTTTTTTTTTCCATTTAATTAGCCAATTTCGCGTAATTTGGTAAGAAATTTTGTACATCAACACCGGTAATATTACGTTTCTGGGTTTCAGTGGACAAGTTTAAAAAGTGGCTCTCGAACCAGCTGTTTGAAAAATCGGCTTCAAAATCGCTTTGAAAAATCGGCTTCAAAGCGATTTTTTTTTTGAAGAAATAAAAAATGCCGGGGCGGCATTAAAAAAGGGGGCAGTCGCAGATGATAATCTAGCAATTAATTTATTATGGCCTAACTGTAAATAAATAAAAAACATTTTGCAGCCGGGAAAATAAACAACATATTATTTGATGGATATATCTACCTAGTTATTTAAATATAAAATTGGAACCTTATAATTATTTTGAGGGCCTCATGGTAGATTAATTAGTTTCAAATGAGTTCTCTCGTTAAATAAAGTCTTTATTATTATTATTATTATTATTATTATTATTATTATTATTATTATTATATTAAAAGTATTGTTAGTGATAATTTATGTCACAAAATAAATGTTGGTGCATAAATTTTCAGTGCTCAGTGCCAAGCTGTATTTTGTTCTTTATTTATAAATCATTACAACAGTTTGGCGCCAGCCTCAATATATATTATTTCTAACAGTTGGTGTGAGTACTTAATAAATGTTTGTAATCTGAAACAATTTGAAAATAATCTTTTTTGTAAGGTTTTAAAGTTATACTGTATTTATTGCATAAAGACAGCAGTATTATTATTTGGTAACACCTTAATTGTGTTAACTTTAATTGCCCATGGATAAAACAGCAAATCTTTCCATTCGTTGGTGTTTTTTGTCAAAAGATAATGAGATAAAAACACTCTGCTGTCACTAGTTTTCTGATATAGCCCAGTTTTATAGCTGATTATCAGTAACACCACTGGTTTTATTGGAGCCTATCTGGAGAGAAAGAACTTGTATTGTCAGTTTTAACAAAACTAACTCCCCAAATAATGGCAAAATTACACTACAAAATTGTTTATTAAAACTTTGTCCAGGTGTTCAGGTCATATATATAATGCATAATGTGTCAATTAAGAGAGTTTTTTTTCACAGCTACATGTACTTCAAATAACTGTGATCAGTTGGTAACTTTAGCTATACTGATCAGACATCAGCAGAGCTTATGCCATGATGCGGTGTCCGACGTCCGTCTGTCCGTCCGTAAACTTTTTTTGTAGCAACTACTCCTCTGAAACTACTAAATGGATTTTCATGAAACTTAACAGAAATGTTGCCCATAAAGTCTAGTTGATCCTAGCAAAAATTCATGTAGATGTGAAATCCAAGATGGCCGGCAAATCTAAAAATAGATTTTAAATAAAAAACAAGTTTGTAGCGACTACTTCTTGAAAACTCTAAGTGATATTGATATGGGACTTTTTCTAAAATGATCAGCATGACTTGATGTTAGTCCTTGTCGAAAATCAATTTGATTCGACGTTAAACATGGCTGCCAGCGGCCATCTTTGTTTACATAGTTATTTAGTAAAAACTTGTAGCAACTACTCCTCTGAAACTACTAGACGGATTTCCATGAAACTTTACAGGAATGTTGTTCTTGATGTCTAAATGATCGTAGCAACATTTCAGGTTGGTCAGAAATTCAAGATGGCCGCCACAGCTAAAAATAGATTTTCAAAAAACAAGTTTGTAGCGAGTACTTCTTGAAAACTATAAGTGATATTGATATGGGACTTTTCTAAAATGATCAGCATGGCATGATGTTGGTCCTTGTCGAAAATTGTTTTGATTCGATGTTAAACCTGGCTGTCAGCGGCCATCTTTGTTTATATAGAATTATCTAGTAAACACTTGTAGCGACTACTCCTCTGTAACTATGAAACTTCACAGGAATGTTGCTCTTGATGTCTAAATGATCCTAGCCAAATTTCAGATTGGCTGGAAATTCAAGATGGCCACCATGGCTATGGCTAAAAATAGATTTTCAAAATACAAATTTGTAGCAACTACTACTTGAAAACTATAAGTGATATTGATATGGGACTTTTTCTAAAATGATCAGTATGACATGATGTTGATCCTTGTCAAAAATTATTTTGATTTGATGTTAAACATGGCCATCTTTGTTTACATAAAGTTATATAATGAAAACTTGTAGCAACTACTCCTGAAACAACTTGACGGATTTTCATGAAACTTCACAGGAATGCTGATCTACCTATCAAAAAAATATCAGTAGAGCTTCAAGGTCATTGACCTCTTGTTTTTAGCTCGACTGATCAGAGTTCAGCAGAGCTTATGCCGTGGTGCGGCGTCCGTCCGTCCGTAAACTTTTATTTGTAGCGACTACTCCTCTGAAACTACTGGATGGTTATTCATGAAACTTTACAGAAATGTTGCCCATGAAGTCTAGTTGATCCTAGTAAAAATTGATGTTGATGTCAAATCCAAGATGGACACCAAAGCTAAAAATAGATTTTTAAAATACAAGTTTGTAGCGACTACTTCTTGAAAACTATAAGTGATATTGATATGGGACTTTTTCTAAAATGATCAGCATGACATGATGTTGATCCTTGTCAAAAATCGTTTTGATTCGACATTAAACATGGCTGCCAGTGGCCGTCTTTGTTTACATAGAGTTATATAGTAAAAACTTGTAGCGACTACTTCTCTGAAACAACTTGACAGATTTTCATGAAACTTTACAGGAATGTTGCTCTTGATGTCTTATTTATCCTAGCAAAATTTCAGATCAGCCAGAAATTCAAAATGGCCGCCACAGCTAAAAATAGATTTTTAAAAAATAAGTTTGTAGCGACTACTCCTTGAAAACTATAAGTGATATTGATATGGGACTTTTTCTAAAATGATCAGCATGACATAATGTTGATCAGAGTCGAACATTATTTTGATCCGACGTTAAACATGACTCCCAGTGGCCATCTTTGTTTACATTGAGTTATATAGTAAAAACTTGTAGCTACTACTCCTCTGAAACTACTTGATGGATGTTCATGAAACTTCACAGGAATGTTGCTGTTGATGTCTAGTTGATCCTAGAAAAATTTCAGGCTGACCGGAAATTCAAAATGGCTGCCTCGGCTAAAAATAGAGTTAAAATAAATAAATTTGTAACGACTACTTCTTGAAATCTGTTAGTGATATTGATATAGGACATTTTCTAAAATGATCAGCATGACATGATGTTGATCCTTGTCGAAATGTATTTCGATGTGACTTGAAACATGGCCGCCAGTGGCCATCTTTGTTTACATAGATTTATATAGTAAAAACTTGTAGCGACTACTCCTCTGAAACTACTTGAAGAATTGTTATGAAACTTCACAGGAATGTTGCTCTTGATGTCTAATTGATCCCAGATTTTTTTTAGGTCGGCCAGTAATTCAAGATGGCCGCCATGGCTAAAAACAGATTTTTTTTTTTAAAAGTTTGTAGCGACTACTTCTTGAAAACTGTAAGTGATATTGATATGGGACTTTTTTGTAAAATGATCAGTATGGAACGATGTTGATCCTTGTCGAAAATTGTATTGATTCGACGTTAAACATGGCCGCCAGTGGCCATCTTTGTTTACATAGAGTTATATAATGAAAACTTGTAGCGACTACTCCTCTGAAACTACTGGACGGATTTTCATGAAACTTCACAGGAATGTTGCTCTAATTGATCCTAGCAAAATTTCAGGTCGGCCGGAAATTCAAGATGGCCAACACGGCTAAAAATAGATTGTCAAAAAACACGTTTGTAGCGACTACATCTTGAAAAAAGTGATATTGATATGGGACTTTTTCTAAAATGATCAGCATGACATGATATTGGTCCTTGTCGAAAATCATTTTGATTCGATGTTAAACATGGCTGTCTGCGGCCGTCTATGTTTACATAGAGTTATCTAGTAAAAACTTGTAGCGACTATTCCTCTGTAACTACCTGACGGATTTCCATGAAACTTCACAGGAATGTTGCTCTTGATGTCCAATTGATCCTAACAAAATTTCAGGTCGTCCGGAAATTCAAGATGGCCACCATGGCTAAAAATAGATTTTCAAAATACTATAAGTGATATTGATATGGGACTTTTTCTAAAATGGTCAGTATGACATGATGATCCTTGTCAAAAATTATATTGATTTTGACGTTAAAACATGGCCACCAGCGGCCATCTTTATTTACATAGAGTTATAATGAAAACTTGTAGCGACTTCTCCTCTGAAATTACTTGACGGATTTTCATGAAACTTCACAGGAATGTTGATCTTGTTATCAAAAACCTATCAGTAGAGCTTGAAGGTCATTGACCTCTTGTTTATGTAAGTTATATACATATGTCATCAGTAAGGTTTAGAAATGGTGTACATAAAAATTATGTTGTAAATTTGGCTGTTGTTGGTGGGATAACTGCCGTGTATTGATATAGCACCATATGTCATGTATTGATATAACACCATATGTCTTGTATTGATACAGCACCATATGTCATGTATTGATACAGCACCATATGTCATGTATTGATACAGCACCATATTTCATGTATCGATACAGCACCATATGTCGTGTATTGATATATTAAACACCACATGTCGTGTATTGATATAGCACCACAGGTCATGTATTGATATAGCACCATATGTTGTGTATTGATATAGCACCACATGTCATGTATTGATATAGCACCATATGTCGTTTATTGATATAGCACCAGATGTCGTTCAGGTCTGAAATTGGATTTAAAGGCCAGGGCTGAGTATAAAAAAAACAAAATGGTCCCAGAGAAACTTTTCTGATTTATGCATTATACTGCTCAGAGAGGTTTAATAACAAATTCCTGAATAATAAAGCATTTCTAAATAGGATTGAATTGGTAGAAACAAGAAATGTCACTGTAAGTGACAAATGCCCCCACGAAGTGACCATTGATATAAGTGTGACCTTGACCTTGGAGCCATGGACCTGGATTTTGTGCGCGACACGGAGCACTTTTGCCAAGTTATTTGAAAATCCATCCAGAAGTTATTGACTGTACACGATTTGACCTTTAACCTCTAAGTGTGACCTTGATCTTGGAGTCACAGACCTGGATTTCTGCGTATGGTGAGCACTTGTGCGAAGTTATTTGAAAATCCGTCCAGGAATGCCAGGGTTATTGACCGGACATGATTGTACAGACGGACTGACTGAAAGACGGACGTTGCGACTACTATATGCGGCCCTTCGGGGCATAAAACAAGAGGTCAATGACCTTGAAGCTCTACTGATTGATTTTGATTTCAAGAAGAAGTTGCTACAAACTTGTTTTTTGAAAATCTATTTTTAGCCATGGCGGCCATCTTGAATTTCCAGCCAACCTGAAATTTTGCTAGGATCAATTAGACATCAAGAGCAACATTCCTGTGAAGTTTCATGAAAATCCGTCAAGTAGTTTCAGAGGAGTAGTCGCTACAAATTTTCATTATATAACTCTATGTAAACAAAGATGGCCGCTGACAGCCATGTTTAACATTGAATCAAAATAATGTTCGACTCGGATAACTATATACCATGTCATGCTGATCATTTTAGAAAAAAGCCCATATCAATATCTCTTATAGTTTTCAAGAAGTAGTCGCTACAAACTTATTTTTTAAAAATCTATTTTTAGCCGTGGTGGCCATCTTGAATTTCCGGCCAACCTGAAATTTTAGACATCAAGAGCAACATTCGTGTGAAGTTTCATGAAAATCCCTCAAGTAGTTTTAGAGGAGTAGTCGCTACAAGTTTTCATTATATAACTCTATGTAAACAAAGATGGTCACTGGCAGCCATGTTTAACGTCGAATCAAAATAATGTTCGACTCGAATAACCATCATGTCATGCTGATCATTTTAGAAGAAGTCCCATATCAATATCACTTATAGTTTTCAAGAAGTAGTCGCTACAAACTTATTTTTTTTTAATTTATTTTTAGCTGTGGCGGCCATCTTGAATTTCTGGCCTATCAGAAATTTTGCTAGGATCAATTAGACATCAAGAACAACATTCCTGTGAAGTTTCATGAAAATCCGTCAAGTAGTTTCAGAGGAGTAGTCGCTACAAGTTTTCATTATATAACTCTATGTAAACAAAGATGGCCACTGGCAGCCATGTTTAATGTTAAATCAAAATAATGTTCGACTCGGATAACCATCATGTCATGCTGATCATTTTAGAAAAAGTCCCATATCAATATCTCTTATAGTTTTCAAGAAGAAGTCGCTACGAACTTATTTTTTAAAAATCTATTTTTAGCCGTGGCGGCCATCTTAAATTTCCGGCCGACCTGAAATTTTGCAAGGATCAATTAGACATCAAGAGCAACATTCCTGTGAAGTTTCATGAAAATCCGTCAAGTAGTTTCAGAGGAGTAGTCGCTACAAGTTTTCATTATATAACTCTATGTAAACAAAGATGGCCGCTGGCAGCCATGTTTAACGTTGAATCAAAATGATTTTCGAAAAGGACCAACATCATGTCATGCTGATCATTTTAGAAAAAGTCCCATATCAATATCCCTTAGAGTTTTCTAGAAGTAGTCGCTATAAACTTGTTTTTTAAAAACCTATTTTTAGATTTGGCGGCCATCTTGGATTTCACATCTACATGAATTTTTTCTAGGATCAACTAGACAATTATGGGCAACATTTCTGTAAAGTTTCATGAAAATCCATTCAATAGTTTCAGAGGAGTAGTCGCTACAAAAAAAAGTTTACGGACAGACAGACAGACGGACGACGGACAACGCACCACGGCATAAGCTCTGCTGATCTCTGATCAGTAGAGCTAAAAATCATTAGGTTAGACCCACATATTCATAATTTTGATAGAGCATCATCAAAAAAACTGACCAATCGGTGACCAGAAATAAGACATACTTAATACATTCTGGTAGGTGATAAACTCGGTCTTTATCGTTGATGTTCAATCAAGTTTACTGCTAAAATTAAGGTATCTGCAGTGTGATTCTTTTAAAACCCTGCACAGTTCTTGCACATTCATGCACATTGATTCTTTATATGTATCTTTCAAAATGAAAATCTTGAAAATTATCATCTTTTTACTCTGCCAAAGATTTTTTATTTTACTATATAAGCTAAGGATAAAAACCGAGTAACACAAATTGTATCACCTACTGAAAATAAGATAAAATCTTCAACATCTCTGCAATAGAAAATTATGAATTGTACAGCTACCTTATGATCAGGGAGAGAAGCTTATATGCAGCAAATGAAATGAAGAAAGAAAATTGTTTGCTAGCTAGGACCCACAAAATGTACAGCACATATGATCACAGTAAGAAGGTGTAGTCCCCACAAATGATACAAAAGACGAATTATTTTTCGGTAAGACTCCCATACTGTACAGCAAATGCTGGTCTGGGAGATCTAGACAGCGTATTTGCAACAAATGAAATGAGTGAAGAAATTTTTTTCTAAGCCCTACACTTCACCACTTCAGACATTTATATATGATATTATTATTGTCTGTGTTAGGGGAAATCAGCATTTTATTTATTGGTAATTTAGGCTGTAGACCGATGCCCAGAATGATAAGGAGGTACTTGTCGATTTCTTAGTTCTGATAGACACGGACAACTTTAATAAATCTCAGAATAAATGCCATGGTGCAAAAAAAAAGCAAAACAATAGTACATTCAAGGAATGGTTAATTTCAGTTTGGTGGTGCAGGAAAGAGGGTGGGTTAAAGCTACACAATCCGTATTTATATTATATGCCTTTTATACCTGAATAAGATCTCATTTTTAAGCATTTTTTTTTTTTGGAAAAGGAATTACGAATATTACTTAAATAATAATGTCTATATAAAATAAGTCTCCTGTCTGGAGAAAAAATCTGCCGTTTTGGGGGTGATTTTTTTTATAGCCATGTTCATTGACAATTCTTAGATCGACAGATTATGGGATCTTTAGGTTAGTACGCGTAGACATTGAATAGTAATACATATGCAACTAATTCATATTTTGATGGTTTGCTAATGGGATGGCGAGTTGTCCTTCGTCCGTCCGTCTGTTAACTTTTACCTCTTTAAGACGATAGGACCTTCATTTTGCATCCGATCTTTACCAAACTTTAACAGCTTGTTAATATCAATGAATGCTTAGACAAATCCGAAAACCAGCCAGATCGGACCAGTAACAGCGGAGTTATGGCCCTTGATTTAGTTAAAAATTCTATATTTTATAAGCAGGTTTAAAGTCAAAATGATAAGGGATAAATAAACCGAGACTCAATTAATTTTCAGCGCTTGATAAATACTGCAAGATTGCTGTGTATCCCTTGAATGCTTTTATTGATAAAACATAATAAATGGTTCGTGATTAAGATAAATGCTTATTTTAGAGATAACTTTGTTTTTTCTGTATAAATAATTTGGGGTAATCATAATATTCCGAGTCGTGACGAACATTCTGATTCATAAGAAATCGTTTGCACGGCTCCTTAGCCTGTAACGTAACACTGTCAGATTGGCCCTGGGAATTGGGGAATTGCAACGCTATAATTATGCTATTATGTGATTGTCTCCAATTTCCAACAATTTTAGGAAGATTTTTTTCTATAATCAGTCTCTCTGGGCAGTTATGCAATACACGCGATATCTCATGTTATCTCATGTTACAGAGATGGAGATGCAATCAAAGATGAAATATGTTTGATCGCATTTTAAAAGCGGTCCAATAGCCATGGTTCTTGTTTCAAGGATTATCATCAGGCTAAAGGTGTACATGTTTGTTAATGAATGATAAATTACAGCATTAGTAATTTCATAAAAATTATTGATTATGTTTAATTAGTAAAACTGGGCCCCATATTATGAAACAACTAACAAGAATTTTAATTTATCATAATCCAATTTCTTAAATGCTTTGCTATGAATTACGCTTTACATATAAACATGATTTCATTTCTTATAAACATGATTTCTTTTCTATGTGGATGCATATAATTTTCTACATTGAAAGCTAACAGGTGGATGATTTATCTTAAGATAAAATGGGGCAGGGGGGGGGGGGGGGGGGGGGCCTGTTGTTTAGAACCATTTTCTTTATTATTTTACCATGATGTGTATACATGATGTATGTATTTATAGTAGGTAATGTTAATACCGTAGTAGTATTCTAGGTAGTCGAGCATTGTTCGCAAAAGTCTAACCTCACTCATAATCTCAGTTGGTAGTTTCTGTTGGACCCAGACTCCTGAAGCCATCTATCATAAACAAATATTATTGTACAATATACAGCCTACTATAATTAACTGTGAATGCTGTCTTTTCCTACAGATCAGTGTGAAATAAAAGAAATCAAAATAAAATTAAAAGTTGAATTACACCAACGCGCATGACCTGACTATGTTCTGATATGTATCGATCAAAAGCGTCATAATACCAAATCGAGGAATAAAAGTGAAACTGTTGTCTCAATATATAAAGAAAGAATGAGATACAACAGTTTTTCACTGAGCCTTTGAAATGTCCATGAGATTATATACAATCACTGGCATAATTCACTGTGTTGCGTGAGACACTAACCAAAACAAAGTTTCTTGCTGGCGACAGTCTGTCTCGCAATCAAATTGTCAAAGGTTCCTGGCAAAATACTGTTTATCAGTCTGGCAGAACGTTACGCCATGATGGATAGCACACGCGTCCTTATCATTTCTATTCTGCAAAACGTCTGTTTGTACGACAGAAGAAGAAGCATGATCTATTCGCGTTGAGCGCTCGTTCATCATTGGCCGCATATTATATTTACCCTTTATGGACGGGCAATATTTATTAATTTGCATCATTTCATCCAGGAAGTCATATCTGAATACGTTATCAGAGATGTAATAAACCGGAGATGTAATAAACCAGAGATGTAATAAACCAGAGATGTAATAGACCGGAGATGTAATAAACCGGAGATGTAATAAACCAGAGATGTAATAAACCGGAGATGTAATAAACCAGAGATGTAATAAACGGGAGATGTAATAGACCGGAGATGTAATAAACCGGAGATGTAATAAACCGGAGATGTAATAAACCGGAGATGTAATAAACCAGAGATGTAATAAACCAGAGATGTAATAGACCAGAGATGTAATAAACCAGAGATGTAATAAACCAGAGATGTAATAGACCAGAGATGTAATAAACCAGAGATGAAATAGACCAGAGATGTAATAAACCAGAGATGTAATAGACCAGAGATGTAATAAACCAGAGATGTAATAAACCAGAGATGTAATAGACCAGAGATGTAATAAACCAGAGATGTAATAAACCAGAGATGTAATAAACCAGAGATGTAATAGACCAGAGATGTAATAAACCAGAGATTTGCAACATATGATTTCAGAAAGAAAATACTCAAAATTTCACGTATGCACTTTCATTGGTAAACTGATAATTTATTTTATAAATTTCTTAAAGCAACAGGCTACAAAATGGTCTCAAATTAAAAACGTTTATATTTGGAATGTAATGGTATTTTCAAAATATTTCTATGCTTACTAAAAATGTCAACAAATGTTATTTAAAAGGTCTGACTATGGCCTTTTTAATGCTACTTCCTGTTGTTGTTGTAGTTTTGCTGAAATTGGAACTGTATAGAATTCGTCATTTTTTACAGCAGGAGTCAGCACCAGGCCTTGAATTCATCAACCATCCTTGAGAATGTTAAGACTTAAGCTCAAGTATGCAAATTTCAATCGAAAATATTTTTATAAGTTTTCAGAATAAAGCTGCTACCGGTATGTATAAATATGATGCATATTAATAAATAGCAACTTCTTACGATTGTTTATCTTTGAAGGTCAGGGAAATATTTGAACAAATTTTCAGTACTTGAGCTCAAGTCTAAGAATAGTTTGAAGAATGGTTGGTGAATTTCAGGCCAGGTCTCAAATTTAGGAGAATGATATCCTGAGTGTTGGATGTTATTGTATTGTTTCTGTGTTAAATATTAGAAGAGAACATGAAGAATGAGGCAGTTTCACCTTGCGACATACGAGATTATGGCAGATTTGAGTGATTGCTCAATCTCAGTTTCTTAGATCGCTGACTTATAATCAAAGAAGGCCGATACAATAGAATGGTCTGTAATAATCTCAAATTATGTCTTGGAATCACTATTCAAGCTGACAAAATGCTATTTCATAGAACAAATGGATATGAAATTTTTACCGAAGCAAATTGATCTAGTGGTAGAGCGTCTGCCTTGCATTCGGAAAGGTGTGGGTTCGATCCCAGGCCATGCCATTCCAAAGACTTTAAAAATGGTAGTTGTCACTTGTAACCCTTGCTTGACGAGCAATAAATGGGTAGTGCTTATTTGTTTGGTTTGCCCATTGTCAGAAAAAGATGACTGGGTCGGGTATCATGTACTAGGGTCGGGTATCATGTACTAGGGTTGGGTATCATGTACTAGGGTCGGGTATCATGTACTAGGATCGGGTATCATGTACTAGGGTCGGGTATGGTCGGGTATCATGTACTAGGGTCGGGTATGGTCAGGTACCATGTACTAGGGTCGGGTATCATGTACTAGGGTCGGGTATCATGTACTAGGGTCGGGTATTATGTACTAGGGCGTGGTTTTCCTGTGTGGCAGCACTATAACTGCTACAAGTAGACAGTAGGTAGATCCTCACTACATTGCACTATACACGTGCATTTAAAAAGTTTAGACTCAATTAACATGACGCCAGTACTTAGATATCTCTGCCCTATTGTTGATGTCGGAGTATATTGACAATGGGTTATATTGGTCTATAGATAGCTTACGACAACATTACAATTGCAAGATACTCAACTTGCCTTAATCCACGAACGGAAAAACTTCCCCAAATACCCTTCCCGGGACTCCCGGCACCAAGGGCGCCGCCAAATACACCCGTACAAGCAAGAGTCACACAGAGTTACTTCCTCTTTCCGTCGTGGCGTAATCGGTAAAGAACGCGATAAATCGACGGTCTCAAAATATTTGTCTTTTTCCACGTAACAAATGGTTTTAATTGTTTTATTACTTTAATTTTACTTCCCATATGTTATTTTCTTACGAGTTTATGATCGTAATTGGTGTTTTTTACACCGGCTTTTGTTCTTTACGCAGTTAATTCAGACCGCAATTCGTAAACAACCATATGCTGTCTACTTCCGGTTTACCAACATTTGTAAATTCTGTCGAAAAATAGCTTTTAACTTCAATATTAGAAGTTTTGAATTTGACACCGGAACGTAGACACCCCTCCTACTCGTGTCAACACTCCAGTAAATAGTTTTCTTATATTATTGGGTTCGTGTTGTTTGTTATATAATCACAGTTGGTGCTTTTAGAACACCTTCTGCTGTTATTTTCTATATTTCAGTAACAGCAATGGGGAGTGGGACCTTAGTCTAATTGGGAGTCGGGCCCTAGCCCACTACGGCCCGTCCGGACTCCCAGGGATTGGAAACATCACCCGTACGAAGTCCTGACCTTCTATCGGTGATGTCCCCCAACCCAGCCATATGCAGTCCCATTCCCCACCCACTCCTGTGAAGGAAACATCAATGGGGAGTCGGGCCCTAGCCCACTACGGCCCGTCCGGACTCCCAGGGATTGGAAACATCACCCGTACGAAGTCCTGACCTTCTATCGGTGATGTCCCCCAACCCAGCCATATGCAGTCCCATACCCCACCCACTCCTGTCCGGGGGACCATGGTGACTCAGATAACTCTCTACCTCGTGGGTACACTGTTGGAGTGGTCGCATTCGCTTGGAGACAACCAAATAGCCCGCTTAGCTCAGTCAATGAACGACGTCGACTATCTTGCGCTCACTAAAGAAAGTCCCGTACCCCACCCACTCCTGCTCAAGCTACCAGGTAGTGCGGGGGTCACGCCGACTACAAACTCTCTGCCTCATGGGTAATCTGAAGGTCCTCAGAACAGATTCCATTCACTCCTCCAGGTCACCTTTCAGAGAGTCAACACACAGAGGGCGGTCTAGGAGCAACCGTCACCTGTCTAGAGACAGCTCAGGTAATACTTCCTCAGCTGAAATTTATGCTTTTAAGCACGGCCTAGGGCCGAAAGGGTATTCTTACGGTATTCTTACTGTATTCAATACCGTTGTTATGGTTAGGGCCACCTAACGAAGGATATAGTCTCTTCTGAAGGTCTCTGCTAGTATAAAATCCAGACTAGTTGTCTGGAGGGAAGCTAAATAAGACTTCTTTCTATGGTATGGGAAGAGGACTTAGGTTTATGTGTTGGTACTCACATGTAAGGGAAGTTTCTGTCATGGGTCACAATTATCTGTTATTATAATTTCTTACGTGTTGTATAATCACAGATTAAATAGAATAGAATAGAATATTTTATTGTAATATTCATAACAATGTGAACATGACATTGAACTAACAGGTAATCAAATCATATGATAGCAATTAAGAAATAAAGATAAACATATGGATTACCTGTCAGGAGGGCCGAATGGTCTAATGCGCCAGACTCAAGGTTATACCTTCATAAACGAGTGTTCTGGTCCACGACCTTACACGTGGTTTCAGATCCCACTTCTGACACATACTTTTAACATACTAGTAAAATGTGTCAGAGACACTTTCCTTGTTCTTCCTTTTCAGTGTGGTGTCAGAAACACTTACCATCAATAGGACTGAGACCTCTTTAGGAAATCATACTTTCCTAGACGGTGCTCCCTACTGGGAAAGGCCTTTTTAATTCTTAGGGAAGTCATATCTTCCTACTGACAGGGCGCTCTATACAGGCCATCTACATCAGAGAAGGTAAATTATCGAAGTCTTATCTCTGATTCTGATTAATAGCAGGCCTGGTGGTATTCTATTCTCAAATAGAATTCATTCTTTTGTCGAACAGAATTACCCTTTTTTCCAAGTTGTTGCAACATTTGTAAACACTTCTTAAGCATTGTCTACCTATGTTCTCGATTTTAGAAACTTATTTAATGCTTTTATATCTTTGAATATCTCGGCGTTTACAAAAGCGTTAAGAGTATTCAATTTAAAGTATTTCCTCTTATGGTTTGCTTTATAACCACTACAGGAATCTGATACTTGTCTTAAACTAAAGATTCTTAGTGAATTACTTTGTTCTTTTCTGTCCTTACGGACTTAACTACAGAACTTGTTTTGCAGGTAACCTCGATAGAAGTCGATACCTGCTGTTGAGTTCCGTCACAAGAATATCAAGGATGTTGTAAGTGACTACGGCTTCTCCGTCATACTCTAATGATTAGGGTAAGAATTCATGGCCTTCGCCATAACGTGCATAGGTTTCAGCGTTAATTGTAGCCACAGTCTTAAGAAGTAAATCAGTTTATTTCTTTCTGTATATGGTTTTCCTTATCAGGACACCTAATTCAACTTGTCCTATCGCCTTGTTGAGTACTGTTTGTGGCAGGACTAAGATGATTATTGCCAGTCTATGGATTATGCTCATCAGACTTGCAGGTATATGAGCATTTATTTTATTTAGCGCCGGTAGTATTTATATCAAGGGGTGTCATTAAGAGGTAGGCGGTTAATTCGCCCTGCTACTTAAACCTTTCTACCAGGCTAATATGAATACTTTTACTAATATTGTATACTAGTATCTATCTAATACCCGGCTACTTTGCTCTGTGTGCCTCTAATTTGAAAAGTTAATGATATCTATGTACATGTATATCACCACCTTTTTTGAGGTAAGTTATATAAATTAATTACAGTGGCAGATGCTGTTTTATTCATTTGCACATGCAGTTGCTGGCTGAGTCTTCCTTTTGCTGGTAAGTTGATATGGGGGACTTCCGTGGCTGAGTGGTTAGTCTCTTACTTGATATCACTGCCACTCACCTCTGTTTTATGATGGTGTCCCGGTTAGCTCAGTTGATAGAGCTTTCGCCCTGTAAGGGAGGAGTCCGGTTTTACGTGTCCCATACCAGCCACTAAGACAACTGGCATCTTGTTGTTTTTTTTTTGTTTTTTTTTGTGGATATTATGATATACCTTATATTTCATTGTTTGTGTTTCACTTGTGAAATATCGACAGACATAATGCCGCTGTTGACCTTTTGTCGTCTCTGTTTTAGCGCATTATGTTTTGCTGCTTAAGTATCAAGGTTAGAGTACATAATAAGTTATTAATAGAATCATTTTTGGTTTGTCGTGAATATAAGGATTTTCTTATTAGAAAAACTTATTCTCACCAGAGCCTTAGCACGAGTGTATTATGCGTGTTTTCTCACTGATACACCTGTGGGGTTTTGGGATTACCCTAGGGTTGATTAAGGTCTCCTTCTGTACCGCTTAAATCTCCACGGGGTACCTCCAGAGCCGGAGCTGCAAAGCGAAGGCGACGGTACTAATGAGCGGGCAGCCAAGCACGGGCTGCTCTCCGCCCCCGGTTTACACCTGTTAGGCAGTTTCAGTAAGTTCGGAGTAATCGGCTTCAAAGCCGCTATCCTCAACCCTAAGTGGGTTTGTTCGCGGTTCCTCTGACTAAGCCTTGTCTGATGGAGTTCTTCGTCATTCATCTCTTACCTCTGGGGTTGCGTTCCTTGTGTAGCTTATTAGATGCGGTTGCAGGACATAACACTCCTTTTCTTGCAGCTAAGATCATTGTCCAGTTTCTAGATTCCTTACCCCTCCCACTTCTCCATACAGTCATACAGTTAATGGGCTGTAGTGCCAGGGTTCGTTCTCCATTAGCCCTAGGGGTACTGATGATAGTTGGCGTATTTGTTTTTCATACCCCCTCCTGTTTAATATTGCTAGAACCAGGATACATTCTCCTTGTTTTCTATCAGTTTAGAGAGTAGGTCTATCAGTATGAGTAAGTTCCTAACATTATGGTAGGCTATACTATTGTTAGACCCGGCTTCTAATCCGTACATTAATTATGCCATAAGAGCCGGACTTCTCTTTTTGAAGTCTTTCCTTCAGGCAGTTTGAGATACATCTGGCATCTATTTATTTATTGGTTCTATATGCCACATTCGTATGGAAACACAGTTTCTTTTCGGCTAGATCTTTTACTAGAACACAGATTTGCGGGTGAATGCGTGTGCACAACCACATTCAAGGTGACATTCTGCCTTGGTCAGAACAAGGGGGGGGGGGGGGGGGGGGTGCGTGCCCATACACAGCCACATTCAAGGGGACATTCTGCCGTTGTCTAGGGGTTTCGTAGAGCTGCCCTAAATGCATGTCTAAGGATCTCTCAGTTTGGCTTAGAGGGCCACATGGTAGGTTTGTTCACTAACTAGGTGTGTTGCCCTGAATAAATAAATTCTTTTATTATTTACGCCTGGTTTATTTACGCCTGGCTCTATTTACGCCTGGTTTTATTTATGCCTGGTTTTTGGCCAGACGGACTCAATTACATATTACGCCTCATTTTACGCCTGGTTTCTACATTCTTATCAAAACCACCTGTACGCCTGGTCACCATCAAAATTACGCCTGGTTTAGTTATCAATATTACGCCTGCTTTACGGGCGTCGCAGTTCGTACGGGCAGCACTTCTGTCCATCTTGATTTCTTCCCTAAGCGGGGTTTATATCAGGTTTTACAGTCTACCTCTGCCACTGATTCATTCGGAATCAGTATGCAACCTCACGTTTGTCGATTCAAACTACATCTTCAGACTTCAGTTTCTGTAATAGTTGCTCACACAATTGTACCTCTAGGAGGTCCTTCACTGGGCTACTCTGAGGTCACAGAGGTTTAGCTGGTTAGAATAAGTGTTAACGCATTGTTTGTTTACACTCCCACCGCAGTCGGAGTTGGTTTTTTTTTTTTTTTTTTTTTTTCTTGTTTCCCACTTTGAGCTTATATCACTCCCCTTCTTAGTTTAGAATACTTAGAAGTTAAAGTGGCTCTTTTTGGCCTGTTTGACTTCTGTTCTCCGGCCCTCCTTTGAACTTTTCGGTTAATCTTAGATAGACTACCCTTTAGACTATCTTCTTTTAGCCTTGTGGCTCAGATTTAGTGAGCCCATTCTAGGAACTGAAGTGTCATCAGGCTCATGCTACTAAAGGGATCTCGTTTAACCCCTTCTGGGGATATTCCAGTAACAATCTGTTTGGTTTTGTCTGGGTGTATACCTAATGCAACTCCAATAAGGCTACTAAAGTCAGAGCCTTTATATTCTTAAAATTCACAAATTATTTGTTAGATTCTATCTTAAATAATTTTTCACTGGGTCCAGTTCTTACTACCCAGTCAGTCATGGGGTTGTGCTGCTCTGCCAGTTAGCTGACTTGGCCTTGCCCAAGTCTGTAACTTTGGGCATACAAATCGGTTGCAGTTTTATTTATTATTTTGCTTATCTTGGTTTGTAAGCACTTCATACCACTATGTTCCAAAGGTGTTTGGTTTATACATATTGTATTGTTCATAGTATTCTATGCTTCACACAGTTATCTGGTGTTCATAGTTACATTTACAGCTCAGTTATGAAGCTGTTATTTTAAGTATTGAATCAGGGGGTCGATACTTATTTAAATGATCTATGTAATACAAAAAATTTTCTGTTCCATGGATTAGCTTGAAATTGCCGATTATAATTTTAGATGGTGGTGGACTTATTGTCCTTGAACGAATTGAAGGACTTATGAGGTTGCCATATTCACCTTGTAACGTTCATCTGCCCATCTAAGAAGTTTTAGAGGCTCCTCCTACTGGCTGTATCGCCAGTCAGGATCCCAGATTACGCTATGGTGAGTGTAAGTTGCTTGGGTTCATGCTCTCGTCTGCTTTAATTTCTTGTAATTAGAGCAGGTTTGAGCGTGCTTTGTTACTTGTTGTTCAGAGTTGTTCAAATCCCCTTTACATATTCGGGCACTCATAACAGGTTACATTGTACCACCCCAGCTCATTGTGTTAAAGTCGCAATTGTAATGTTGTCGTAAGCTATCTATAGACCAATATGAAAAATTTTGTTAATTTTAATATTTGTCTATTATACTTACGACAACATTAACTACCCACCCCTCCTTAATTTAGGACTTATTTGCGGAAAGAGGAAGTAACTCTGTGTGACTCTTGCTTGTACGGGTGTATTTGGCGGCGCCCTTGGTGCCGGGAGTCCCGGGAAGGGTATTTGGGGAAGTTTTTCCGTTCGTGGATTAAGGCAAGTTGAGTATCTTGCAATTGTAATGTTGTCGTAAGTATAATAGACAAATATTAAAATTAACAAAATTTTTCATATTATAATACAGTTGCACATGCTTTATTATACTGTTGCACATGCTATTGTTTGTCGGAGGTATAGTATAGGTTTGATCAGTTAAAATGGATAAATGGTTGTCAACTGGGGACATGTTAATTGTGCATATACCTTTATTACCATTATTTAAAATGTGCGGAGGGACTATAATCCTTTGCACACACTGGAAAAATAATGTCATTGATTGGAAGTTGTTTGGACACCAGTTCTTCAGAGTGTGAAATTGAGTTGCAACCCCATGGGCTATGTCAATCATATGTTGTCATATTCTCCAGTTTTATTGTCCAGATGAATGATTTAATGTGAAAGATGTAAACTTCTGAACCATTCTCAGCTTTCCATTTTGTCCATTAATTAGTTTTGATTGGCTGATCATCTCAGCCATTAGTTTTGATTGGTTGGTCATCTCACACATTTGGGATGCTTTGGGTGTAGAGTTTATGATGCACAAGGACATTTATTGCCTGTTTAAGACATGATGCACAGCAGTTTTGATTAATGCTGAATGAAGTGGTGTATGATTACACAAATATCAGATAATGGTTTAATATCACTTTGATTGAAGGCATGGACCTTTTGGCCTTCTGTAGTTTTATACAGAAGACCACAGACCTATTTATGCTTTATATAGCTGTATGCACATGCCTGCATGAGAGCCTTTATTCCAGCTAGAATAAATGAACTATCAAAGCTAGGTCTTGTAGCTCCAGTGAAGTTTTATTTTATTCTATAAAACAGTGACCCAAGGGGCAGGACTATGGACTAAATTTGAGCACACAGTCAACATTTGAATAAACTTGCAATGTTAGAGGACCATAAATTAATCGAGGGTATAACGCGAGACTATGCTAAGTGCATTTTAGTAAATTTTACAGGAGAAGCACAAAAGTGTTTTTTAATGAACAGTCGGGGAACTTTTGAAAAACCATATCACCTTAAATGGTGATGATGTTTCATCATAAACTCTTTTCTCATGGTCATTATTTTTCATCATCTTTCATTTTCGAAAATAATTCAGGTTAGATTTATCGTCACATAGTATAATCTTGCAAACTTTCAATGTGAGAGTTTTCCATCACCCAGATTGAAACAAGAAAAAACTGTCAACTTGATCAAAGCGAAACGCTTCATTCGCGTCGCGAAACGCATACTTTGATATATTCAAGTCAAAGCTAAATTCTTCGTCTATACATTTTTCTATATTTTTAGCCGTTTTTTTGGGGAAACTGGGCGGGCGGGTGGGCGGCGGCCACATCTTTTTTTCTTCTATATTTCTCCGCATTACCATGTCCGATCTTCATCAAACTTTAACAGCATCTTACTCCCATTAACCACTGACCATGACCTGTAAACTAGGTAACTGTGACCTATTTCTCCAAAATATACCTTTTTGTTTAAGTTTCGGAGTGGGGGTGGGGGGGGGGGGGAGGGGGAGGGGGGGGTGGGGGAGGGGGGGAGAGGGGGTGGAAATAAAGTTTCTGTTATATCTCCGCAATACCATGTCCTATCTTCATCAAACTTTAACAGCACCTTACTCCTATTTACCACTGACCATACTCTGAAAACTAGGTCACTGTGACCTACTTTCAGAGGAGAGGGGAAATAAAGTCTTTGTTATATGTCCACAATACCATGTCCGATCTTCATAAAACTTTAACAGCATCTTACTCCCATAACCACTGACCATAACCTGAAAACTAGGTCACTGTGACCTACTTTCTACAAAATATACCTTTTTGTTTAAGTTTTGGCAGCGAGGGAGCAAATAATATTTTAGTTATATCTCCGCATTACCATGTCCGATCTTCATCAAACTTTAACAGCACCTTACTCCCATTAACCACTGACCATACCCTGAAAACTAGGTCACTGTGACCTACTTTCTCCAAAATATACCTTTTTGTTTAAGTTTCAGAAGGGGTGGGGGTGAATAAAGTTTTTGCTATATCTCCGCAACACCATGTCCGATCTTCATCAAACTTTAACAGCACCTTGCTCCCATTATACCTTTTTGTTTAAGTTTCGGAGTGTGGGGGAAATAAAGTTTTTGTTATATCTCTGCGTTACCATGTCCGATCTTCATCAAACTTTAACAGTACCTTACTCCCATCATTAACCAAGTCTGATCTTCATCAAATTTTAACAGCACCTTACTCCCATTAACCACTGACCATACCCTGAGAACTAGGTCACTGTCACCTACTTTATATTAGCCTTTTTAACTTTGTTATACAGGCATCAACATTTTTTGTTATATCTCAGCATTGCCATGTGCAGTTAGCATAAAACTTGGGAAGTCGGTTGCTGACATGTACCAAAGATCATGCGCGTAAAATAAAAACTAGGTTTTCAATGTTAAAGCATCCTTCCACTCCCAAAAAAACAAATTTATCTAGAAAAGCTCTATTAATTCATTTCACCATACACACAGGCACTCATCTTTAACATTTTGGAAAACCCGGCGTTAACGCCACCAGGCGTTTATCTCTTGTTAGAAAATGTTATAACATTCATCAAACAGAATTCGATAAAATTTGGATGATATGCAGTAACACATGTGTTTACCTTCCGCACCGATTTCTGTCATTTTTCTCGAAAATCAACCCATATATAGACTGGTTCTCGTTTATAAAGCTACTGGCTGATAAACCAACATACCAACAGGCAACAATTACAGGCAATAAACAAAGGGACGTGTAATAGATCGGACTTGTAGCATGGTAGCGAGTTCGCATATTTAATTATGATGCGATGAAACATCATCACCATTTAAGGTGATGGTTTTCCAAGAGTTCCCTGACTGATGAATTAGGGAATAATACTAATAATAATTAACTTTGTATAAATGTGAACGATATACTTGCGGGAATTACAAGTTTGCCGCTGAAATTTATTAAATTTGTTAAATACAAAACTATGCTATTTGATTTTAAAATAAATAAAGTATATATAAAGTGACTATTTGTAAAAATTTAGAGTATATTTTTATTTCACTGTACACTGAAACATTCTTTACAGTCAAAACACAGATATTATAAATGAAGTCCCTTAAAATTTAGGTTTTCTGACTTTAATTGAATATTGTCACGCAGTGGCATTTAGCCCTTAAATTATATTTATTTTTGCAAAATTTTCATTTTCTTGACGAATATGCACAATATAAGGTATATATTTTCTGAAATTATAATTACAATGAAATCCTATTATTTAATGTAAGAAAACAACTTTCAGTAAAAACGTCACAGTATAGTTATGCTTTCAGTCCTCGCATTATGTTCAGTCTTGTGCTACAAAACTCTTGTAGTTGCAGAGAAGAAAATACTGGTCATTTTCCTTGCTTTTCATTTACTTTCTTTTAATTGTTAGTTAATGGTTCAAAGAGAATGAGACTTTAGATGACATTATCTAACTGTTTTAATGCATGAGTACTGTAGTAAATGTATGCTGATCCTACCTTGATCACTTTTGGATATGTATGTCTCTGCGATGTGTACAATTAGTGTTGAGCCCAATGCTCAACTTTATAGTGCTGCCATACTGGAATAACCCAATTTAGACACAACATGATACCCCATCAAGACACATTACCCTGACACCTGGCCTTGATATTCATCAAACTTTTGAGCACAAGAATCGGACTTGACTCAAAATCTCAAATTTTTTAAATCCAAATAAAAACTATTTTACAAGTAAATTACTATATTTACTTACAGAAACGAGTAATTTTAAAGGTAATTTAACAGTAAATGTCTGAAAATCACAATTCGTACACATACTTATGTTGATAGGGTTTGCAAAAAAATGAGAATTTGAGTCTGAATCTGAATCTTGTGCTCAAAATTTTGATGAATTTAGGCCCCGGCCAAACAGTCCTAGATTACCTTTTTCATGTTGAATGTCAAGCAAGGGAAAATTGTATGTACAGTATGTTGCTGTTAATCGAATGGTACATTCTTAAGTAAGATCTTTCCTTTCGGAAAAAAGACTAAAACAACACGTAACACAGCAAATAGTATTCCTGCAAAGTACCATTCGGTATAATGACCCGGTTTGGGATCGAACCTGAGTGTGTCCTCCCACATGCAAGGCAGATGCTCTACCACTATTCCACTGTCGCAGTGCATGCTCTGACGCTCTACCACTATCCACTGTCACAGTGCTTAAAAATTATCACAATTGAAAACAAATGTTGCACTGCTCTTGCATTGTAAATGTATAGTATTATAATACAAACCCCAGTTAACATGACGCCCCGTTGTCAATCATTTATTAATTTAACCAATCAAACCAATACAATACCTCCAATACCTTCGACAAACAATAGCATGTGCAGCTGTATTATAAAGTCATTGTACTCTGACAATAGGGTGGAGATGTCTAAGTACTGGCGTCATGTTAATTATAAAATGTCATATATAGTTTTGTGACATAAAAGCGCATCAAACTTCAAAAGCAAAATGTCCCTAAATCATGCGATAAAATTAGGATTCATGGCCCCCAAGGGACTCTGACATGCCTATAAATGTCACAAGATCTTAAATTAACACAATTTATTGGTATCCAGGTTATAAATGTTTTATTTGAACTACAGTACTTATTAAATGACTCAGCGGGAATCAGGAACCGACCTCCTTTTATTTCTGATTCCAGGAGGATAATTACTGTCCATTTGAGCATCGTTAATTAACGCTGTTGTTCCTGATGCGCATCAGTTCCGCTTTTATGATTCATTGCCAGATAGTATGTCGGATAATTCTCATTTGTTTGCTCCGATATTAATCTGTGCAAATGGACGTTATTGGCAGTTATTGTCAGTAGCATGATTTTGGTCAATATCATGATTATAGTTACCTCCCCTAAGTAAAGATTATCTGACAATCTCCCAAATATGACAATTAAGTTACGGCTTTAATGATGGTTTTGCTTTCAAGCAATTATCTTCGCAATTAACTTTTTTCGACTGGGGTTAAATTTATACCAAAAGGAAAAAAATATTAATTAAAATTGATATGGTATCATGATGAATTTCCATGGGCAAGCGGAATGACAGTATTTAAAGGGTGGGGACTATTTTCAATTGCATGATTTTAGTCAAGATATTGTGAGTATAATTATGGTTAAACGATGATTCTGCATTCTAACAGATGTCCTTATATCCTTTACAATTAACTTGTGGATCGCAGGTTTTCCAACAGAAAAATTATATTTATTTAAATTGATGTGGTATCATCATGAATAACCATGGGCAAGCAGAGTAACAGAGAGCATCAGCTGTTTAAAGCAAAGTCAAGTTGAGTTTGTTGGAGTAACGCCATCATAGTATCATTTCATTACTACTGAATAGAATGTTGTTATAAAGGCTCATCAACACAGTATTTAGAGCCGCCCCAAGTATAGGTTATTTAGAGCCGCCCCAGGGAGAGGGGAAAGATACATAGGAATCCGGGAACCATGCCCTACACTTATTATCGAATAGATTCCTATGGTTCTTTAACGTGCTCGGAGGATAGACCGATACACGGGACCGCCCGGTTTACGTCCCCATCCGACGGATGAGGCTAAGGGAAAGTGTCTTGCCCAAGAACACACCGACGAAACTCAGTGGCACCACGGAGTATTCAACCCGGGGCCTGCGGTTACAAATCTGCCACGCTACCGACTGCACCACGCCAACTATTGAAGGGATAACAAATTTCTAATTCCTGTCTGGACAATTGTAAGATATAAATAAATATTCAATATTTTATAAGGTCTTTGAGAAACATAAGTCTGTTTTTCCCGGTTAAGAATTTTGTCGTAGTAACTTCCGCATGCCATAACTTCATAACGTGCATGTTTTTAAAAGTTTCGTAAAAAAATTATCTGTTGCAAATTAATCCTAAAAATTCATCTCTACATTTGTAAAATGGATGCTACTGTCCTTCAATAGTTGGGACATGCTGAAGTCCTTTTGTAGGAGTGAAATGGTTAAGCGTACAGAAAAACAAACTCGTCACAGAAGTGTTACATCCTCGCAGTCGTAATGTCCTTAAGCCAAGCAAATATTTGGTTAACAAATCTGGGATTACGCTAAACAATGGAATTGTATTTTCATTGATCTACAAACAATAACAACAACGATATTAGTGACGGACAGGCGGAAATGATCCAATTTCCCCTTTCTCATTGTCCGTTACATTATGTAAGGTCCACTCATTCCCCGTTGTCTGCCATTTTAATCTAATGCAATATGATGTGAAATGTTGGCATTTGTAAAGTGGATTATGGTTCCATTAAAGCTCTGATTATATTTTCTGCTGTATAAAAGTTGTACAAGCTCAATTTACTTTATCCTGTCTAAGTACTACAGGTTGTTTGATATTTTAACCCTTAGCCTGCTAAGGGCGACTACAATAGCCTTGGCGTCCATTGTAAACCCAGATCAGCCTGCGAGTAACTCGCAGACTGATCAGGGTTAATATATGTCCGGCTGCTTATCAGTCATTTCCCCAAAGCACTCCTTTGTACCATAAATGGAATGGTCTAAATTTAAAGAAAGGACAGTCCATTATACATTCATAGCGGGCTAAGGGTTAATTATAATAAGGTGCAGAGATTTTTCTGTTCTCGCATCCTCCAACCCTATAGTTTTTGTAAAAAAATATAATAAAAAAAACACAAGGTGTTTTCCAAAAACAGAAACATTTCCGTTTGAAATAACTATTAAATCTCTAATAATGATTTGCAGCAAGTCATTATGTTAACAACCTAATGTGGCGCCGTAAGTTTTTGAAAACAGTCAAGAATTTGTGTGTACCTTTAATGTCAGTCTTAAAATTGATGCTCGGCACAATTTTGCAAATTGCAACAGGTAATTTTTATTCAACTCATGGGGATCGAGTGTCTGTGGCTTAGTGGTTAGAGTATTTCACTTGAAATCACCTGCCATTCACCGCTGTGGATTCGAGCACTCATGGAAACAGGAATCTTTGTGTGAGGAAGCTATCCAGCTGGCTTGCAGAACGTCGGTGGTTCCACCCAGGTACCTGCCCGTTCCTGAAAATTGGAAATTTGCCATTATTACCTTAGTTCATGATGCGACTATTGTAAAAATCCAGTTCATTTCATTTATCCAACCAGTTTAATAATACAATATGAAACAAGCTCTCAAGAAAATTTAAGATCCTCTATGTATTTCCTGATACATCAACGAACCCATCTGCAGCAGAGTACATGTTCCATGTTTCGATCAGTTTATCCTGTAATTGATGCTGACAAATTGTCGAAAAGAAACAGTTAATCTGACAAACAAGATGTAAACATAGAAAAACAAAGAGTAATTGGTAATAATAGCAAGATAATGTGTGGTGTTAACACAGTGGAAGCATTGATGAAGATGGGAGGCAGGTGTGCGATGTAGATAATGCTGATAGTTTGGTCAAGAATGTAAAAAGAAAAAGTAGGATGAGCAGAATTTAATGATTCAAATGATGGTTGAATGTGTTTACACTGGATACTTCCTGTCAAGTCTCACACATTTGGTGTGATCAAGACTACACTGGATACTTCCTGTCAAGTCTCACACATTTGGTGTGATCAAGACTGCATTTTTGTGTCATATTATATTATCACACTCACACGCATCATTTTACATTCCGACACATTCTGAAAATTTGACCAACAATTTTTTTTGTCAGTGATTTTTGTAATAAAAGTATATTTTATACTAAAAGTTCAGTATAGTTTTAACCAGGATTTCAGTAAAATCACCTTCGTACATTGCGTGACTTAATGAATTTAATTAAAATGTATGGTCATGTAAACAGTATTATGAATATTACCTCTGAACTAAAATTCATGAAATTCAACTGCAGACCACTCAGACTTCCGTGGAATTCACTCCACTGACCCCTTTACCAGGGGGAAATCACCCCTTAGGCCCCATCTCGATCTCGACTACCGTCGGGCCTTGACAGTTATGAATAGATCTGTTATTGCAGCTGCACAATATCTGTAATGCTGTCACTTTGTAAATAAAAGTATAAAATTAGAATAAAAAAAAGAAGACTGGTGTCCTCATGTTTTTAATGTTGGTAAAAGCTACCATATTCTCCCTAATAAGAGCACCTCCCCCTAATAATATTGCCCTCCCCCCACCACCTTTTAAAAAATAAAAATACCAAAAAAAAAAAAAAAAAATATGTATTGAATTTTGAAGAATTTTCAAAAAAAATAATTTGAAAAATAGAAAAAAAAATAATTGAAAAATCTTCATAATAAAAGGGAAAAAAAACAATTAAAAATTCTTCGAAATTCAATACATTTTCGGTCTTTTGTATCCAAAAATCCCCATGAATTAGGAATCAAGCAATCCATTTGTAATTAAGATCGAGTTATTAAACAACACCGAGTTTGATTTAATCAAGTTAAAAGCATTCAAATTAAGCAGGTTTTATGATGCAGCGCTTTGTAACATTGCTGCATGATGCATATTATCAAGGCTTGCTGTCTGTTATTATACATTTTAATAGGCAAAAAGGAAATCTTTAAACAGATACAAGTGAACGATGTGTTAGGAAAAGTATTTTATCAAATCAAGGTGATAACTTAGGTTTCCATGAGAGAACGAAAGCATGAAGGTCAAGATATGCGCTTGGAAGAGGTCTTTTCTTTTCTTGCAATGATTGTAAATTTGTTTAGGTATAAAAAGCATTAAGGAACATATTTACAGATTCAATTATAGCATGGTTACTGAAATTCCTTTCGTTTTTGCACAGGTGTAAATCGTTAATTGTAACTGAAAATAACACCGGTCAGAATAAGTGGTGTTGTTTTGGATTGTTTTGGAAACTTTCAGAACTTTGAAAGAATTTCAAAATGGCCAGAGAGCAAATGTGACAACACTATGTTAGAGCAATTAAGTTGAACATCGAACAAAAACAAAAAAGAAGAGCAAAAGCTATGTTGGGAAATGTTTTAAATGTTACACTTATGGGTAAAGAAAACACATCAGGATCATGACATACTGTACCTACATGCTCATGGAGCAATGCCAGGTGTAGGTGACAATGACATGTAGCTCCAATGTGCAACTGAGCTATTGGGAAGGAGGCAGTGGGAGAGATGTAAATAGATAGGTTTTCATTTGTATGTTTGACTACTTTCTTGCCATACTATAAATAGTCTTTGCAGTGGCAAGATTGGACTGGCAAAGTCCTTATGTTTGTTAATGTTTATACTATTTAAGACAACTCAAATGATCCCCTGCGAAATTTTCTAGAAACTCTGCATGAACAATTCTTGAACTGTTCTGGATAGATTGTTCAAGAACTGTTCTTGAACTGTACCTAATCTGTTCTGGTACAGTTCTAGAGCAGTACGTGAACGTTAAACGAGACAATTTTTCTAGAACTTATGTTCAAGAACTATCTGTACTGGAACTGTTCTAGAACTGTTGCAGAACGATCTGTACTGGAACTGTTCTAGACTGGAACTGTTCTAGAACAGTTCTAGAAGTATCTGTACTGGAACTGTTCTTAGAACTATTCTTGAACAGAAATTTTGTCTCATTTAACGTTCATGCACAGTTCTAGAACTGCTCCAGAACAGATGAAGCACAGTTATAGAATTATCTGTACTGGAACTGTTCTAGAACTGTTCCAGAACGATCTGTACTGGAAATGTTCCAGAACAATTCTAGAACTATACCGGAACTGTTCTTGAACAGTTCCAGTAAGATAGTTCTAGAACTATTCTTAAAAATAAGTTCTAAAAACAGATGAAGCACAGTTCAAGAACAGTTCTTGAATAAGCTATCCAGAACAGTTCCTGCACAGTTCCAGAACTCCGTTGGCCACTAATTTAACCTACATAACAGTAAAGAACAATTCATTAATTGAACCTTCAGAATTAAGGCCTGGTCATACTTGGTGAAATGTTACATATGATACAGAAATGAAATAATATCTGCAGTGCTGAATACCATTTTTCTTTCAGCAACAAAAAAATAAAGTCAATCCGCGAAAACACATGACAATAGGGGTTTCATTTTAAAATACTGTTTCTTAAGACTACATTTAGAAATTTCATCTTTCAAATACAACTATTAAATGTATAAGATGTTTTGACACAATAAGTAATTTAAGTATTTTACAAAACACTTACATTTAATCATTAATGATGCAAGCACAATCTTCAGTTGGACTGCCATTTTACCGCCAAAAACTCAAAAGAATGGCGTCTTCATGTTATTTGCAATTTTGTCAGAATCACACTCAGGTGTCATATATTCTTTACCTACTTTCTTTGTAAATATAAATGAAGACATGGGCTTTTAAACTCCAGATAATGTTATTATATTTAACTGTTCATGCAATAATGATTATCATACATTTGTTTGTTAATAGTAGTATAGATGTGTTTAATTAATGAAGATGAACCCCTGCGAAACTCTGTTCTTATACTCAAGAACAGTTCATGAACATTTCTAGAACATGAACTGTTCTTGATTCATTGTTCTAGAACATGTTCTTAATATGTTCTTGAACATTGAACATTTTGAAGAACTATTGAAGAACATTTCAAGAACTGTTATTTTTAGCTCTACTGATCAGAGATCAGCAGAGCTTATGCCGTGGTGCGGCGTCCGTCGTCCGTCTGTCCGTCTGTCCGTAAACTTTTATTTGTAGCGACTTCACAGCTGAAACTACTGGATGGATATTCATGAAACTTTACAGAAATGTTGCCCATAAAGTCTAGTTGATCCTAGCAAAAATTCATGTTGATGTGAAATCCAAGATGGCCGCCAAAGCTAAAAATAGAGTTTTAAAATACAAGTTTGTAGCGACTTCTTCTTGAAAACTATAAGTGATATTGATATGGGACTTTTTCTAAAATGATCAGCATGACATGATGTTGATCCTAGTCAAAAATCGTTTTGATTCAACGTTAAACATGGCTGCCAGCGGCCATCTTTGTTTACATAGAGTTATATAGTAAAAACTTGTAGCGACTACTTCTCTGAAACTACTTGGCGGATTGTCATGAAACTTTACAGGAATGTTGCTCTTGATGTCTAATTGATCCTAGAAAAATTTCAGGTCGGCCGGAAATTCAAGATGGCCGTCACAGCTAAAAATAGATTTTTAAAAAATAAGTTTGTAGCGACTACTTCTTGAAAACTATAAGTGATATTGATATGGGACTTTTTCTAAAATGATCAGCATGACATGGTGTTGGTCCTAGTCAAAAATCGTTTTGATTCAACGTTAAACATGGCTGCCAGTGGCCATCTTTGTTTACATAGAGTTATATAGTAAAAACTTGTAGCGACTACTCCTCTGAAACAACTTGGCGGATTGTCATGAAACTTTACAGGAATGTTGCTCTTGATGTCTAATTGATCCTATCAAAATTTCAGGTTGGCCGGAAATTCAAGATGGCCGTCACAGCTAAAAATAGATTTTTAAAAAATAAGTTTGTAGCGACTACTTCTTGAAAACTATAAGTGATATTGATATGGGACTTTTTCTAAAATGATCAGCATGACATGATGTAGATCCTTGTGGACAATTATTTTGATTCGACGTTAAACATGGCTGCCAGTGGCCATCTTTGGTTACATAGAGTTATATAGTAAAAACTTGTAGCGACTACTCCTCTGAAACTACTTGACGGATGTTCATGAAACTTCATTGGAATGTTGCTCTTGATGTCTAGTTGATCCTAGCAAAATTTCAGGTCGGCCGGAAATTCAAGAGGGCCGCCACAGCTAAAAATAGATTTAAAATAAATAAGTTTGTAGCGACTACTTCTTCAAAACAATAAGAGATATTGATATGGGACTTTTTCTAAAATGATCAGTATGACATGATGTTGGTCCTTGTCGAAAATCGTTTTGATTTGACCTTAAACATGGCTGCTTTGTTTACATAGAGTTATATAATGAAAACTTGTAGCGACTACTTCTTTGAAACTACCGGACGGATTTTCATGAAACTTCACAGGAATGTTGCTCTTATTGATCTTAGCAAAATTTCAGGTCGGCCGGAAATTCAAGATGGCCGCCACGGTTAAAAATAGATTTTCAAAAAACAAGTCTGTAGCGACTACTTCCTGAAATCAAAATCAATCAGTAGAGCTTCAAGGTCATTGACCTCTTGTTCTTATAACCTATACTGTGTTGATGAGCCGTTAAAACAACATTCATAAACATTCAGTTTGTTATGGAAAAAACCTGTTCTGGAAATAGTGTAATAAGATTGTGTTGTTTTGTAAAAATACTCAAAAGATTTGAAACTTTTTAACTTTAATTTAATCAACACAAAACTTAAGTGCTACAAAATAAATATAGTTTTATACCAAGTTTATGGATAATTGTTTTCATGTCCCAGCAAATGTATACTTCGGGTGTGTTCAAGCCACTTAAAACAAAGAAATTTCATATTGCATTATACTACCTCATTTCACCTCAGTATTATAATACCTGTACCTGTGCCTGTCAGGATTACAAACATAATGCCTTTTTCAAACACTGTATCAGTAAGTTAGTGTGACTAATAATGGAAGATCACAATAGTTTATTAGGTGGTTAATATTGTGACTCAATACTTACTAATTTAATGTATATTTACATTTGCACAGATGTAATCGATCTGTAACGACATTCCTATTAAGATAACACATTTATAGATATTTTAAGAACATCTTAATTACATTTCCTATTTAAAGGAATTTAGTTCACATTTTCAAGAACATTTGAAGAACTTTAAATACAGAAGATGTTCTAAACTGTTCTTAAACAATTTCAAGAACAAATGAAGAACAGTTTAGAAACTACAAGGGTTTAAACTGTTCTTAATTAGTGCTTAACACTTAAAGTTTAAGAACGCTTAGAGTTAAGAACTAATTAAGAATGGTTTAAGAACCCTTGAAGTTCCTGAACGGTTCTTCATTTGTTCTTCAAATTGTTCAAGAACAAATTAAGAACAGTTCAGGAACTCCTGAAGTTCCTAAACTGTTCTTGATTTGCTCTTGAAATGTTTAAGAACATTTTTAGAACATTTTCTCAATTTAAAGGTTCTTGAACTGTTCTAAACTTGTTCGAAAACCTTTCAAGAATATGTTAAGAAAAAATAATGTTCTTGAAATGTTCTTCAATAGTTCTTGAAAATGTTCCAGAACATATAAAGAACATATGTTCTAGAACAATGTATCAAGAACAGTTCATGAACTGTTCTTAATGTTCTAGAACTGTTCATGAACTGTTCTTGAGTATAAGAACAGAGTTTTGCAGGGGAATTAGCTATCATCAAATAAAATAGACTGCATTAAGTCCCCTTTGAATTATTGGCTTCAAACAGTGGTTTAGAGCTATTCAGAAATGTTTGGGATTTTACGATTTTGTTTTGATTCAGTTTGCAAAATATTAAAAAAAATTATAACCTTTGGGACGACAGCTATTGGCTATGGCAAGGTTGGAACATCTGTTTCACAGGCGCGAGCGTTGTATAATTGTGATGGTGAATTGTTGGAAAAATACTATAAAATTAATAGACTTGTTTAACGTCTGTAATAAACTGTAAAATTGATAAACTGCATAGTTATATAAAGGTCTGTAATAAACTATAAAAATTAATAGACTGGTTTAACGTCTGTAATAAACTGTAAAATTGATAAACTGCATGGTTATAATTATAAAGCAGGGTCTTTCACAGAAATAATTTAAGGGATAGTGGGAATTAAATTTGAATGTCATGTAGTGGGCTGGTAGGTAAGTTTGTAACCCTTCGGGTGACCAATATTTTTAGGGATCACAATTTGTTTAGATGCAGTTTGAAGTATATTTCACACATAAATTAAATGAAAGAATTTTTAGGAAATATAGTCTAGAAGGAGCGATTTATAGACAGGCATAATGCATTTTGCAGTTTTTTTTAAGGGATATGGCAGAGAGATCATTAAGGATAGGGGATCTGTCAAGGAGTAGGGGGAATTAGATTTTAGAATTAAGGGATAGGGGGAAATTGCTCTTAAATGCCCTGTGGAAGACCCTGTAAAGGTCTGTAATAAACTGTAAAATTGATAGACTGGTAATGAAAGATTTGTAGAAAATATTTCAAGTAGCAACACCCCATGAAGGTTTTATTGTCTAATTTGCCCAAATTGTTTAACAAAAAGTTGTACAAATTAATTATGTGGTGGTATGGTTTGTTTTAAATCAGACATTAAATCTGAGAAAGTTTACCTAATCCTAAGTGTTAAATAAGCAATTCATAGTTCAATCTTTGGTCTTTTATCAGAATATCGACACAAACATCGTGAATCTTGGTGCCAATATATGTTCCTGTTTTTCTGTTTCTTGTATAATTGCCGAAAACATTTGTGTGGAATTTATTGACGTTTTGAAATTCTTTTTTGACAAGTTGTTGCAATTTTTGCCATGTTGCTTTTATAGTGAGTATTAGAAGACTGTATTATTTAAACTGTAATGCACCTATCAATGTTTTATTTCACCAGCAGGGGGCAGGGTGGGGTGGGGGTGGGGTGGTGGGGGGGGAGGGGGTGTGGAGTGGGTGGGTAGGAGTGGAGGGTAGATAAAGTCTAATTCTCATCCCTAGGATCAACCCTTGTGTCCAGTTCCCAAGGGTAGTAGTCAATATCAGTATCAAATAACCCCGAATTGTTATCAGGTTCTATCTAATTCCCTACCCGGGAGTCATGGTTGTCGGTCTAATTCCCGACTAGTGGGATCATGCTAAGGGCTTCAGGAAATTTACATCATTTCCTGGTCAGGGAAACACATTGATAGTTGCATAAACCACTGTAAAAAGTATAATCAATGGATCATTGATAAAATGTTGTAAATGTGTTTTTAATAAGAATTGCTGAAATGCGATTTCTCATTATCTTAGTTCAAACACAGGACTTCTAAGTTATATTGTGAAATATACATCCACTTTTTCTGCAAAGATAATTGTATAGAAAGTTTTTCCTGATAGTAGACAGTTCTAGCTCCCAGAGAGTAGAAATGTCTCCCTGATAGTAGAGAGAAGAACTTTAAGTTCTCCCATAGAGTAGAAATTTCTCCCTGATAGTAGAGAGAAGAACTTTAAGTTGTCCCAGAGAGTAGAAATTTCTCCCTGATAGTAGAACTTAGTTCTCCCAGAGAGTAGAAAATTCTCCCAGAGAGTAGAATTTTTTTTCCTAAAGAGTAGAAAGTTCTCCCAGATAGCAGAGCATAGAAAGATCTCCCTGAGATATTACACAGTAAACGCATTACTACCTGTGGTTCAAAGACCTGTAAAGTGTATAGAACTTTACTTCTTATAAAAAAAATAAGACAAACAAAAATCTGCTTCATAAAAATTAACATCAGATGTACTTACTTGACATTTTGCGGAAATTCTTTTGGTGAAGGAAGTCAAATATTAATGACGATGCACAAACAGGAAGCTATGGTTTTCATATTTTCTTAGCTCAAAAAACGTTGAGGTGTTTTCTTTACGATTATAAAATGAGGGCAAAAATGTTCTCGATAAATCATTTTTAGCATCGGATCAAACTCCGCATCTTAGAGATGCTTCGTGGATGAACACCCAGAGTTTTTGTTAGTGTGCTAGCTCGCCTGTCGAAACCATTACTCTCTCCGACTTAAGAAATTTACATCATTTTTTGTTGTTGCGGAGATCTGTGATTCCTATTTCTGTAATTATTTCATAATAATTAGGGCAAGGTATGCGATATTTACTTGATCTTTCTTCGAGGTAGTTTATGTTTTTATCGTTGGTATCATAATCGATTCATTAGTGGTTTTATTGACCTTTTCATATTTTTGGGATATCAACGTTTTAGAGGTGATTGAGATAACACTAAGGTGGAATTAATGATACTACCTGACTTTTCTGTTGATGATCACTCACGTCTCGGAGTTAAACGATCCAAGTCGTGCAAAGGGTATCGTTGTGATACTCGGGCGAGCGAGAATGTTGATGATCTAGTGATCATGTGATGATAGGTAAAGATGATGATGATGATGATGATGATGATTGATGATTGATGATGATGATGATTATGATGATGACAACAACACTGACGATGATGATGATGTTGACAATGATGACAACACTGATAATGATGATGATGATATGATGGTGATGATGATGAAGGTAATGAAGGTAGATCATTAGAATTGATCAACATCAAACGTTTATTTCATATTTTTACTAAAATCCGGAAATATTATGATAATAATTATTGCATTAAAAAAATATGCAAATTAAATAACAGAAATCGTATTCATGTATTTCAGAATGGACATCGCAAATGTGATAATCAGCACTGCAGTGATAGTCGGACAGACGTACAACCAGCCATGACAACCAGACAACAAAGCTGCGTGACCAGGTCCCCGTCCCGGTGTATCTACGCTACAGTACTGATCTCCACGGCCATCATTGCTATGATCATCATGCTGGGGAGCTCGCACACTCACAACAATGTTGACCTGGCCATCCTCAGAGTGTCCATCCCACAGTCTACTAATGTCCGTAAGTGAGGTGTTGAGCTTGATAAGTGTGGTGGTCTTGATAAGAGTTTGGTGGTCTTGATAAGAATGTGGTGTCTTGATAAGAGTGTGGTGGTCTTGATAAGAGTGTGGTGGTCTTGATAAGAGTGTGGTGGTCTTGATAAGGGTGTGGTGGTCTTGATAAGAGTTTGGTGGTCTTGATAAGAGTGTGGTGGTCTTGATAAGAGTTTGGTGGTCTTGGTGGTTTTTGTTTTTCTAAATGAAACAAAACAGAACTGTGGAAAATATTTAGACACAGCTGGGTTTCGAACCCAGGACCCCTTGCTTGCAAACCCTGGACCTTTTGTATGTAAACCCAGGACCATTACATAATGCTTGCAACCACCCAAAATCCCTCAAGCCGTTAAAGAGATATGGAGAGGAGACGAAATATAGTGCATATTATGACTCTCGATTCAGACACAAAATGTGTTTTCTTCAAAATGGAACATTTAATACTTATTTTTAGCTCTACTGATCAGAGATCAGCAGAGCTTATGCCGTGGTGCGGTGTCCGTCGTCCGTCCGTCCGTCCATAAACTTTTTTTGTAGCAACTACTCCTCTGAAACTACTGAATGGATTTTCCTGAAACTTTACAGAAATGTTGCCCATGAAGTCTAGTTGATCCTAGCAAAAATTCATATTGATGTGAAATCCAAGATGGCCGCCAATTCTAAAAATAGATTTTTAAAAAACGAGATTGTAGCGACTACTTCTTAAAAACTGTAAGTGATATTGATATAGGACTTTTTCTAAAATGATCAGCATGACATGATGTTGTCAAAAATCGTTTTGATTCGACGTTAAACATGGCTGCCAGCGGCCATCTTTGTTTACATAGAGTTATTTAGTAAAAACTTGTAGCGACTACTCCTCTGAAACTACTTGACGAATTTCCATGACACTTCACAGGAATGTTGCTCTTGATGTCTAAATGATCCTAGCAACATTTCAGGTTGGTCGAAAATTCAAGATGGCCACCACAGCTAAAAATAGATTTTCAAAAAACAAGTTTGTAGCGAGTACTTCTTGAAAATTATAAGTGATATTGATATGGGACTTTTTCTAAAATGATCAGTGTATGGAATGGTGTTGATCCTTGTCAAAAATTACTTTGATGCAACGTTAAACATGGCCGCCAGCGGCCATCTTTATTTACATGGAGTTATCTAGTAAAAACTTGTAGCGACTACTCCTCTGTAACTACACAACGGATTTTCATGAAACTTCACAGGAATGTTGCTCTTGATGTCTTATTGATCCTAGGAAAAGTTCAGGTCGGCCGGAAATTCAAGATGGCCGCCATGGCTAAAAATAGATTTTCAAAATACAAGTTTGTAGTGACTACTTCTTGAAAACTATAAGTGATATTGATATGGGACTTTTTCTAAAATGATCAGTATGACATGATGTTGATCCTTGTCAAAAATTATTTGATTTGACGTTAAACATGGCCGCCATCGGCCATCTTTGTTAACATGGAGTTATATAATGAAAACTTGTAGCGACTACTCCTCTGAAACTACTTGACGGATTTTCATGGAACTTCACAGGAATGCTGATATAGCTATCAAACACCTATCAGTAGAGCTTCAAGGTCATTGACCTCTTGTTGTAGAAGTCAAGACACCACTGTCAGGATCCCTACTTTGATATGTGTAGCAAGTTTTATGAAGATAAATTGATTGGTTAAGGAGTGGAAAGATTTTACTCTTAACACCTGAGTGTGATTCTCACAAAGAGTGCAAATAAAATGCAACAATCTTTTTTGAATTTTGGCGGGAAAATGGCATTTACTGTAGATTTTCCTTTCACCATTTAATGATTATATGACTATAATTACATTACTTATTGTATCAAGACAAGTTATACATGTAATAGTTGTATTTGAAAGAGGAGATTTCTAAATGTAGTCAGTAGAAACAGTATTTTAAAATCGAACCCTTATATATTCTCATGTGTTTTCGTGGATTTGACCTTGTTTTTTTGTTGATGCAGATCTTATTTGATTTCAGTATCATATGCAACATTTCACCATGTATGACCAGGTCTTCTAAGTGATGTAGACTGAAGGTTATAAATTTTTGAAATTGTTCTTGAACTGTTATATATAGGTTAAATTAGTGCATTGTTCTTCATGAACTAAAATTAACAATTATTCATGAACAACATGTAAACAGCCACCTTCAAAATTGCATCAAGTTCTTAAAACTCTTCAGGAACAGCTATTTTCATGAAAACAAAAGCTCACAAAAGTTTAGATTGAATCCCAGCAAGAGTTAATCTCATCTGATGAAAAAAAAGAGGATAGTTGTTACTTTTCTACAGGGAGTACGTTATAGGGAGGAGAAACGGGTTCATAAACGCTCTAGTTTATCGATTTATGTTGTCGCGCTAGAACGCCGCCATTTACTATTTTATCGATACAGGTAAATCGATCGTAAGCGTGTTACATTTGAAAAGTTAAAATTTCAGCCAACATCTCAAATTAGGCAGTTTTTACAGCCCCTTTTTACGGCTTTCTGTTATAATCAACATCACGAAATTACATTCTTGACAAAGATAAATATGTCTACTATTCACTTTTTGATATTATTAATGCCTAATATAATCCATACTTCGTATCTCGTTTGCAATAACTCCACACCATTTTTAATTCTATAAATTTAAAAATTTAACTGATATCTCAAAAGGCACATTTTCATCACCTCTTTTTTAGGCTTTGTCTTATAATCACCACCATGAAATTACCTTCTTGACAAAGATAAATATGTTTACTATTCACTTTTTGTTATTATTAATGCCTAAATAACCCGTAGTCTCGTATCTCGTTTGCAATAGCTATACACTGTCACCATTTTTTATTTGGCGCAGTGTGGCGCCATCTCTGTTACACTGAACCGTCTGGTAAAATGTGCTTTTAAACATGCAAACAAATACACGCTCTGTATCAGAGGACACAATGTGAATAAATAATACTTATGTTTACATTTAGCACCTTTATTGAGTTTGTAAGTGTAATAATTTATAAGAATTCGCTGTTTTTCACACACTCGCGAAACAACCGTAAGTAGTCATTTTCACGGAGTAGTGAAACACATGCGCGACAACATAAATCGGCAAAACGAGCCCGTTTCTCCTCCCTATAACGTACTCCCTGTTTTCTAGCAGCATTTACAAAAGGTCAAAAGAGGTTAAATTGATTCCCACCTGATGTATATTATCACACTTTAAATTGTAAAATCACTAAAGGGAATTTGACAAATGTAAATGTGGGATCCCGACCAATTTTCCCGGCGGGATGAAAGTTTCCCGTCGAAGGGTTTGTGAACCGAAAAATTAAAAAACTCTGGCCTTACTGAAAATGCCTTTTTCATTGTGTAAGGGCTAACCTGGCCCAGTAGACAGTACGTTGGACTTGAAAATCGATGGACCTAGGTGCACTTAGTTTCGTCGGGGTGTTTGTTGGCAAGACAATATTTTCCCTTAAACTCGTCCATCTTCATAGTCTATCAATTCCTATGTATCCTTTCCCTTTCTCCGAGGCAGCCCTAAATAACATATAATGTGTTGCTGAGAAACTGAACAACATTCAATTTCAATTTTCATAGTGTATATACTGAATTGGTAGTTGTAGTCTGTAAATAGCAAAGATAATAGTTTTAATAATTGGATGACACAATTTCGGTCTGTGCATTCATAACTTTCACATGACATCATCAAAATAATTTGACCAATCAGTGATCAATAAAATAAAAGACATCCACATTCTGGTAGGGGATAAACTCGGTGTTTATCGTTGGTGCTCAACTGACTTTAGCCCTTTATAAAACTAGTTTATAGTTTGTGTACATCTATGTATCTACTTTTGGTGTTGTCTGATTTTAAAACACCAATATGGATACATTTAATTTAAATCATGGTCTAATGTTTTCATTATTCATATAGAGATTGAGGATAAAGTCCGAAACCCCTTTATTTTCACCTACTGAATATCTCAACCTGCCGGAAGTTGACCGGATGTGAAAGTTATGAATACACAAAGATTGATGATATTTTAATTGCACCTATCCATCATTCTGACAGCCATGAGATTTATAATTTAGATGCAGTTCTACTTTAGTCCACAGGACCAAACTGGCAAGATCTGCCTAAAGATTCCATTTAGCATTAAAGCAGTGCCACAGATTATAAATCAAGCAGGGTATCCGCATATTTTATACAATTGAAATTTGCGGACATGCGTACAGTAGATGCAATTAGTCATTTTCACATTTCACATTTTGCTCAAAATGTTTTATTTCTGAGCATTTTTAAAAACGTAAGCAATTTGAAAAGAAATTGCTTGAGCATGTTACAAACTGGATAATTACTGCATCATTTATTAAGACCTGTGGTAAAGTAGCATAGACCTACGGTAAAGTAGCGTAGAAAACGTATATTTTCCATATATCCGGTTAACAAATGGACTGTCGCCACGTGGTGTCTTATCTGTAAAGCACAAACTGAGCAGTATAAATTATTTCTATAATAATAATATAGTCTTTTTGGTTTTGCATTTAGTCAAAGTTGTTAAGACAACTCACCGGGCATATTAATTTATATGTCTTTCGAAAAAACACTCGCTAAAAAGTCACCGTGGAATTCCAAGAAAAAAGCAAAAGATGTTGATGTTTTAAAAATCATCAAGATTACCTTGTGTCCCTTTAAAAAAATAAGAATTACACTTACGCTAAATACTTCAACCTGCAGTTTCTTGGGATCAGTAAATATTTGTTGGTCTGCAATATTTTATAATTGAAAATCGGTGAAGGTATGCAGTTCTGATCTAATATTGCACCAGGGCGGTGTTACATAAACACACAGATAATGGCAGCCACGTGTCAGACCAAACCATGATGGCAAACATATGCTAGCCATTAAAACTTCCTTTTGTTTGGTAAAATCTACCTCCCTGGTGTATTTACGTTAAAAGTTTATATAGATTTTTGCTGATTTGTCTGTTTTATCACTGGAGGTAATTACGATTTTAGACCATTTGTTTTCGATTATCATCCTTATTAGTTCTTAATTGAATAAAGATGACGCATTTTAAGTTTGAATATGCAAGGCATTATTCCCAGACGTGCATATGTTCCATTATGTGTAGTAAAATAAAATGATTGTGAATAGAAACAGATAAAGGGACACTTGGCAATCTTGATTATTTTTTTAATGACTGGTATCTTATTGTTTTTCTGGCGTATTTAAATATCTTTATAATTAAAGTAGCTATCCAGCCAACAACAGCCAAATTTTACAAACGTGTACACCATTTCTATACCTACTAATGACGATGTATATATATATAACTTACATATTTTGAAAATCCCGTGCTATAGGCACAATATAAACGGCTTTAACTAGCCAGACCAAACCCCAAAACTGGAGCGTCGAATTAAGTTACCGACTCATAATTCATTTTTTCTTATATATATTTACTTGTTTATATTCCCGTTGACGGGCATTTGTTGATTTACATATATAGTTTATATTACTACCATATCATCCCTTATTTTTTAATAGTTTTATCTTTATATAATTATTTACATTAATTTTTAATTACTGCTTAATTTCTTCATCTTTCGTCGTTTTTTGCGCACAACATGACCTATTTATGTGTCAACGTGCCGTAAAACACCATTCATTCATTCATACATTCATAATTCATTTTACGCATGTGCAATTGTGGGTATTTTAGAAACTCATGAAAAAATCTATACTTTTAATCGGCACATTTGCATATGACCTGAGCACCTGAATGGAGTTTTGATAAACAATTTTGTAGCTCTATTTTTGCCGTTATTTGGCGGGTTAGTTTCTTTAAGTATTTGAATCATTTGATTGTTGTGGAGTATTACTAATCTTTCCTTATATTACACAAATAATTTGTTGAAACCTTTGATAGAATAATAAAGAAAAATTAAATAGTTCAAGTTTTATTACCCTGAATATATAAATTATATGAATGCATAGATATGTAAAGATACTTTTATTGACTTAAACTTTACAATTTTTCATCATAACAAATATATGATAATTATAATATACACACATGTGACAGATTTTAACATTGCAAATACAACAAAATAATCATTACATTTTTCTTTGTTTCATACATATTTAAACCAAAACAGGTTGTTTTTTTTTGGCCTAAGCATTTGAAAATATGTCAATAGAAAGAGCTAAAGGGACACTTGGCAATCTTCTCATTTTGTGAATTATAGTCTTTGTTTTTGATGATGTTGCAGGGCAATAAAATTGTAATTAAAGATGGTCTATTGTTCATTTCAGGACATATTCGTTCCTTCTCTGAGGATCCAAGCATCAAAGACGTACAGATTGGTCAGGGGGCGGAATCTTCGCTGGTGACACGACTACAGCTCCTTGGTAGGTAAACACCGCGACACTGGTGCAGTGAGGGTTGGGATTGGGTGGGTTGGGCTTGGCCAGGGGCAGAATCATTGCTGGTGACACGACTACAGCTCCTTGGTAGGTACACAGCATGGCACTGGTGCAGAGCCGGTTGGAATAGGTTGGGGTTGGTCAGATAGTTGGATTGGCCAGGGGGCAGAATCTTTGTCAGTGACGCAGCTACAGCTCCTTGGTAGGTACACCTCTCAGCACTGATGCAGTGTGGGTTGGGATTGGATGGGGTGGGGATGATCAGGGGGTAGAATCCTCGTTGGCGATGTTTTTACTAAATAAAGCTCCTCATTACCTGATATGATGCAGCGGGAGTTTGGCTGGGAACAAGTAAAAAACACAAGTTTAAAATGCTGCATTTAATATTTATACATAAATATTGTTTACAAAAAACTGTTTTTTACCCCATGTTCCCCATGTTTTTTTACCCCAGCTTTATAGAAATGAAACAAATGCATGACAGAATTATTGCCCTTTTACCCTTAGTGCAACTACAATAGCCCTTGCGTCCAGTGTAAACGATGGGTTTACAATGTACAGCTGCTGATCATTCATTTCTCCAAAACACTTTTTTAAATGGAATGGTCTAAATTTAAAGAAGGGACAGTCCATTATACATTCAGAGCGGGCTAAAGTTGAGAGACACTGTATGTCAGCTTTTTCTGGACAAAAATGATAAAATATTTGTTGTTGTCTGATGAATACTCATATACCGTGGGGCGACATTTTTTTTTTTTTTGGTTTATGGATCCGCCGACCCCAATTTTCGAGAGATTAGAAAGAAAAAAAATTGAACATCTGTGTTTTTTTTCACCGCCGGCCGCATTTCGACGCCAGTTGAAGAAATTTTGAATTGGTGAAACAATTTTCTAGTATACAATAATACCACGTCAAACAACAGCATATATCTATCAAAACATCGAAATTTCGAACGCAAACGACGCGCGATCACTATCCGCCATTTCCTTGTATGAGGAACATAGAGAAGTCTCCCTTGTTCACCAAGGTAACTTGATTTCAACACATCTGGGCACTCCATCCGGGCGTGAATACAGAAATTTCATCATTGGGAATATTAAAAGAAAATACAACGATTTAAATACATGTTGTGTTGTCTTCTGTCTTTGTGTTGTATAAACTTACGGTTTTATATGAGAAACATGGTCACCATGTTTGAAATTTGTACTTAGAAACAGATTTATTTTTTTCCCCTCCGACCGAGGGTAAAAATTTGTAAACCAAAAAAAAAAAAATGTTTGGCTGATTTTTTTTTTCCCTTCCGACCGAGCGTAAACAAATAAGAAAAAATCTGTAAACCAAGAAGAAAAAAAAAGTGGCCTTAGACTTTGAAAGTCTGAAAATAATAAATAAACAAACAAAAAAGGAGATAAATCGACTTTAATATCTTATGTATTTTATTTCCGGCCATTTGTAAAAAAAAAAAAAAAAACTATTTCTTTTCCTTTTTTTTTGACCTAAGCTCATATTTAGGATCAGACTATCTGCTGCACTTCTATAAGTATGACTGACAAGTACAATCAATATCTCCATGTAAGATTGATAACATTTTCTCAGACTTGATCCCGCATAATCCTTTGAAGTTTATTAACAAAGCCATTATGGATCCCTGAAGAAAACAAAACATTTACGAAATGTTTACTGCAATACTCATGGGTGAGGCCAGCATATTTGAATTACTGAGTTATATTAGCCCCTTTAGTGTAATACTGCCTAACTGTCAGAAGGGATACATTTTGCCAGCAATAAATAGTTGCCATTGAAATGGCCTTTAATAGGGATTTTGGAGTCAACAGTTCTTTTTTTTGAGAGTATTTTATGAAAGTTAAAAATGCTGTATTTTGACTTGTCAAGATGATAGAGCCTTCATTTTTCATCTGATCTTTACCAAACTTTACGAGATTGTTAATATCAATAAAAGCTCGGATAGTTTCGAAAAACAGCCAGTTCGAAGTAGGAACAGCAGAGTTATGGCCCTTGATTTAGTGAAAAATGCGGTATTTTGCCTCGTTAAAAAGATAATTTTCATCCGATCTTTACCAAGCTTTACCAGATTACTAATACTAATAAAGGCTCGAAAAGATTCGAAAACCAGCCAAATTGGATCAGTAACATCAGAGTTATGGCCCTTGATTTAGTTAAAAAAAGCTGTATTTTGCCTCGTTAAAACAGTAGGGCCTTCATTTTGCCAGATTTCAGCAAAACTTTGCAGGGATGATCAGTACCAGGCCTAGTTGTGCATTTCATCACCATATTCCGGTTGAATGATTTTTGGCATAGTTATGGCCCCTTAAAGATTTTACTTCACAAACTTTGACCGGACTCTAGTTTTTCTGAACCCCTGGCCGGATTTCAGTGAAACTTGGTAGGGATGATCAGTACCAAGCCTTATAGTTGTGCGTATCATCACCGTGTTCCGGTTGAAAGAGTTTTGGATGGCCCTTTAAATGTTTTACTACACAAACTTTGTCCGGACTAGTTCTCCTGAACCCATGGCAGGATTTCAGAGAAACATTGCAGGAAGTGATCAGTACCAAACCTAGTTGTGCTTGTCATCGCCTTGTTCCGGTTGAAAGATTTTTGGCGGAGTTATGGCCCTTTAACAGTTTTAATACACAAACCTTGTCCAGACTAGTTTTGCTGAACCCCTGGCTGGATTTCAATGGAACTTGGCAAGGATGATCAGTATCCAGCCTAGTTGTGCATGTCATCGCTGTCTTATGGTTGAATTTTATGAGGACAACCACAGACCTAATAACAAATAGATTGGACACTACGAAAATTATCTAAATTTCAAGTGGCACAGTGCGAAATTTTCACAAATTAAGGTGCCACGTGATATTTTGGTTTCTTCATTGGTTAAGATAGGAAGTTTCCTATCTGTTTATTAATATGTCTGTGGGACAACCCTCGATATAAGAGCCATTTTAGTCAGTAGAGTGTTCACAGGCCCTCTTGGGCCTCTTGTTGTTTGTTTGCATGTTGTTTTACGTCATTTTCAACATTGTAAGGTTATATATGATGGTCGATTTTTTGTGGTGGAGGCAGACCACCTACTTTTCCTGGGTAGCCATAAGTACAGATAATAATATTGGATACTGATTATATCAGTAATTTAAAGAGTAAATTGAGATTCGTAGAGTTCATACAGATGGCCAGGTGGTAGGGATTGTGAAGCAAGTACATTTTGTAGAGATTCAGCTAACTTGGCACTTTCTCAATAAAATTCAAACCCTCTATTATGCTATGAAACTGTCTGCTATAAGGAGAGAGTACCGATGCTATAGGCAATTAGTATCAAAGCTATATATAAGCAGAGAGTATATAAGCTATAACCAGGGAGTATGTAAGCTAGTATAACCAGGGAGTATGTAAGCTAGTATAACCAGGGAGTATGTAAGCTAGTATAACCAGGGAGTATGTAAGCTAGTATAACCAGGGAGTATGTAAGCTATAAACATGAAGTTTCAAAGCTTTAAGCGGAGAATACCAATGCTATAGGCAGATAGTACCAATTCTATAGGCAGATAGTACCAATGCTATAGGTAGATAGTACCAATGCTATAGGCAGATAGTACCAATGCTATAGGCAGATAGTACCAATGCTATAGGCAGATAGTACCAATTCTATAGGCAGATAGTACCAATGCTATAGGCAGATAGTACCAATGCTATAGGCAGATAGTACCAATGCTATAGGCAGATAGTACCAATGCTATAGGCAGATAGTACCAATGCTATAGGTAGATAGTACCAATGCTATTGGCAGATAGTACCAATGCTATAGGCAGATAGTACCAATGCTATAGGCAGATAGTACCAATGCTATAGGCAGATAGTACCAATGCTATAGGCAGGGAGTATGTTAGCTATAACTAGGGAATTTCAAAGCTATAAGCAGAGAGTATTACAACTATATAAGCAGAAATCAAAGCCATAAGAAGATAGTATCAAAGTAGAATCAAAGCTATAAGCAGGGAGTATCAAAGCTGTAAAAGCAGAAATTACCAAAGTTATAAGCAAAGAGTATGAATATTAAACCTTGGTTTAATGAAATAATTTAATCATGAAATTTTTAATCATGAAATTTCAAGCGTAGGGTTTTAAAAGTTATTTAGTCAAATAAAAAATCAACGATTTGTGTTCTTGTTATCGTCCCCTTGCTATGCACAATACTGAACTTAAACAATACATTTCAGAATACGGTGAAGTTATATGCTGTCACTTTTATTAGAGAAAATATGAGAGTGTATCCTTATACCTGACCCCTATATGTATGGGTAGTTTGTCAGAAAGACACAATCTATATAAGAAATAGGCTAGTGATTCTATATATTGTGTTTTAAACTTATATTAACTAAACAAAAATTAAATTAATTAAAATATGTTACATGTCTTTTCAAAATTAAGGCATGTTGCAAAAGCATTTTGGCTGTGAAGGCATATTAAATGTGACATGCCTTAATAGACTGGGGAGAACACTGCGCCATTGATTACAAGAACAGTATATTTGATAGTTGTTTTTTATCGCAATTCAATTCATTTCCTCTCCTATTCTCTGATTTTGCGACACTTTGAATGAGTTATACATTTTTATTTCCCATCCATATTCAATTGTCTAGCTTAATTTCCTGTTTGCCGGGAGAGGTTTTGAGATGTACAAAATAACACATGAATTATCTCTACGAAATTTCAGTTAAACATGCTGTTGTGGGATGAAGCATTTATTATGACGCGTAGGAACATAAAGGATCTGTCCTGTTCTTTTTGGTCACATACAGGGCTTAAAAATACTAAAAAAAAAAACAATTAGCCAGATTGCAATTCCAGGCTTATAGTTTGGCGATTTCTGTCTGTCTGTCCTTCCATCTGCCTGTCTGTCTGTCTACGCATTTTGACGTTTTGGTTAAAGTTTTTTGTTTTTCTTCAGTTCTCAAACACTAATTGTCGAAGAGCTTTGATGCTTGGCACACATATTCATTACCATTACACAATGTTGAATGACAAGAACCATAACTCTGTCATTGTATTTTACCTGAATTATCCCCCTTTTTTACTTAGATTGTTTAGTTAAAATGTTGAATTCGCAATCTGGCATTGACCCCACTGTTGTGCTTCACTTGGTTTAAATTATATTCTCTATTAAAGGGACACATGGCAATCTTGAGTTTTATTCAAACATTAAAATTTGCTCCTCGGTTTAATTTTCCTGCATCATTTTGACTTTAAAACTGCTTGCATATACAGGGTTTCCCCCAGGATCATAAGGCATGTCGCATGCAACATGCCTTCCTGGAAAAGAAAGGAAAAACAACATGCCTTCATCAGAGCAACATGCCTTAAGATTTTCTTAATTTTCATGAATAACAGATTTAAAAGAAGAAAAATAGAATTTCTATGGTGATTCTTGTTTCGTTTGCACCAAAATCATAAAAGTATGTTATTTTGCCATTTTGCTATTAATAGGCACTATTTTTTTCAAGCCCAGTTTGGTAAATGTAATGTCAGAACAACATGCCTTCTCAATTTTCTGGGGGAAACCCTGATATAATTAAATAAAAAATAGAGATTTCAACTTTCTTCAATATTTTACTAAATTTTTAAATATATTACTGGTGCAATATTATAAAAAGTCAGTAATATGCAAAAATAATTTGCTTGGAACTATTCTAACAATTAATATTAATGATTGGACAAATGCAAGTTGAGAGGAAAACTAACGGGACGCCGTGAGTTTTTAAAAAATCAAGATTGCCATGTGTCCCATTAAAGCAAGTTAAAAAAGGTTAGAATTTACAAATGTTTTTTTTTTTTTTTTTTTGCTAGCATTTTTGTAAGAAAACATCAATTAATTTGAATAAAATGATACAATGCTATACAATTGATACATACATGAACGCTTTCTGCTTTGATATTAAAGGAATATTCATGTCGCTGTTCTTTCTTTCATCCTGCTTTTGGCTGCATTCAACCATACTTAAGAAGAAAATAATATGTAATTAAATATTTTGAGCATAAACAAATATTTCAATATAGGTATAAGTATGTTTCGTCTGTTTGTTCATCTCTCTGTTTTGTCTACTTTAATGTGCACAAGAAGAATAGAAATGATTTAGAAAAAAATAATGAGAAAATAACAAATAAAAGAAAAGAAAAGTATTTTCAAACATGCCTTACGGTAGAATATTTTCCCCTCATAATTTGATACGATAGTGGATACAGTTAAAGAATAATTGTGCTCTCTTTCATCCGCTCTTTGCGAAAACCATCTGGGATGTCAAGTATACAAATTACCGCAGATATTGCATAACTCACGTCAATAGGGATGTTATGATGGCGCTATACAGACGATTAGGTGCGTCGGATTGGTTTGGTTTTATGATCTTGATCAATATTTTGTCTGCCGTATCATCCTGCACGACAGTCGGGCTTAATGAAGTATTGTATCGAATACGCTGATTTCATTGGTATTGCAGTAAAACTTTGTTAATAATTGCCGCCATGGTCGAAGTGTGTATTAATGAATTAACTCTGAATATTTTATTGGTAAATTTGATGTTTTTCTGCACCGGTCTAGTCGTTAAAGGCCCAGTGGGGTGATTGAAGAAGGCCAGCCGGAAGGAAGCCAATAATCTGCGAGAAAAAATATAAATAGTTGATTATAATTACATACCAGTCTAGCTTATAGGTTACAATTATTAATAACAGGTTCATGAACCAGTCTAGGTCATACAGAACAGACAGAAAATTGATTTTAGGTCATTAACATTAAGCTAACAGACAGACTTGTACTGAATTATTTTATGGTTTCTGGGTGACCATTTCAGTGAGGTCAGCTTAACGTTATGTCATTTGGAATAGTAATTGACCATCTATGCATGTATAGCAATATATGACCATACTATTACGTGGTCCCGCCTTAATTCCAATAAGCGATGAAAAAGCTTATATAACGGATATTTCGGCAATATGCGATAACCTGTTAAAATTACCCATTAAATGCTTTAATTTTACGATAATTATGCAAACTTTTTAAGCTGAAATTAAGGTTTTATTTCATACCAGCCAACCTCGTTTTCGCTTCTTGGAGAAGGCTTTGGATTGGGTATGAAAGTTAATACTCGGACCACGTAATGCACCACGTCAATATAAATGCTCGGGTATATACCTCCCGTGGGTTTTCCCTCTCACATGATGTAGATACAAACAACCTATACTGTTGTGTGCAGCGTGGGCATTACTCGGACAACAAAATACATGTCCGCTATGCTGTTTTCAATCAGAAGGTTGACCGACAATGTTTGTACCTACCTGGAAATACCTGGAAAAACACATTCAGACCAGTTCTGGACATATTATTATTATCATTATCATTATAACTGGTATCAAGTTAACCCTTAACCCGCTACATATATATAATGGACTGTTCTTTCCATTTATGTGACAAAGGGGTGTTTTGAGGGAAATGACTGATCAGCACCCAGACATTGTAAGCCTTTCGAGCTACACGCAGACTGAACTGGGTTTACCATGGATACAAAGGCTATTTATAATAGTCGTGCTTAGCGGGTTAATGGTAATGGCCGACCTCTCTAAAATCTTATTTCCATGAAAAGACCAAGACAGTTGATATTAGAAAGTTTTACTTATCAACATAATGAATAAATGTAAAAGTGAATATAATCAGAAGCATACAAAGTGCTTCCATAGTCGGGATAGTAAAGACGCTGCGACTAAAACTTTCTTGTCTCTCACTGCTGTGGGTTCGAATCCCACTGGGAGCACGAAATTCTTACGGATTGTGGGAGGTATACAGTACTGGTTCTGCCCAGGAAAAAAGGGTGGTACCACAAAAAAAAAATACCGTTACATATGGCCTAACATGTGCTAAAAATGATGTGAAATACTGTTCAAACAAACAAACAGTGAACCTACTTCTCCTGTGCTGGTATCTTTATTAGAAGAAAATTTGAGAGAGTATATACATGTACTATAATTTATAAGAAAAATATATTGTAGAAGAAAAAAAGTGTTACAATCAAAAGTAAAGGATCATGTCCCCTTTTGTGGAATCCCATTGAAAGTGCATTATCAAAAGAAAAAAATTGAATAAATAATCCTGAATGTTTTTACATGCAAATTCAGTTTAATATTTTACACTTTTATCTAGACTGTGAATATTTAAAACTAATTTGATAAAAGTGTGTATTGATCCATATACTCAGCTTATGCCATACTCCTCATACATATGTCATACGTGTTTTGATAAATTCACATATTTATCAAGTACCGGTATGTATTTATAATTCAATGGTAGCACTGCCTAGAAATAATATGTTAATATATTATACTGAAATTGTCATTAAAAATATTCAAGATTATTTGAGTTCTAATTTTTATCTTTTTCAAATGCAATCGCAGTTGGATTACACAAAAGGGGACATAATCCTTAAAAAATTACTACTTAAAATTAAAGTAATTAATGGTATTCAATAAGGCTAGTTAAGGCTCGTTATATATCAATGTAAACCATCCATGCCTCGGAGATCATAAATCTACAAATTTATAACATATTGACAGGACACATGTTATTATATATAATAGGTTTATTTATGTCTCATTGTTTACATACAATTACATATATTATACATATTCACATACACACATTAATAAAATGCCAAAATCAATCTTCACAGAATTGTAAGAGACGATGATTAAAAATATATTCACAGATGAGGTAAAATGACATATATCTCTACATATATGTCATTATTTCATTGTCAAATAAGATAATTTTCAAAGCAAGAATATTTCCACGCTGTTATAGTGAAAGTAAAACGCCAAATAGATTCTTTAAACTATTTAATTCTAAAAAAAAAAATCAGATTTACATGTTTTTTTTTCATTTTCTTATTGTACATAATGACCTATGGTATACAGGGCTATTTCCAGGTATTTTGTGGAAAAGGATCTTTGTAAATTTGGGAAACTACTATCGTAAAAATGACCGAATTGGGAATTTTTTTCATTGATAAAATCGCAGTTTGAGAAATGTTTACGTCAATTTTAACATTTTGTAAATTAGGGCGAGTAAAAGCCTAAAAGGCATAATTAGGCACAATACATCAATAACATACCACTGATATTGATTAGTATGTAACATACATTAGGGATGTATCGGTTATCAGTACAACATACATGTAAAAAAAACAATTATATAAAAAAAAAATGAGATTCTGAATTGTTTCAACAATAATGGAAAAAAAGACACTATTTTGCATTGGGAACAGGTCCATTTTTCGGACCCGTGGGACACCTAGAAAAAGCCCTGTAGTATATTATAGCCACTTATCACTTTTTAAAGACTGCTAAAACTTTAGGAGAAAATGTTGTTGTGCAATTTGAATCACCAAAAATCATTATAAAATGTTAGTTTCACTATTTTTTACCCCTATTCAAAAAACATAAATTTCTGGCTTTTTATTAACCCTTAACCCACTAAGCACGACTATAATAGCCTTTGTGTCCATTGTAAACCCAGATCTGCTTGCGAGTAACTCACAGGCTGATCAGGGTTTACAATTTCCAGCTGCTGATCAATCATTTCCCCCAAAACACCCCTTTGTCACATAAATGGAATGGTCTTAATTCAAAGAAAGAAGAGTCCATTCTACATATGTAGGGGGTTAAGGGCTAAACATATCCTGATGTATGGCTGTGAATTTAACCACTACATCTTTTGTTTCCAGATTTATCGCCAAATTGTCGGAATAACCTGACAGAGTGTAGAATCCATGCTCTATGTGACACGGGCAGCCCGCACGGCAATGTGCAGTGTCGATGTAACAGAGGATTCTATCTCCAGGATCTGACGTGCACGCGTGAGTTTTAATGTTTGAACTATTGTATTGAGAGAAGCATAATATTCTGAAGATGACCTAGTTAAAAACATTTTCCAGATCTGTAAAATCTGTTCGTTCATGAAAAGAAACAAACACCTACCATCTCATGAAGGATTTCCTTATAATCAAGCCAAGCAGTTAAATAATCTATAACATTTTTGTCTCGCCCACGATAGTGGGTAGCGAGACATAGCAGTCACTTTTTAAATCAACTATATTTCAACAGCCGCTTCTTGAATTTTTCTGAAACTTTGTCAGATGCTTTGTTGGGTCAAGGGACATCACCTAATGCCAAAAGTACCAAGGTCAAGGTCATATTTTGTGTTATTTTCCCAAAACTTAACCCTGGTTAGGTAACTTAACCTTGGTTATGTAACTTAACCTCAGTTAACTGTATGTGATTGCCTCATTTTCTTTGTTTGATACTTGGTCGTGTGTATTGTTGGTATTGGTGGACATCACTGAGTGACAAAAATTGCCTCTTATTTTCCCCAAACTTAACATTGGTTAGGTAACTTAACCTTGGTTGGTAACTGAACCTCAGTTAACTTTATGTGATTGCCTCACTTTATGTCTTTGATACTTGGTCATATGTATTGTTGGCATTGGTGGACATCGCTGAACGACAAAAAATACCAAGGTCAAGGTCATATGCGTTATTTACCCTAAACATCAGTTTGGTTAGGTAAGTTAACCTCAGCCAACTTTTTCTGATTACTTAATTTCTTTGCTTGATGCTTGGTCATATGTATTGTTGGCATTGGTGGACATCACTGAACGACAAAAAATACCAAGGTCAGGGTCATATTTTGCATTATTTCCCCAAAACTACTACCTGGTTAAACCACTTCAACTCAGTAACTTAACTTCTTATGATTACCTCGCTTTTATTTGTTTGATACTTGGTCATATGAAGTGTTGTCTTTGGTGGACATCATTTATTATTTAAAGCACAAATTTAATAAAATATTTCATATGCGGTTTGCTGCAGTGGGCTAGACACCCTCAGACCGAGGTCTTGTGAATCAACTTTTGTATGATTTTAATCGAAATTTTTTGTTTGTTGAACATTCTTAACAGATGATGTCAGCGTTTTCAACACTTCAATGGCTTCATGTCTCAGTTTCACATTGAGCTATTTTCATGTTACGAGTTAGTTATTAATGCTTTAATATAGTTAAATATGAGTTTTCTTTCACTGAGAAATCCTGGTCTTTCACTCATAGAAATATAATAAAAGTTGGTTTATCCCACGATGGTGCTATTACAGTAAACAAAAAGGGGACAGTAATTCCTCAAATTCATTAAAACGAATATTTGATTTAAAATGAAACTTTTTTTACAGCTTGTAAGACGTCGTGCAATGACGGACACTCATGACGCAACAATGCAGTGCCGAAAGTGATGTTGTTTGCAAACGTACGTATGCACATTTTTCGAAAATGAACTATCTGTTCTATTTATTATTTGTCTTGTGTGAATTTGTTCAGTGTAAAGAAAGTCATAAATGTTTTAAATGAAAGTATGGCAATTTGATTCTTAAAATAAAATCATCAGTTGTGTAAATGTTTCTACTTTGAAGATTTGCAAAAAAATAAAGAAGAAAATTATGAATTCAAGATTTAAGCTTTTCTGATTAGAACTGCTGCATGGCCTAGGTGTAGAGCATCCACTTAACATACGGGAGGTCGTGGGTTGATATCCCGGCTGGGTCATATCACAAACTTCATAAAAATGGTACTGGAAGCTCCCTTGTTTGACATTCAGCATATAAACAGTTGTTCTATGACTGTGTTGCTTCCGTGGCCTCGATAGTAAAGATGCAGCATCTAAAACCTGCCTTTCACTGCTGCAGGTTCGAATTCCATTGGTAGCTCGACTTGTCCAGTGAGAAAGATGATTCTTTTGGACGGCAGGAGGTATACAGTACTGGTTCTAGTGATAGTTCTAGTTTTGCCTTCATACATCTGTCATTATAAGAACCATTGGTGTAACATTTGCATTCTGGTCCTGTTTTTGGGGTACTTGGATGAAACAGAGCCTATATAAGAAAAGAATCTTAAGCTTCCTCTTGCTGAGTGTTGATGCTACTTTAATATTCAGTGTTTTTCCCTCCTTTTTTACTCTCTAAACTTATTTAAGATCATCAGTATATTTATGGTTGTGTATTGCAGCATGCACCCAGTGTGAGGGAACGTCGTATCAAGTAGCCACGTGCACGTCCACCCAGGACACGTTGTGTATAGGTAAGTCTTTAAACGTCATTGTCTGTAACGTTCTGTCACGTCACGTAACACATTTTTGCGTCGCGTAACACATTTTCATTACTTACAAACCTCGAACAGTTTTGAATGGGTTGTTCCCAAACTTCATATACACATAACAATTTGTGACCTTACGTCCCTCTACATCACCCATTGTTATTGCCTAATTTATTACAGAATTATGACCATTTGTTTGACTTTAAGCGGGGGTATTCATCACCTTCAGTGATAGTTCTAATAGTTAGCAATGTAAACCCCCTTATGAATTAGTGTTTATGATGTAACAGCAAACTCCGGATGAGACCTCGAGTTATCCAAACATTTTCATAAACAATAATTAGTCAAAAGGTAGAATGCAGCTCAGTTGAGTATATATACTGGTTGTGTACCAGATACTGTCATTTACCACATACGATCATTTACCATATATTGTCATAATCAATAAACACTTGTGATTTTTTGTCCATGGCCAAGTGATCAGAGTCTCTGACTTGAAATCACTTGCTCCTCACCGCTGTGGGTTCGATCCCTAATGAGCTTAGGAATCTTTATGTAAGGAAGCTATTTAGCTGGGATGTAGAACGTTGATGGTTCTACCCAGGTGCCCGTCTGTGCACAAAAATTTCCCAGAGAGGCACATGGGGTCTTCCTCTAGTAAAACCTTACATGTATTGAAAATGACGTAAAACACCATACAAACAAACAAACGTTGGACCATTGAAGACATATATTGCATGTGCAAAATCAAACAAGCGTGTGTGCTGAAAAAAATGTTAATCAAAGGGAGACAAGGAGTACTCACTTTAAATCTGCTGACAGTTATTTGCCCTTATGTGTAGAAGTCCAAAAAATTGCATCTAAATTATAATTAAATTGAAGATGATTTTATAACTTTTCCCAGGGATCTTTGATTTGTGTTAAAATGCAATTAGAATATCTATGTTCAAAAGCGGTTTATTTGGTATTAAATTGAAGTTGATGGTAACTACTACATTCAGAGAAGAAGACAGGCCCTAATCAGTCGATATTTTGTAAATATGAGGATATCTGGTACACAACCAGTATGCACATTTTTATGGGACGCTGTTTTACTTTTTAATATCATTTTGAGATATCACATATTCAGATATGTGATATCACATATTCGAATAGCTGATATCGCTCATTTGAACAGCTGATATCACAAAAACATATTAAAAAATAAAACAGCGCCCCAATATGTCATATAAAACTGAAGCACATTGTGACGGTTTAAATTTTCATTTGAATTACCACTAATCACTCTTCCATCTAGTCCCTTTAATTAATAACTAATTCGTAAGCTATCCATTTGTAAAACATTTAAAAAATCTCTGTATTCTACTGAATACGCACATGCCCGCTTTGGTAGTACAGTGTTCCAATTATTTGTACATTTCAGATGTGACATTTCCACTGCGACAGTATCAGTCAAGAGTCACCTCCCTTGAAGGTGAGTTTGATAGTCTGAATATTGTTAAAGGTTGATTGCCTGAATATTGTTAAAGGTTGATAATCTGAATATTCTTAATGGTTGATTGCCTGAATATTGTTAAAGGTTGATTGCCTGAATATTGTTAAAGGTTGATTGCCTGAATATTGTTAACGGTTGATTGCCTGAATATTGATGCCTGAATATTGTTAAAGTTTGAAGGCCTGAATTTTCTTAAAGGTTGATTGCCTGAATATTGTTAAAGGTTGATTGCCTGAATATTTTTAAAGGTTGATTGCCTGAATATTGTTAAAGGTTGATTGCCTGAATATTGTTAAAGGTTGATTGCATGAATATTTTTAAAGGTTGATTGCCTGAATATTGTTAAAGGTTAATAATCTGAATATTGTTAAAGGTTGATTGCCTGAATATTGTTAAAGGTTGATTGCCTGAATATTATTAAAGGTTGATTGCCTGAATATTGTTAAAGGTTGATAATCTGAATATTGTTAAAGGTTGATTGCCTGAATATTGTTAAAGGTTGATTGCCTGAATATTGTTAAAGGTTGATTGCCTGAATATTGTTAAAGGTTCTTTGTCTGAATATTGTTAAAGGTTGTTAGTCTGAATAATGTTAAAATCTTCAATATTCTTAAAGATCTCTGCCAATGTATATTTCATGCATTTCGTTTAATTTTTGTTTCAGAGCTTGTGAGCATGAATGTGTCCATGTCCAAGAATGTGTTTCTGGAGCGACTACACAACATCAAGAAGCTGGAGACACCACTTTATATGTCCAACAATAGACAGGAGATGCAGTTTGTCTGGCGCAGACCTTCAGGTAAGCAGTCAATCAGAAACACCTTGAGGACTCAACGCGAAACTGATGTATGTTTTTCTTTATTGATACATAGTTACAATATTTTTGCATTCACCCCTTGATCGGTGGTCAATGCAAAACTAGTTTGTATTGTTCTTTATAGATATATAGAGGATATTTGTTTGTTTGGAGTGAATATAGGATTTATTTTCATCGAGAAGTGAGAAATATGTTTTTCTCGAGTGCTTTAGCACGAGTGAAAATATACGAGTTTCCTCACTTTGAGATGTAAATAAATCCTATATTCACGACAAACCAACAAATATTCCATTTATTATATACTCACAACCTTGAAACTGAGGCAGAAAAAACATTATGTGCCAAAACTATGACGTCAATAGCGTCAACAATGTCAAAAGCGGCATTACGTCATTTTCGGTATTTTACATGTGAAATATAAACAATGAAAATACAAGGTTTTATTTTAATCATGAAATCCACTATTTCACTGGAAAGTATATAATGAATAGTTACAATAGTGTCGCATAAACAATTCAAATTTTAATTTAATTGCTACTGTCATAGCCTTTATAATCAGAAACAATTTGTTTATTTGGTTCAATATTTGTTAATTAGTTTCAATATTTGTTACTGTGTTTCAATATCAAACAAATTTGTTGCATTTAGAAGATATTTCAAATTGTTGGTCGACATCAAAGGAATATAATTCTTGATTTTTTTATTCATTTATTGATTGTCAATATAGGTTGCAGTTATCATATTTTTTAAAAATACTAAAAAATGTAATAATAAATTATTCCTTTAAATAGAAATACAGTCAAACCTGTCTTAAGCAGCCACTCAAAGGAAAGACCAATAGTGACCTCTAAAGGCAGGTGGCTGCTTAATAAAGGTTGACTTACATTAAAATTGTTTAAACGTGGCTTCTTAAGACAGGTGGTTGCTTAATAGAGGTGACCACTAACCCAGGTTTGACTGTATTTTACAATTTCTGAACTTTAAATCACTTCTGGGCTCTAAACTGGACATGGAGAAATGACCACCTAAAGAAAGTTTAGCATGACTTTAGACATTTGTGAAAGAGAATACTAATGAAATCAGTACTGTTTGCATAGAATGGAAACATATCCACATGTCATTCAGAAAATATTTCGGGCTGGACAACCATGGCAGTAGCTTGTCTAATGTACCTTTAAACTTGGCTTTTTTTCGAGGCTTTGAGGTCAAGGAAAAGGTGTTAGACTTCATTCTTTGCTGGTTTAGATTTTCAGAATTTGAGATCTATGTTAAGTTGTCTGACTTCAGTGCTGACTTGTTCTAATTATCAGGACTTGAGATCTTACCTTGTTTTGTTTTCCAGGACTTGAAATCTTACCTTGTTTTGTTTTCCAGGACTTGAGAGATCTTACCTTGTTTTGTTTTTTAGGTCTTAATTGATATCTTACCTTGTTTTTAGCTCGACTGATTAGAGATCAGCAGAGCTTATGCCGTGGTGCGGCGTCCGTCGTCCGTCCGTCTGTCCGTAAACTTTTATTTGTAGCGACAACTCCTCTGAAACTACTGGATGGATATTCATGAAACTTTACAGAAATGTTGCCCATAAAGTCTAGTTGATCCTAGCAAAAATTCATGTTGATGTGAAATCCAAGATGGCCGCCAAAGCTAAAAATAGAGTTTTAAAATACAAGTTTGTAGCGACTACTTCTTGAAAACTATAAGTGATATTGATATGGGACTTTTTCTAAAATGATCAGCATGACATGATGTTGATCCTTGTCAAAAATCGTTTTGATTCAACGTTAAACATGGCTGCCAGCGGCCATCTTTGTTTACATAGAGTTATATAGTAAAAACTTGTAGCGACTACTCCTCTGAAACTACTTGGCGGATTGTCATGAAACTTTAAAGGAATGTTGCTCTTGATGTCAAATTGATCCTAGCAAAATTTCAGATCTGCCAGAAATTCAAGATGGCCATCACAGCTAAAAATAGATTTTTAAAAAATAAGTTTGTAGCGACTTCTTCTTGAAAACTATAAGTGATATTGATATGGGACTTTTTCTAAAATGATCAGCATGACATGATGTTGATCCTTGTCGAAAATCATTTTGATTCGACGTTAAATATGGCTGCCAGTGGCCATCTTTGGTTACATAGAGTTATATAGTAAAAACTTGTAGTGACTACTCCTCTGAAACTACTTGACGGATGTTCATGAACCTACACAGGAATGTTGCTCTTGATGTCTAGTTGATCCTAGAAAAATTTCAGGTCGGTCGGAAATTCAAGATGGCCACCACAGCTAAAAATAGATTTAAAATAAATAAGTTTGTAGCGACTACTTCTTCAAAACTATAAGAGATATTCATATGGGACTTTTTCTAAAATGATCAGTATGACATGATGTTGGTCCTTGTCGAAATTTATTTTTTGATTTGACGTTAAACATGGCTGCCAGCGGCCATCTTTGTTTACATAGAGTTATATAATGAAAACTTGTAGCGACTACTCCTCTGAAACTACTTGACGGATTTTCATGAAACTTCACAGGAATGTTGCTCTTAAAGTCTAATTGATCCTAGCAAAATTTCAGGTCGGCCGGAAATTCAAGATGGCCGCCACGGTTAAAAATAGATTTTCAAAAAACAAGTCTGTAGCGACTACTTCCTGAAATCAAAATCAATCAGTAGAGCTTCAAGGTCATTGACCTCTTGTGTCTTTTAGGTCTTGATATCTTACGTTGTTTTGTTTTCCAGGACTTGAAATCTTACCTTGTTTTGTTTTTTAGGTCTTGATATCTTACCTTGTTTTGTTTTCCAGGACTTGAGATCTTACCTTGTTTTATTTTTTTGGACTTCAAATTAAGGTGGAGGTGTCAGACTTGAAATCTCAGCTTGTTTTGTTTTTCAGGACTTGAGATCAAGGTGAAGGTGTCGGACATTTATCTGATACCAGAGTATGTAGACATTGATCATGTGGATGATATCAGGTTTATCTCGGAGTATAAGGGTTTTCCACAGGACACCCAGGACCAGCTACAGAATGTCATCAATCAGCACTGCAGGTATGCCAAGTTACTGTCTGGGGTGGATCTGGGATGGGGTGGGGACCAGAATCAATAGGGGAGTCAGCGTCCAGGGGATCCATGGGGGAATCAGGATCCAGGGGTGAGTCAGGATCCATTGGGGAAGCTAGGATCATGGTGTTTCCATATTCCAGAGGGGATTCAGGGTCCAGGAAGGGGTCAGGATCCAGGGGTGTCCGGATCCATGGGGAAACCAGAATCATGGTTTTGCCATATTCCATGGAGGATTCAGGGTCCATGAAGGGGCCAGGATCCAGAGGGAGTCAGGATCCATGGGGAAGCCAGGATCATGGTGTTGCCATATTCCAGGGAGGATTCGGGGTCCAGGAAGGGGTCAGGATCCAGTGGAAAATCGGGATCCAGGGGGAAGCCAGGATCATGGTGTTGCCATATTCCAGGGAGGATTCAGGGTCCAGGAAAGGGTCAGGATCCAAGGGGGAGTCAGGATCCATGGGGAAGCCAGGATCACTCCAGGGAGGGAAGGTTCAGGGTCCAGGAAGGGGTCATGATCCAGAGGGGAGTCAGGATCTATAAAGGAATAAAGAACAATGGGCATGCCAGGATCCAGGGTGATTCAGGATAAAAGGGAATCTGTATCCAGTTTATTTCATTCATTTTGAAAAGCATGCAAAAAAAATGATTTACCCAGTTTGTTGAGGTAAAAAAATGCTATTTCAAAACATCACCATTTACAACCACCGCCAATTAATTGTTCGGGATGGTCCGAATCAAAGTTGAAAATTTACGAATAGTCTCCGAAAGCAACCAAAATCGAATTTAACAAAAACTAGCATTATTAATGCTGACATTCTTTGTCATAATCTCACTAATCTTAAACATTCTGCTAGTTTAAAGTGTGTGAAGCTCAAAGGGCTTCTCGCTTGCTAAACTCTATAATGTTTTTCATACCGCTTAAAAATATCAAAATATTGAATTCATATTTACATTATGTTTGTTCTAACTAACACCAGAACATCTAGTCGACATTAGGTCAAGTTCAAAACAACTTTATCAGAGGAATTAACTACATCTTGTAATAAATGTTTTTCAATGGGAAATAAAATGTTAAAGTTTTTCATTGAAGGACCATTCAGTAGAAATGTAAATAATTCTGAATGACTGTTTTCAGACACCCGCTGCCCGACGAATATGACCTGATATTACACCTAGAACGCAACGTGACCACGACTGCCACGGAGATCACTTGCGATTCCAAAAGCCGTAGTCTTCCTCCGTGTCCTGATGGATACAGCGATGGAGATACGTACATAGATGAGCACCTGAGTACCCCCTGTAGTAAGGTAAGCTCTTGCACCGCTTTTAAATAAATAAGCGCCTCCGTGGTCACCAGTGTAAAGATGCTATGTTTGGAACCTTCTCATTGGTTCAAATTCCAACTTGTCAGTGAGAAAGTGTCGATTCTTACGGACTACAGGAGGTATACATTACCAGTTCTACCCAGGATTAAGTGAGTGGTCTGCCCCTACCACTTACATATGGACTGTCATACATAGCCTAACATGTGCTAAAAAATGAAGTTAAACCCTAAACAAAGCTTCTAAATAAACATTGGGGGGTGGGCAATGGGTAGGGGTTTTAGGGGGTAGTGCAGGGTGGGGCAGGGGAGGAGGGCGTGCTGGCCCAGTGGCTAGCACTAACTGTGTGCCACTGATTCATTTTGATGTGTCCATGCATAGGCATGACATTTTCCTTTAGTTTCGTCCATCAAACAGGGATGTAAACTGAGCGATCCCTTATATCAGAGTATATCCTCCAACCATTGTACCTATAAGCGTTTATTTATCCTCGCTGTATTGCACTGCATTTTAGCGAGCAGATGGTTAACATCTGATCCAAAGGATTGGTCAAGTGTGAAATTCTTTTTTAAGTATTTCCAAATTCGATCAGGACAAGGAGAATAGGGTCAAATTCTCACCTTAGATATAACCCGAAAAACATTTGACCTGTTCTCCCTATCTCATGGGGTGTCTCTTAATAGTCAGACATCTGTTAATTGATGGACCGATAAATCACAATTCTATTTAATTATCAAAAACGTAAACGTTTTTTGTTGCCAGGCACCCGATGCGAATAGCATGCTGTTCCGTCATCGTTCCAACAACATCCTGTGCTCTGGTAACACGGCGCTGCTCAAGTCGGTGTTCCGGATGAATGCTGAAAAGATGTCGTACCTGACGTTCCCGAGTGAGGAGTGCAAGAAATATCAGGAGGACTGCAACAGGTGTCTTTCACAGCGAGCCTGTACCAGACAAGGTAACATTGACGAAGATCAGATTGAGGGTTTCCAATGATTAGGGGGGAATTTTGCAGGAATTTCTGGGGATGGGGGTTATTGAGGGTTGAACCTAGGGTACATCTTCATGATAACCGAGGTCTGATCAGGGATATTCTTTTTGTGGGGATGGGGTTTATTAGTAGTTGTGACTTATATTATGATGCACTTTTGTTTCGCTTGAGTAACATGGCCAACACTGAGGGATCGCTTTGTCCGTCGTCGACCGTCACTTTAACCTGCACCCTAACTTTGGCCATAACTTCATAAGTATTTGACATTTGTTCATAAAAGTTCGCACGTTTTCATCTTACATCAAGGAATGTCATTTCACTTGTCCAATAACTATGCCTATAATTTTACAGAGTTATGCCCCTTTTCATAAAACTTTAACCTGCAACCTAACCAGTTCATATAACTGGCCATAACTTGGTAACATTTTCATATTCATCTTACTCCGATGACTATGACTTTCATTTTGGCAGAGTTATGCCTTTTTTCATAAAACTAACCTGCATTAACCTAACCGAGCTCATAACTCGAGCTGTAACATGAAAAAGCATTTCACCTTGCTGAAATAAGCACATGACAAGCGATACAAGTGTTCCATGGAAAACCAGTTTAATTATTATATTAAAGTTCAGTATTTGAGAACTTGGTTCAAGGGCTATATTCGCATTAGTATATTATATCAGATTTATTATACTCAGTACATTTAAAAACGCAACATTTTGATTTTTCGATTATTTTTAGTCTGCCAGTGTTATTTTTTCCTTATATAAGTGATACCGTGAAATGGCAGCATTCCCAATGGCAAAAAGTATGTGTTTTTTCCCAATTGGAGTGAAACAATTCCCAATACAATTTTATTTATTTATTTTTGTTTTTTAATTATTTTAGAGGGAAACTTTAAGCAGAAAAAAAGTGAGAAACTATGTACTTTTAATGGTATATAATGAAATACTACAAGAGAATGTATAAATGGTAATGTGTGTTGCTTTTGTTTGATAGTGAAACATTACCAATTTAAGACAAAATGACACGAATTTTCCCAATGAAATGGATAAATAATAATAGATGAAAAAGAATATCACCCTATGTCCTTCCAATGTTTTCAAATAGTTCACATTATAAAATTACAATAGATTTATTTAAGCTAGATATCCATATTTACTTGCTTATTTCTTTCAGTCTATATATAAAAAGGACAAGATACAAAAGTTTCGCGCTGAGACCTCAAATTTCGTTTCTTTATTCAAATTTATGTCTTCTATTTACATAAAACATATTATTGAAACTGATTAATTTCATGTGTATGAGTACATTTTATTTTAGAAGTTTTTACCTTTTTTCAGTCTCCGATACTTCAGACTGTTGTAACAGGATGTGTCATGGTCTCTCACACTGTCAGAATCTCTACAGCAACACCTGTCCTGTAGCTCCGATTGAGTGTGCCAGAGGTAAGTCAAAGTCTCTATAAAAACATGTGTCGGCAAGACATATCCCTTAGCCTCGTCCAGCAGTCCCATGTATCAGGAGTAAATCCTTTGAGCATGTTAAAGAACCATAGGGATTTGCTCTGCTGGTGATAGTAAGAATAAGGCATGGTTCTCAACCATTGGAATATATTCAAATATAAGACTAAGGCACTGTTCCAAACCATAGGAATATATTCAAATGTAAGATTAAGGCATGGTTCCAAACCATAGGAATATATTCAAATGTAAGATTAAGGCATGGTTCCAAACCATAGGAATATATTTAAATGTAAGATTAAGGCACAGTTCCAAACCATAGGAAAACATTCAAATGTAAGATTATGGCATGGTTCCAAACCATAGGAAAACATTCAAATGTAAGATTAAGGCACAGTTCCAAACCATAGGAAAACATTCAAATGTAAGATTAAGATATGGTTCCAAACCATAGGAATATATTCAAATGTAAGATTAAGGCATGGTTCCAAACCATAGGAATATATACAAATGTAAGATTAAGGCACAGTTCCAAACCATAGGAAAACATTCAAATGTAAGATTAAGGCACAGTTCCAAACCATAGGAAAACATTCAAATATAAGATTAAGATATGGTTCCAAACCAAAGGAATATATTCAAATGTAAGATTAAGGCACAGTTCCAAACCATAGGAAAACATTCAAATGTAAGATTAAGGCATGGTTCCAAACCATAGGAATATATTCAGTTGTAAGATTAAGGCACAGTTCCAAACCATAGGAATATATTCAAATGTAAGATTAAGGCACAGTTCCAAACCAAAAGAATACATTCAAATGTAAGATTAAGGCATGGTTCCAAACCATAGGAATATATTCAAATGTAAATTAAGGCACAGTTCCAAACCATAGGAAAACATTCAGTTGTAAGATTAAGGCACAGTTCCAAACCATAGGAATATATTCAAATGTAAGATTAAGGCACAGTTCCAAACCAAAAGAATACATTCAAATGTAAGATTAAGGCATGGTTCCAAACCATAAGAATATATTCAAATGTAAATTAAGGCACAGTTCCAAACCATAGGAATATATTCAAATGTAAATTAAGGCACAGTTCCAAACCATAGGAATATATTCAAATGTAAATTAAGGCACAGTTCCAAACCAAAAGAATACATTCAAATGTAAGATTAAGGCAGGGTTCCAAACCATAGGAATATATTCAAATGTAAGATTAAGGCACAGTTTCAAACCATAGGAATATATTCAGTTGTAAGATTAAGACACAGTTCCAAACCATAGGAATATATTCGGTTGTAAGATTAAGGCACAGTTCAAAACCAAAAGAATATATTCAAATGTAAGATTAAGACACAGTTCCAAACCAAAAGAAAACATTCAAATGTAAGATTTAGGCAGGGTTCCAAACCATAGGAATATATTCAAATGTAAGATTAAGGCACAGTTTCAAACCATAGGAATATATGCAATTGTAAAATTAAGGCACGGTTCCAAACCATAGGAATATATTCAGATGTAAGACCCAAGGCATGAATACCTGCCCCTCAATCTGGAGTGCCTCAGAATAACCAAAGATAATGTGTTAAAACACAATTCTATTCAATTCAGTCTTTTTTGTCTGACCGGGAAAGTTTCTGACTTACTTAAAAATCTTCTAAGGATCCCATTCTTTTTGACAATAACAGGGAAATTCTAATATGGTCACAAATAATTAATTTAGCAAGGACCTCTTTGTGTGTTGGTTTGATTAAGCTTGGAATGTAAACAAATTATGGTTGATTATACACGTTAATACACATTATCTTCTTAACAACAGGGGACGTTAGCAAGTTCAGCATCATGCCGCGGTATCCCAGCATTCAGTACCAGTTCTCATGTCACCTGCGTCACCTCCCGCCCCAACATCTCTACCTGCTCTCGTATGAGGCGAGCATACCCAGCATGCAGTTCACCTTTGGTGAGAGGAGTAAGGAAGTGAAGTTTAAGAATTTGACGGACTCGCAGGACGGGACGGACCAGGTGGACTATCTCTCAATGAATCACCACACTGGTAAGATTTTAGTTTGTTTCAGTGCTGATTTGATTGTCTTTATATGGGCCATATTTCCCCTAATAGTAGCGCCCAGGCGCGATGCAAAATGCCAAGGGAGCTAAAGGTAAACAATTTTTTTTTTTTTTTGAAAAGGTGGGGTTTTTCATCACTCTTCCATACTCTTCCCTCATTCTTCATGCTTCAGTACGCTCTGATTCAAAGTTACTAAGTAGATGGAGTGGACAAGGATGTTTACAGAACCTCAAAAGAAAAAAAGTTGGTTACAATACCATATTTGTTCCTTCAAGCACCCCTGACCCTATGAATAACCCCTACATGCTTTACAATGTGCTTGGTATAAGCCCCCTCATACACGTCCGTCAGTCTAGGTCAGAAATCATAAACACTCATTACCAAAAGTAAAGTTTTCAAGATTGTTTTGTGTGGTGTAGTTACAAGTCGGTAGTTAGTATCTGGTTTATGGCACCTAGGAATGTTTTGTGTGGTGTAGTTACAAGTCAGTAGTTAGTATCTGGTTTTGGCACCTAGGAATGTTTTGTGTGGTGTAGTTACAAGTCGGTAGTTAGTATCTGGTTTATGGCACCTAGGAATGTTTTGTGTGGTGTAGTTACAAGTCGGTAGTTAGTATCTGGTTTATGGCACCTAGGAATGTTTTGTGTGGTGTAGTTACAAGTCGGTAGTTAGTATCTGGTTTATGGCACCTAGGAATGTTTTGTGTGGTGTAGTTACAAGTCGGTAGTTAGTATCTGGTTTATGGCACCTAGGAATCTGGATGTAAGGAGGCACTCAGTACCTGGCTTATGGCAAACAGTAAAAAGTATGTAATATTTCTTAATATTGCCTCCTTTTTGGAATTATGTAAGCGCCCATGTTGCTTTTTAGGATGACTACGGTAATTCTTTTACAAACTTTATAGCATAATGAATTATGAAGTACATAAATATAATTTTCAGAGAGTAAATACAGCGATGAAGTGATTCTGTCAGGAACATTTGACACTACCAGGATAGATAATCCTGTGAAAGTGAAGGACTATACGCTACATAAACTGAAACAATCGTGGGAGTTTGACAGGTCTAGAGGCTATGAGATCAACAGGCTCAAGACAAAGGTAACAATTGTTAACTCGACTTTTCGAAGAAGCTATTCTACTCACACCGGCATTGGCATCTCCTTCGGCATTGTTTAACATTTTATGGTAAGGTTGTATCTCTGAAACCACATCAAATAATTCACACATGTATATGGTAAGGTTGTATCTCTGAAACCACATCAAATAATTCACACATGTATTTGTATTCGTCTTCGTAGAACTCATCGTAACAAGTAAATCTAGAGTGTCATGCATTTTAACAGAATAGTGCCCCTTTTTTGACACATTTTTTATAAATATTCAATATTATATCTCAGAAAGCCCTTGAAGGAATTCAATATAACTTGAAATATAAATTAACTGAAGTAAACACAATTCATAGAGACAATTGCTATAATTTGGTAAAGCAAAAAAGTATAATTATGATCCTTTTAAGCACTTTAGATTTTTCAATACTGTATACGGATTTTATTTGGCGGTTGAACAATTTGGCGGTTTTTGAAAATGGATATGTTGGTGGTGATTATATTTGGCGCATCAATGTGATTTCCACCAAATAAAAAAAATATTTTACTTTCAGTTTGTTTCTTTCGTTTTTATCTTCAAGATTTGTCATTTAACTTTAAAATGGCAAATTTTGAAAAAAGGGAAATAACTCGTAAAACTGTTCTTTGAATTGTAGTGGGAGTCGAACTGGTCATAAAATAACTGTGGCACTCACTCATTAGTAAACAAACTTTATATTTAAGATACCGTTAGTTAAACTGTAATTATATAGAGAGAGCAGAAAAACGCTATTTATGATGGTGAACAATTTTCACTTTTCCTACATTGTCAATTTGAATAAAAGTAAAACTAGCTCGATAATTGCTAATAAATTTACAATGGGCACTGAAGGTGTGAATAATTATCATATACTCTGTAAAAAAAGTTTTGGACCATGGCAGTGTTCGAACCCGTACAATGATCGCTGAACGATGACATTCGACCATAACCCTTATTATCTCAGTTGATAATTCACAATAGATCAACAATCAACAATAATTATCGTTTACAATAGAAGTTTGCGAAAAAATAATAATCTTTTTATTGGTTACTCGAATGTGTCCTTAACTGTTACTTTTTATGGACTTTGCAACATTTTTTACAGACCCTTTGCGTGTTCGCGATATTTTTTTATAATCAAATCTTGTTTGGAATTTAATGTTTCTGGTACCAAATTAACCGGGTAGGGTAGACCTTGGTTACTAAAGAAAGATACTTAAATTCTGTCCACTAGTTTTATTTTTATATGACTTTATAAACCCTGGTCCAAAACTTTTTTTACCGAGTATGGTTTCGATTTGGGTATAGTGTGTTTGGTTAATATAATACAAAACAATGTGAAAATGCATTTATATTATTAAGCTTCATGGTAGGAGTAATATTGGCGGTGGATTTATTTTGGCCCTTCGACCTTGACTGCCAATATAGCCAAAATATATCCACCGCCAATATTAATACGTATAAAGTCAACAAGACCTCAGAAGTCGAGCACGCTGACACAGGGACAGGAAGTCAGGACCCTTCCCACCCCACTGAAATTTTAAATGGGCTGATCTGAGAGAAAAAATTTAGAGCGGGTAGGGAAGGGGTGGTGTTTGTTTTTAAAAGGCATATTTTTGGAAATATCTTTAAAATGGACGTATATGTTGATTTTGTACGTAACGAATAGCAAAACCAGTAAGTGTTATGTTCATCTATTTTTGAGAGGGAACTCTTACAAGGAGCCTAACCGGTATATATAAAGGGGGAAATATAGGAAAGGTATTTACAAAGTAAATACTAGATTATGATAAAAATTTCTTTCAAAAAATGGGGCAGTTGGCCTTTGGGCCATTATGTATTTATATGTTAATGCTTTTAGGCTGAAAAATATGTCAAAAAAAGTTGGACAAATGAACGATAACAAATATTGGGACGGATGGACCATAAAAGTGAGTGGGATGCGGGGATGATAATCGAGGAATTATTTATTATGCCTTAAATACAAAATAACACAGAATCAAATCCAACATGGTTTGCTTCTGTACCAATAAACTGTTCCGCTTAAAGGGACGCAAGGCAACCTTGATTTTTTTAACTCATGGCGTCCTGTTAGTTTTTATCCAGGTACTTTGCATATTTATAAATAAACTTAATAAGAATTAGAATAACTGTCATTGCATATCACTAATTATTGATTATATTGCACCAACAGAGAAAAATTATATGCAATGATACTGGATCAATAAGTCAAGGTGTTAATTATAATAAATGTGGAGTCTAGTGGTAAAGCATTGGACACAGGATCAGAAAAGTCGAGGTTTCGATCCTCGCCACGATATACGAGTTGTGTCCCTGAGCAAGACACTTTATCTGCATTTGCTTAGTACTGGATGAGGAAGACATCAAGAGCGCTGTGGTCTAGTGGTAGAGCATTGGACCCATGATCGAAAAGTCGGGATTCGATCCGCGCCATTGCCATATGCGTTGTGTCCCTGAGCAAGACACTGCATTTGCTTATTACTGGTTCTACTCAGGAAGACATCGAGAGTGATTCAAATAAGTTCATAGAGCTTTCGTTACAATGATGTAAAATGAATAAGTTTCCCTTAATGTGTCCCTTTAAATCTAATATATAATTTCTTCTGCTGTAACGTTTATTACTCTGTTTTCAGGTTCAGTTTGAGGAACCATTCCTGTACTCCACGTCAAACTGGAACAAAGATGGCTGTGGGAAGAACGTGTCCAAGATAGTACCCGCCCAGTCTCTCTTCCACCAGTTTGGACTACCGGTCATCGAGCCGGACAAGAAGATGAAGAACGGCAGATTTGTTTACCAGCTGCTGTCCATGGGGTCGGTGCCGCACATCAGGTTCTCCATGCCAGGTCTGTATTATCTCCCTTTACTACCTCCTGTCACTATATGTATGGGGTGTTTTTTTTGGCCTTTTTATAAAAAAAAGAGAGTAAAAATCCAATTTTTAGGTCAACGGTCATGGACCTTTTACTGTAAATAATGTTTTGTGATCTTTTACTGGAAATTAGTTTTCATTCATATATTTGGGAATTTGGATTGAATTCATAGGTGTGTAGTTTTATCTTAATAGATGTTGACCCTATTGATTTTGGGGTCAAAAAGTCAAGGTCACTGTGACCTTATTCTTGCAATTGTGGATTTGCAGTTTCTGCTCTATATTTTGAAACAAATAGTGTCAGATTTGTACACAAAGTACCATGAGTTATGTCCAATTTTCAAGAAAAGAATTCCTATAAAATCATCAGATTCTTTAATATTTATAACAAAGGTTGATCATCCTTGGCTGGGATTGCTTTTCAGCTACACACATGTAAAAAGTCATTCTTTGAATATGGCCTGCATACATTGTTTCACTTCGCCACTCGTTCAAATTATTAAAGTTAATTTGTTTAATATATGTTTTGTAACTATTACAAAAATATGTACAGTCTTCCTCAATTCCCATTTGTAAAAGTGTTGTGTTCCATATTTAATTGCATAATGTGAGTACCATATCACCATACATATGATTGCCAACTGCTCATTCCCCTGCATTATAAATAACTCAGCATTGCAACGTTATATTGAACGAACATTTTATTCACGATTTCAGAGAACACATCCATCTTATCGTATTACAAGGCAGACTTCAGCTCAGCGAATGTGAACCCTGGGTCGCTGAAGGGACAGATGGTGTGGGGCATGGACACACACATCTGGACGATCACTATTACAGGTCAGTGCTCTTATAAGTAGCTGATACAGTCTATAAATAGTGTGTCTAATCTATAAATAGCTGGTATAGTCTTTAAATAGCTGGTGAAAATTATAAATTGCTTGCATAGTTTATAAATAGCAGGTTTGTCTATAAATAGCTGGTATAGTCTATAAACAGCTGATGTAATCTTTAAAAAGTTGTTATAGTCTGTAAATAGCTGATGTAGTCTATCAATTTCTTTTATAGTTTTTAAATAGCTGGTGAAACCTATAAATAGCTTGCAGCTGTTATTGTCTATAAATAGCTGGTAGTTAATAGTTGCTATAGTCTTTAAATATCTGGTATAGTCAATAAATAGCTGATGTACAGTCTGTAGATAGCTCATAATAATAGTCTTTTAAAGCTGATATAGTATATAAAAAGCTGGTATAGTTTATAAATAGCTGGTTTAGTCTATAAATAGCTGCTTGTCTTTAAATAGCTGGCATAGTCGTTAAATAGCTGGTATAGTTTATAAACAACTGGTATAGTCTTTAAATAGCTGGTTTAGTCTATAAAAATGTTCTTGTCTTTAAATAGCTGGTATAGTCTCTCAATAGTTATTATAGTCCTTAAATAGCTGGTGAAACCTATATATATATATATATCTGGCATAGTCTATGAATTGATGGAGTAATATTTGAATAGCTGGATTAATGATAACAAGTTGAAATAGTCTATGAATAGGTAGCATTTTCTTTAAATAGCTTGCATATTCTATAAATAGCTGGTGTAGTCTATAAATAGAACAAATATTCTATAAATGGCCGGCATGATATGGGTATATACTTAATCCGAGTCTACAATCTCGTGTGCCATGTTTTAAGCGATTCTCCTCTTGTGCAATATTTCGGAAGGACTTTAAACTTTCAAACTAAACTCACATGGTAAATAAAATTTAGCTTTGTCAATAAATATCTGGCATGGTCCTATATAGAAACAAACAACAGTCATTTGTGCAAAAAAAAACAATCATACAATTCTAGCTATAGTACAGTAAATGTATTACAAGTGTGGTTTATATCTTTAGTCCATAATATTAATAACAGAACAATTTCCAGTGTTGGATTTTCTGCTATTTACAGGTTCCATATCATCATGTCCTGGCTTCTTCACATTGGAGATTTTCACCGAGAACATGGATACACGGCTGGCCATGTACGACATGTTCATCACCTGTCCACAAACCTTCTCCATTGTCTTTAACATTCGCCCGCGACTCTGTAGAATTTCTCGAATCAGCAGTTATCAATGACACCATCATCGCGAGCTACAATATTATCTTGTCATCCATCCAGGGACTCGCAATATTTCTAGTCAACGTGCAGACGACAAATTCGCATTGCCATGGAAACAGGACAAGCTTCGCCATGGATACAGACATAAGCTTGCATGATAGATAATTGTGAATGACAATTTGCATTTGTGTTTCAGTTTTTCTTTTTGCAGTGTATTTGTATTGTGATAAGCAGAAGGCGAAACTTATTCCGACAGACATAACGCTTCCAAAACCGGACTTGGGGCGCCCAGATAACGCTACTTCAAAATATGGACGCCTCCTAAAAAGAAAGAAGGCCTTTCTCGGCAGACACAATGTATCATGTTTACTCTTATTGTGCTTTATGTAATATATGCACTGTTGTTTACATTTATGGCATTATTTGGTGTTTTGCACGTGATACAGGGGTCTAGCCTCAGTGGCGTTACGCTCGTGTCAAATACAAGTGCTAAGATACAATCAAATATGCAGGACACACTGCAGAAGATGGTTGAATATGAAAACAAAGAGACGACAAGGCTTGTAATAGCTACTGAACAAAGATTAAAGGCATGCAGCTATCATCTCAAGTCATCGTTACATAATTCTGTGCCGGATTTGAATGCGGAAATGGCGAAAAAGTTGACGAGAATTTTCCGCGACAATGGAACGGTGCAAGTTATGCTAGGAAGATATTTTACCAACAGACGAGAGATATATCAGAGGGAAATAAACAATTTTGTTGACGGATTTAACGAAACTTTAGACACGAATTTACACAAGATTTACACGACCTACAAATCATATCTCAAGCGAAGTTGCGGAGAACAGATGGTTTAATTTTTCCCGAAGGACATCTTCCTGCAGCAGCAACGGTTGCTAGGTGTGACAGACAATCTGGCCGGGTTTCTTAAGTGGCTTGAGATCGACAAAGTTCAGGAGATCATAGAGATTAAAGATATTTTGATGAATAGGTAAGTTATATCACAGACTAGGTGTCAGTCCGGTGAAATTCAGCCCCATTGAACACAATGCAAAATAAGCTATTTTTTGAGATCAGTCACAAGTTCCACAACAATCATTCACTTAAATACTTTAATTCTATGAATCACACACATTTGTCTCGCAAACTGTCCCATATCTGGAAAAAAAAACACAAAATTCAGTTTTTCAACATTTCGCATCATTCATTCACACTATGCATATTTTGAAATAAACGTCAAAGCCCGTCAGTCTACCTACCCCTCTGTGCACATTGTCTCCAAAGAAATAGACCCTGACAAACAGTAAATTACTTACTATTCATGACAACAGACATAACACTTTCACATCAGGTTAGATTTAACTATGAAATGAAATGTGAAAAAACACATGGCAAATTAAAAAACTTTGGAATTTTGCATGGAACTATTTTAACATCCTATGACCCGGAAGTAACTTTCTGACTGGTCTGAGCCATGCATAATAATAAACAGACAGGAAACTTCTTATCTAAAGCAGTGAAGTAACCAAAATATCACATGGCACCTTAACTCATCCATTTAACTCCTCTTTTCACATATGCCTTGATTCTGAATACAGAGCGTCTCCGTGGCCGAATGGTTAACGACGTTGCGTTGTAAACCTTCGCCTCTCACCGCTGTGGGTTTGAATCCCTCTGGAGAGCTCGACTTGTAAGTGCAGGAAGTGTCGATTCTTACGGATGGCGGGAGGTGTACAGTATTGGTTCTACCCAGGAAAAGTGGGCGAGTCTGCCCTCCACCAGGAAAAAAATCGACCGTCATATATAACCTTACATGTGTTGATAATGACGTAAAACCCCATACAAACAAACAAAATCTGAATACAGAATACATTGAAAAGATTCATAATGAATAACTTAGTGGGGTTGTACTAATTTATCTTGATTTTCAAAATACGAAAATGTATGAAATGCTGTTTAAATTAAAAAATAAATAATCATTTTTGGCTTTTTCCTTAAAAGCCAAGGGACTGACATAGTGAAACTATGTACTTCTGTATCCTTCAAACTCCTCTTTTTTTTTTCGCATAAGGATTATTGTCCCCCTTTTATGGAATCCCATTGAAAATGCATTAACAAAAGAAACAAATTTGAACTCAAATAATCCTGAATATTTTTACATGTTGCTTTTATCTAGACTGCTATACTTGAATAATAAATACTAACTTCATTACGTGCTCCAGCCTTAATTCCATTAAGCGATGGAAAAGCTTATATTAGCAGGATTTAAAATGGATATTTGGAAAATAAAACACTTTAAAATTACCTGTTAAATGTTTGAATTTTACAATATGCAAATGTTTTAAGCCAAAATTATGATTTTATTTCATACCCCAGCCAACCCCTCATTTTTGCTTCTTGGAGAAGGGGTTGGATTGGGTATGAAAGTTAATACTTGGACCATATAATAGTGATAAAAGTGTGTATTGGTCCATACTCGGCTTTATGTCATACTCAAGGTCATGTGTGTATTGACTAATTCAAATTTTTATCAAGTATGTATTTATATTTCAAGGGTAGCACTGCATAGAAA